>JBBPBO010001985.1:44980809-45041771 GCA_037974295.1 Cicer cuneatum
TAAATGTTCATCCAATGACACAAACGGGCTTATTGGATGAACTACATTCCTTAAGTACGAAAAGTGATTCGAATAAGCCTTGGGATGCACAAAATGACGTAAATGTTCATCCAATATCACAAACGCGCTAATTGAATGAACTACATTCCTTAAGTACGAAAAGTGATTAGAATAAGGCTTTGGATGCACAAAATGACATAAATGTTCATCCAATGACACAAACGCGCTTATTGAATGAACTACATTCCTTAAGTACGAAAAGTGATCAGAATAAGCCTTGGGATGCACAAAATGACGTAAATGTTCATCCAATGACACAAATGCACTTGTAGGATGAACTACATTCCTTAAGTACGAAAAGTGATTAGAATAAGACATTGGATGGACAAAATGACGTAAATGTTCATCCAATGACACAAACGGGCTTATTGGATGAACTACATTCCTTAAGTACGAAAAGCGATTAGAATAAGCAATGGGATGCACAAAATGACGTAAATGTTCGTCCAATGACACAAATGCACTTATAGGATGAACTACATTCCTTAAGTACGAAAAGTGATTAGAATAAGCCTTGGGATGCACAAAATGACGTAAATGTTCATCCAATGGCACAAATACACTTATAGGATGAACTACATTCCTTAAGTACGAAAAGTGATTAGAATAAGACTTTGGATGCACAAAATGACATAAATGTTCATCCAATGACACAAACGGGCTTATTGGATGAACTACATTCCTTAAGTACGAAAAGTGATTAGAATAAACTTTGGGATGCACAAAATGACGTAAATGTTCATCCAATGATACAAATGCACTTATTAGGTGAACTACATTCCTTAAGTACGAAAAGTGATTAGAATAAGCCTTGGGATGCTCAAAATGACGTAAATGTTTAATTAATGACACAAACGCTCTTATTGGATGAACTACATTCCTTCAGTACGAAAAGTGATTAGAATATGCCTTTGGATGCACAAAATGACGTAAATGTTCATTCAATGACACAAATGCACTTATAGAATGAACTATATTCCTTAAGTACGAAAAGTGATTAGAAT
Source organism: Cicer cuneatum (assembly GCA_037974295.1). Taxonomy (NCBI): domain Eukaryota; kingdom Viridiplantae; phylum Streptophyta; class Magnoliopsida; order Fabales; family Fabaceae; genus Cicer; species Cicer cuneatum. The sequence goes on from JBBPBO010001985.1 coordinate 44,981,874, forward strand.
AAGACTTTGGATGCACAAAATGACGTAAATGTTCATCCAATGACACAAACGGGCTTATTGGATGAACTACATTCCTTAAGTACGAAAAGTGATTCGAATAAGCCTTGGGATGCACAAAATGACGTAAATGTTCATCCAATATCACAAACGCGCTAATTGAATGAACTACATTCCTTAAGTACGAAAAGTGATTAGAATAAGGCTTTGGATGCACAAAATGACATAAATGTTCATCCAATGACACAAACGCGCTTATTGAATGAACTACATTCCTTAAGTACGAAAAGTGATTAGAATAAGCCTTGGGATGCACAAAATGACGTAAATGTTCATCCAATGATACAAATGCACTTATTAGGTGAACTACATTCCTTAAGTACGAAAAGTGATTAGAATAAGCCTTGGGATGCACAAAATGACGTAAATGTTCATCCAATGAACCAAACGCGCTAATTGAATGAACTACATTCCTTAAGTACGAAAAGTGATTAGAATAAGGCTTTGGATGCACAAAATGACATAAATGTTCATCCAATGACACAAACGCGCTTATTGAATGAACTACATTCCTTAAGTACGAAAAGTGATCAGAATAAGCCTTGGGATGCACAAAATGACGTAAATGTTCATCCAATGACACAAATGCACTTATAGGATGAACTACATTCCTTAAGTACGAAAAGTGATTAGAATAAGACTTTGGATGGACAAAATGACGTAAATGTTCATCCAATGACACAAACGGGCTTATTGGATGAACTACATTCCTTAAGTACGAAAAGCGATTAGAATAAGCAATGGGATGCACAAAATGACGTAAATGTTCGTCCAATGACACAAATGCACTTATAGGATGAACTACATTCCTTAAGTACGAAAAGTGATTAGAATAAGCCTTGGGATGCACAAAATGACGTAAATGTTCATCCAATGGCACAAATACACTTATAGGATGAACTACATTCCTTAAGTACGAAAAGTGATTAGAATAAGACTTTGGATGCACAAAATGACATAAATGTTCATCCAATGACACAAACGGGCTTATTGGATGATCTACATTACTTAAGTACGAAAAGTTGGGATGCACAAAATGACGTAAATGTTCATCCAATGATACAAATGCACTTATTAGATGAACTACATTCCTTAAGTACGAAAAGTGATTAGAATAAGCCTTGGGATGCACAAAATGACGTAAATGTTCATCCAATGAACCAAACGCGCTAATTGAATGAACTACATTCCTTAAGTACGAAAAGTGATTAGAATAAGGCTTTGGATGCTCAAAATGACATAAATTGTTCATCCAATGACACAAACGCGCTTATTGAATGAACTACATTCCGTAAGTACGAAAAGTGATCAGAATAAGCCTTGGGATGCACAAAATGACGTAAATGTTCATCCAATGACACAAATGCACTTATAGGATGAACTACATTCCTTAAGTACGAAAAGTGATTAGAATAAGACTTTGGATGCACAAAATGACGTAAATGTTCATCCAATGACACAAACGGGCTTATTGGATGAACTACATTCCTTAAGTACGAAAAGTGATTAGAATAAGCCTTGGGATGCACAAAATGACGTAAATGTTCATCCAATGATACAAATGCACTTATTAGGTGAACTACATTCCTTAAGTACGAAAAGTGATTAGAATAAGCCTTGGGATGCTCAAAATGACGTAAATGTTTAATTAATGACACAAATGCTCTTATTGGATGAACTACATTCCTTAAGTACGAAAAGTGATTAGAATATGCCTTTGGATGCACAAAATGACGTAAATGTTCATTCAATCACACAAATGCAGTTATAGGATGAACTACATTCCTTAAGTACGAAAAGTGATTAGAATAAGACTTTGGATGCACAAAATGACGTAAATGTTCATCCAATGACACAAACGGGCTTATTGGATGAACTACATTCCTTAAGTACGAAAAGTGATTAGAATAAGCCTTGGGATGCACAAAATGACGTAAATGTTCATCCAATGACACAAACGCGCTAATTGAATGAACTACATTCCTTAAGTACGAAAAGTGATTAGAATAACGCTTTGGATGCACAAAATGACATAAATGTTCATCCAATGACACAAACGCGCTTATTGAATGAACTACATTCCTTAAGTACGAAAAGTGATTAGAATAAGCCTTGGGATGCACAAAATGACGTAAATGTTCATCCAATGACACAAATGCACTTATAGGATGAACTACATTCCTTAAGTACGAAAAGTGATTAGAATAAGACTTTGGATGCACAAAATGACATAAATGTTCATCCAATGACACAAACGGGCTTATTGGATGAACTACATTCCTTAAGTACGAAAAGTGATTAGAATAAGCCTTGGGATGCACAAAATGACGTAAATGTTCATCCAATGATACAAATGCACTTATTAGGTGAACTACATTCCTTAAGTACGAAAAGTGATTAGAATAAGCCTTGGGATGCTCAAAATGACGTAAATGTTTAATTAATGACACAAACGCTCTTATTGGATGAACTACATTCCTTCAGTACGAAAAGTGATTAGAATATGCCTTTGGATGCACAAAATGACGTAAATGTTCTTTCAATGACACAAAATTACTTATAGGATGAACTACATTCCTTAAGTACGAAAAGTGATTAGAATAAGACTTTGGATGCACAAAATGACGTAAATGTTCATCCAATGACACAAACGGGCTTATTGGATGAACTACATTCCTTAAGTACGAAAAGTGATTAGAATAAGCCTTGGGATGCACAAAATGACGTAAATGTTCATCCAATGACACAAACGCGCTAATTGAATGAACTACATTCCTTAAGTACGAAAAGTGATTAGAATAAGACTTTGGATGCACAAAATGACATAAATGTTCATCCAATGACACAAACGCGCTTATTGAATGAACTACATTCCTTAAGTACGAAAAGTGATTAGAATAAGCCTTGGGATGCACAAAATGACGTAAATGTTCATCCAATGACACAAATGCACTTATAGGATGAACTACATTCCTTAAGTACGAAAAGTGATTAGAATAAGACTTTGGATGCACAAAATGACATAAATGTTCATCCAATGACACAAACGGGCTTATTGGATGAACTACATTCCTTAAGTACGAAAAGTGATTAGAATAAGCCTTGGGATGCACAAAATGACGTAAATGTTCATCCAATGATACAAATGCACTTATTAGGTGAACTACATTCCTTAAGTACGAAAAGTGATTAGAATAAGCCTTGGGATGCTCAAAATGACGTAAATGTTTAATTAATGACACAAACGCTCTTATTGGATGAACTACATTCCTTCAGTACGAAAAGTGATTAGAATATGCCTTTGGATGCACAAAATGACGTAAATGTTCATTCAATGACACAAATGCACTTATAGGATGAACTACATTCCTTAAGTACGAAAAGTGATTAGAATAAGACTTTGGATGCACAAAATGACATAAATGTTCATCCAATGACACAAACGGGCTTATTGGATGAACTACATTCCTTAAGTACGAAAAGTGATTCGAATAAGCCTTGGGATGCACAAAATGACGTAAATGTTCATCCAATATCACAAACGCGCTAATTGAATGAACTACATTCCTTAAGTACGAAAAGTGATTAGAATAAGGCTTTGGATCCACAAAATGACATAAATGTTCATCCAATGACACAAACGCGCTTATTGAATGAACTACATTCCTTAAGTACGAAAAGTGATCAGAATAAGCCTTGGGATGCACAAAATGACGTAAATGTTCATCCAATGACACAAATGCACTTATAGGATGAACTACATTCCTTAAGTACGAAAAGTGATTAGAATAAGACTTTGGATGGACAAAATGACGTAAATGTTCATCCAATGACACAAACGGGCTTATTGGATGAACTACATTCCTTAAGTACGAAAAGCGATTAGAATAAGCAATGGGATGCACAAAATGACGTAAATGTTCGTCCAATGACACAAATGCACTTATAGGATGAACTACATTCCTTAAGTACGAAAAGTGATTAGAATAAGCCTTGGGATGCACAAAATGACGTAAATGTTCATCCAATGGCACAAATACACTTATAGGATGAACTACATTCCTTAAGTACGAAAAGTGATTAGAATAAGACTTTGGATGCACAAAATGACATAAATGTTCATCCAATGACACAAACGGGCTTATTGGATGATCTACATTACTTAAGTACGAAAAGTTGGGATGCACAAAATGACGTAAATGTTCATCCAATGATACAAATGCACTTATTAGATGAACTACATTCCTTAAGTACGAAAAGTGATTAGAATAAGCCTTGGGATGCACAAAATGACGTAAATGTTCATCCAATGAACCAAACGCGCTAATTGAATGAACTACATTCCTTAAGTACGAAAAGTGATTAGAATAAGGCTTTGGATGCTCAAAATGACATAAATTGTTCATCCAATGACACAAACGCGCTTATTGAATGAACTACATTCCGTAAGTACGAAAAGTGATCAGAATAAGCCTTGGGATGCACAAAATGACGTAAATGTTCATCCAATGACACAAATGCACTTATAGGATGAACTACATTCCTTAAGTACGAAAAGTGATTAGAATAAGACTTTGGATGCACAAAATGACGTAAATGTTCATCCAATGACACAAACGGGCTTATTGGATGAACTACATTCCTTAAGTACGAAAAGTGATTAGAATAAGCCTTGGGATGCACAAAATGACGTAAATGTTCATCCAATGACACAAACGCGCTAATTGAATGAACTACATTCCTTAAGTACGAAAAGTGATTAGAATAACGCTTTGGATGCACAAAATGACATAAATGTTCATCCAATGACACAAACGCGCTTATTGAATGAACTACATTCCTTAAGTACGAAAAGTGATTAGAATAAGCCTTGGGATGCACAAAATGACGTAAATGTTCATCCAATGACACAAATGCACTTATAGGATGAACTACATTCCTTAAGTACGAAAAGTGATTAGAATAAGACATTGGATGCACATAATGACGTAAATGTTCATCCAATGACACAAACAGCCTTATTGTTGAACTACATTCCTTAAGTACGAAAAGCGATTAGAATAAGCCATGGGATGCACAAAATGACGTAAATGTTCGTCCAATGACACAAATGCACTTATAGGATGAACTACATTCCTTAAGTACGAAAAGTGATTAGAATAAGACTTTGGATGCACAAAATGACGTAAATGTTCATCCAATGACACAAACGGGCTTATTGGATGAACTACATTCCTTAAGTACGAAAAGTGATTCGAATAAGCCTTGGGATGCACAAAATGACGTAAATGTTCATCCAATATCACAAACGCGCTAATTGAATGAACTACATTCCTTAAGTACGAAAAGTGATTAGAATAAGGCTTTGGATCCACAAAATGACATAAATGTTCATCCAATGACACAAACGCGCTTATTGAATGAACTACATTCCTTAAGTACGAAAAGTGATCAGAATAAGCCTTGGGATGCACAAAATGACGTAAATGTTCATCCAATGACACAAATGCACTTATAGGATGAACTACATTCCTTAAGTACGAAAAGTGATTAGAATAAGACTTTGGATGGACAAAATGACGTAAATGTTCATCCAATGACACAAACGGGCATATTGGATGAACTACATTCCTTAAGTACGAAAAGCGATTAGAATAAGCAATGGGATGCACAAAATGACGTAAATGTTCGTCCAATGACACAAATGCACTTATAGGATGAACTACATTCCTTAAGTACGAAAAGTGATTAGAATAAGCCTTGGGATGCACAAAATGACGTAAATGTTCATCCAATGGCACAAATACACTTATAGGATGAACTACATTCCTTAAGTACGAAAAGTGATTAGAATAAGACTTTGGATGCACAAAATGACATAAATGTTCATCCAATGACACAAACGGGCTTATTGGATGATCTACATTACTTAAGTACGAAAAGTTGGGATGCACAAAATGACGTAAATGTTCATCCAAAGATACAAATGCACTTATTAGATGAACTACATTCCTTAAGTACGAAAAGTGATTAGAATAAGCCTTGGGATGCACAAAATGACGTAAATGTTCATCCAATGAACCAAACGCGCTAATTGAATGAACTACATTCCTTAAGTACGAAAAGTGATTAGAATAAGCCTTGGGATGCACAAAATGACGTAAATGTTCATCCAATGATACAAATATACTTATTGGTGATCTACATTCCTTAAGTACGAAAAGTGATTAGAATAAGCCTTGGGATGCTCAAAATGACGTAAATGTTTAATTAATAACACAAACGCTCTTATTGGATGAACTACATTACCTATGTACGAAAAGTGATTAGAATAAGACATTGGATGCACAAAATGACGTAAATGTTCATCCAATGACACAAACGGGCTTATTGGATGAACTACATTCCTTAAGTACGAAAAGTGATTAGAATAATCCTTGGGATGCACAAAATGACGTAAATGTTCATCCAATGATACAAATGCACTTATTAGGTGAACTACATTCCTTAAGTACGAAAAGTGATTAGAATAAGCCTTGGGATACTCAAAATGACGTAAATTTTTAATTAATGACACAAACGCTCTTATTGGATGAACTACATTCCTTAAGTACGAAAAGTGATTAGAATATGCCTTTGGATGCACAAAATGACGTAAATGTTCATTCAATGACACAAATGCACTTATAGGATGAACTACATTCCTTAAGTACGAAAAGTGATTAGAATAAGACTTTGGATGCACAAAATGACGTAAATGTTCATCCAATGACACAAACGGGCTTATTGGATGAACTACATTCCTTAAGTACGAAAAGTGATTAGAATAAGCCTTGGGATGCACAAAATGACGTAAATGTTCATCCAATGACACAAACGCGCTAATTGAATGAACTACATTCCTTAAGTACGAAAAGTGATTAGAATAACGCTTTGGATGCACAAAATGACATAAATGTTCATCCAATGACACAAACGCGCTTATTGAATGAACTACATTCCTTAAGTACGAAAAGTGATTAGAATAAGCCTTGGGATGCACAAAATGACGTAAATGTTCATCCAATGACACAAATGCACTTATAGGATGAACTACATTCCTTAAGTACGAAAAGTGATTAGAATAAGACTTTGGATGCACAAAATGACATAAATGTTCATCCAATGACACAAACGGGCTTATTGGATGAACTACATTCCTTAAGTACGAAAAGTGATTAGAATAAGCCTTGGGATGCACAAAATGACGTAAATGTTCATCCAATGATACAAATGCACTTATTAGGTGAACTACATTCCTTAAGTACGAAAAGTGATTAGAATAAGCCTTGGGATGCTCAAAATGACGTAAATGTTTAATTAATGACACAAACGCTCTTATTGGATGAACTACATTCCTTCAGTACGAAAAGTGATTAGAATATGCCTTTGGATGCACAAAATGACGTAAATGTTCATTCAATGACACAAATGCACTTATAGGATGAACTACATTCCTTAAGTACGAAAAGTGATTAGAATAAGACTTTGGATGCACAAAATGACATAAATGTTCATCCAATGACACAAACGGGCTTATTGGATGAACTACATTCCTTAAGTACGAAAAGTGATTAGAATAAACCTTGGGATGCACAAAATGACGTAAATGTTCATCCAATGATACAAATGCACTTATTAGGTGAACTACATTCCTTAAGTACGAAAAGTGATTAGAATAAGCCTTGGGATGCTCAAAATGACATAATGTTTAATTAATGACACAAACGCTCTTATTGGATGAACTACATTCCTTCAGTACGAAAAGTGATTAGAATATGCCTTTGGATGCACAAAATGACGTAAATGTTCATTCAATGACACAAATGCACTTATAGAATGAACTACATTCCTTAAGTACGAAAAGTGATTAGAATAAGACTTTGGATGCACAAAATGACGTAAATGTTCATCCAATGACACAAACGGGCTTATTGGATGAACTACATTCCTTAAGTACGAAAAGCGATTAGAATAAGCCATGGGATGCACAAAATGACGTAAATGTTCGTCCAATGACACAAATGCACTTATAGGATGAACTACATTCCTTAAGTACGAAAAGTGATTAGAATAAGACTTTGGATGCACAAAATGACGTAAATGTTCATCCAATGACACAAATGCACTTATAGGATGAACTACATTCCTTAAGTACGAAAAGTGATTAGAATAAGACTTTGGATGCCCAAAATGACGTAAATGTTCATCCAATGAAACAAACGGGCTTATTGGCTGATCTACATTCCTTAACTACGAAATGTTGGGATGCACAAAATGACGTAAATGTTCATCCAATGATACAAATGCACTTATTAGGTGAACTCCATTCCTTAAGTACGAAAAGTGATTAGAATAAGCCTTGGGATGCACAAAATGACGTAAATGTTCATCCAATGAACCAAACGCGCTAATTGAATGAACTACATTCCTTAAGTACGAAAAGTGATTAGAATAAGGCTTTGGATGCACAAAATGACATAAATGTTCATCCAATGACACAAACGCGCTTATTGAATGAACTACATTCCTTAAATACGAAAAGTGATTAGAATAAGCCTTGGGATGCACAAAATGACGTAAATGTTCATCCAATGACACAAATGCACTTATAGGATGAACTACATTCCTTAAGTACGAAAAGTGATTAGAATAAGACTTTGGATGCACAAAATGACATAAATGTTCATCCAATGACACAAACGGGCTTATTGGATGAACTACATTCCTTAAGTACGAAAAGTGATTCGAATAAGCCTTGGGATGCACAAAATGACGTAAATGTTCATCCAATATCACAAACGCGCTAATTGAATGAACTACATTCCTTAAGTACGAAAAGTGATTAGAATAAGGCTTTGGATGCACAAAATGACATAAATGTTCATCCAATGACACAAACGCGCTTATTGAATGAACTACATTCCTTAAGTACGAAAAGTGATTAGAATAAGCCTTGGGATGCACAAAATGACGTAAATGTTCATCCAATGACACAAATGCACTTATAGGATGAACTACATTCCTTAAGTACGAAAAGTGATTAGAATAAACCTTGGGATGCACAAAATGACGTAAATGTTCATCCAATGATACAAATGCACTTATTAGGTGAACTACATTCCTTAAGTACGAAAAGTGATTAGAATAAGCCTTGGGATGCTCAAAATGACATAATGTTTAATTAATGACACAAACGCTCTTATTGGATGAACTACATTCCTTCAGTACGAAAAGTGATTAGAATATGCCTTTGGATGCACAAAATGACGTAAATGTTCTTTCAATGACACAAAATTACTTATAGGATGAACTACATTCCTTAAGTACGAAAAGTGATTAGAATAAGACTTTGGATGCACAAAATGACGTAAATGTTCATCCAATGACACAAACGGGCTTATTGGATGAACTACATTCCTTAAGTACGAAAAGTGATTAGAATAAGCCTTGGGATGCACAAAATGACGTAAATGTTCATCCAATGACACAAACGCGCTAATTGAATGAACTACATTCCTTAAGTACGAAAAGTGATTAGAATAACGCTTTGGATGCACAAAATGACATAAATGTTCATCCAATGACACAAACGCGCTTATTGAATGAACTACATTCCTTAAGTACGAAAAGTGATTAGAATAAGCCTTGGGATGCACAAAATGACGTAAATGTTCATCCAATGACACAAATGCACTTATAGGATGAACTACATTCCTTAAGTACGAAAAGTGATTAGAATAAGACTTTGGATGCACAAAATGACATAAATGTTCATCCAATGACACAAACGGGCTTATTGGATGAACTACATTCCTTAAGTACGAAAAGTGATTAGAATAAGCCTTGGGATGCACAAAATGACGTAAATGTTCATCCAATGATACAAATGCACTTATTAGGTGAACTACATTCCTTAAGTACGAAAAGTGATTAGAATAAGCCTTGGGATGCTCAAAATGACGTAAATGTTTAATTAATGACACAAACGCTCTTATTGGATGAACTACATTCCTTCAGTACGAAAAGTGATTAGAATATGCCTTTGGATGCACAAAATGACGTAAATGTTCATTCAATGACACAAATGCACTTATAGAATGAACTACATTCCTTAAGTACGAAAAGTGATTAGAATAAGACTTTGGATGCACAAAATGACGTAAATGTTCATCCAATGACACAAACGGGCTTATTGGATGAACTACATTCCTTAAGTACGAAAAGCGATTAGAATAAGCCATGGGATGCACAAAATGACGTAAATGTTCGTCCAATGACACAAATGCACTTATAGGATGAACTACATTCCTTAAGTACGAAAAGTGATTAGAATAAGACTTTGGATGCACAAAATGACGTAAATGTTCATCCAATGACACAAATGCACTTATAGGATGAACTACATTCCTTAAGTACGAAAAGTGATTAGAATAAGACTTTGGATGCCCAAAATGACGTAAATGTTCATCCAATGAAACAAACGGGCTTATTGGCTGATCTACATTCCTTAACTACGAAATGTTGGGATGCACAAAATGACGTAAATGTTCATCCAATGATACAAATGCACTTATTAGGTGAACTCCATTCCTTAAGTACGAAAAGTGATTAGAATAAGCCTTGGGATGCACAAAATGACGTAAATGTTCATCCAATGAACCAAACGCGCTAATTGAATGAACTACATTCCTTAAGTACGAAAAGTGATTAGAATAAGGCTTTGGATGCACAAAATGACATAAATGTTCATCCAATGACACAAACGCGCTTATTGAATGAACTACATTCCTTAAATACGAAAAGTGATTAGAATAAGCCTTGGGATGCACAAAATGACGTAAATGTTCATCCAATGACACAAATGCACTTATAGGATGAACTACATTCCTTAAGTACGAAAAGTGATTAGAATAAGACTTTGGATGCACAAAATGACATAAATGTTCATCCAATGACACAAACGGGCTTATTGGATGAACTACATTCCTTAAGTACGAAAAGCGATTAGAATAAACCTTGGGATGCACAAAATGACGTAAATGTTCATCCAATGATACAAATGCACTTATTAGGTGAACTACATTCCTTAAGTACGAAAAGTGATTAGAATAAGCCTTGGGATGCTCAAAATGACATAATGTTTAATTAATGACACAAACGCTCTTATTGGATGAACTACATTCCTTCAGTACGAAAAGTGATTAGAATATGCCTTTGGATGCACAAAATGACGTAAATGTTCATTCAATGACACAAATGCACTTATAGAATGAACTACATTCCTTAAGTACGAAAAGTGATTAGAATAAGACTTTGGATGCACAAAATGACGTAAATGTTCATCCAATGACACAAATGCACTTATAGGATGAACTACATTCCTTAAGTACGAAAAGTGATTAGAATAAGACTTTGGATGCCCAAAATGACGTAAATGTTCATCCAATGAAACAAACGGGCTTATTGGATGATCTACATTCCTTAACTACGAAATGTTGGGATGCACAAAATGACGTAAATGTTCATCCAATGATACAAATGCACTTATTAGGTGAACTCCATTCCTTAAGTACGAAAAGTGATTAGAATAAGCCTTGGGATGCACAAAATGACGTAAATGTTCATCCAATGAACCAAACGCGCTAATTGAATGAACTACATTCCTTAAGTACGAAAAGTGATTAGAATAAGGCTTTGGATGCACAAAATGACATAAATGTTCATCCAATGACACAAACGCGCTTATTGAATGAACTACATTCCTTAAATACGAAAAGTGATTAGAATAAGCCTTGGGATGCACAAAATGACGTAAATGTTCATCCAATGACACAAATGCACTTATAGGATGAACTACATTCCTTAAGTACGAAAAGTGATTAGAATAAGACTTTGGATGCACAAAATGACATAAATGTTCATCCAATGACACAAACGGGCTTATTGGATGAACTACATTCCTTAAGTACGAAAAGTGATTAGAATAAGCCTTGGGATGCACAAAATGACGTAAATGTTCATCCAATGAACCAAACGCGCTAATTGAATGAACTACATTCCTTAAGTACGAAAAGTGATTAGAATAAGGCTTTGGATGCTCAAAATGACATAAATTGTTCATCCAATGACACAAACGCGCTTATTGAATGAACTACATTCCGTAAGTACGAAAAGTGATCAGAATAAGCCTTGGGATGCACAAAATGACGTAAATGTTCATCCAATGACACAAATGCACTTATAGGATGAACTACATTCCTTAAGTACGAAAAGTGATTAGAATAAGACTTTGGATGCACAAAATGACGTAAATGTTCATCCAATGACACAAACGGGCTTATTGGATGAACTACATTCCTTAAGTACGAAAAGTGATTAGAATAAGCCTTGGGATGCACAAAATGACGTAAATGTTCATCCAATGACACAAACGCGCTAATTGAATGAACTACATTCCTTAAGTACGAAAAGTGATTAGAATAACGCTTTGGATGCACAAAATGACATAAATGTTCATCCAATGACACAAACGCGCTTATTGAATGAACTACATTCCTTAAGTACGAAAAGTGATTAGAATAAGCCTTGGGATGCACAAAATGACGTAAATGTTCATCCAATGACACAAATGCACTTATAGGATGAACTACATTCCTTAAGTACGAAAAGTGATTAGAATAAGACTTTGGATGCACAAAATGACATAAATGTTCATCCAATGACACAAACGGGCTTATTGGATGAACTACATTCCTTAAGTACGAAAAGTGATTAGAATAAACCTTGGGATGCACAAAATGACGTAAATGTTCTTCCAATGATACAAATGCACTTATTAGGTGAACTACATTCCTTAAGTACGAAAAGTGATTAGAATAAGCCTTGGGATGCTCAAAATGACGTAAATGTTTAATTAATGACACAAACGCTCTTATTGGATGAACTACATTCCTTCAGTACGAAAAGTGATTAGAATATGCCTTTGGATGCACAAAATGACGTAAATGTTCATTCAATGACACAAATGCACTTATAGAATGAACTACATTCCTTAAGTACGAAAAGTGATTAGAATAAGACTTTGGATGCACAAAATGACGTAAATGTTCATCCAATGACACAAACGGGCTTATTGGATGAACTACATTCCTTAAGTACGAAAAGTGATCAGAATAAGCCTTGGGATGCACAAAATGACGTAAATGTTCATCCAATGACACAAATGCACTTATAGGATGAACTACATTCCTTAAGTACGAAAAGTGATTAGAATAAGACTTTGGATGGACAAAATGACGTAAATGTTCATCCAATGACACAAACGGGCTTATTGGATGAACTACATTCCTTAAGTACGAAAAGCGATTAGAATAAGCAATGGGATGCACAAAATGACGTAAATGTTCGTCCAATGACACAAATGCACTTATAGGATGAACTACATTCCTTAAGTACGAAAAGTGATTAGAATAAGCCTTGGGATGCACAAAATGACGTAAATGTTCATCCAATGGCACAAATACACTTATAGGATGAACTACATTCCTTAAGTACGAAAAGTGATTAGAATAAGACTTTGGATGCACAAAATGACATAAATGTTCATCCAATGACACAAACGGGCTTATTGGATGATCTACATTACTTAAGTACGAAAAGTTGGGATGCACAAAATGACGTAAATGTTCATCCAATGATACAAATGCACTTATTAGATGAACTACATTCCTTAAGTACGAAAAGTGATTAGAATAAGCCTTGGGATGCACAAAATGACGTAAATGTTCATCCAATGAACCAAACGCGCTAATTGAATGAACTACATTCCTTAAGTACGAAAAGTGATTAGAATAAGGCTTTGGATGCACAAAATGACATAAATGTTCATCCAATGACACAAACGCGCTTATTGAATGAACTACATTTCTTAAGTACGAAAAGCGATTAGAATAAGCCATGGGATGCACAAAATGACGTAAATGTTCGTCCAATGACACAAATGCACTTATAGGATAAACTACATTCCTTAAGTACGAAAAGTGATTAGAATAAGACTTTGGATGCACAAAATGACGTAAATGTTCATCCAATGACACAAATGCACTTATAGGATGAACTACATTCCTTAAGTACGAAAAGTGATTAGAATAAGACTTTGGATGCCCAATATGACGTAAATGTTCATCCAATGACACAAACGGGCTTATTGGATGAACTACATTCATTAAGTACGAAAAGTTGGGATGCACAAAATGACGTAAATGTTCATCCAATGATACAAATGCACTTATTAGCTGAAGTACATTCCTTAAGTACGAAAAGTGATTAGAATAAGCCTTGGGATGCACAAAATAACGTAAATGTTCATCCAATGATACAAATGCACTTATTGGTGATCTACATTCCTTAAGTACGAAAAGTGATTAGAATAAGCCTTGGGATGCTCAAAATGACGTAAATGTTTAATTAATAACACAAACGCTCTTATTGGATGAACTACATTCCCTAAGTACGAAAAGTGATTAGAATAAGACATTGGATGCACAAAATGACGTAAATGTTTATCCAATGACACAAACGGGCTTATTGGATGAACTACATTCCTTAAGTACGAAAAGTGATTAGAATAAGCCATGGGATGCACAAAATGACGTAAATGTTCATCCAATGATACAAATGCACTTATTAGGTGAACTACATTCCTTAAGTACGAAAAGTGATTAAAATAAGCCTTGGGATGCTCAAAATGACGTAAATGTTTAATTAATGACACAAAACCTCTTATTGGATGAACTACATTCCTTCAGTACGAAAAGTGATTAGAATATGCCTTTGGATGCACAAAATGACGTAAATGTTCATTCAATGACACAAAATTACTTATAGGATGAACTACATTCCTTAAGTACGAAAAGTGATTAGAATAAGGCTTTGGATGCACAAAATGACATAAATGTTCATCCAATGACACAAACGCGCTTATTGAATGAACTACATTCCTTAAGTACGAAAAGTGATTAGAATAAGCCTTGGGATGCACAAAATGACGTAAATGTTCATCCAATGACACAAATGCACTTATAGGATGAACTACATTCCTTAAGTACGAAAAGTGATTAGAATAAGACTTTGGATGCACATAATGACGTAAATGTTCATCCAATGACACAAACGGGCTTATTGTTGAACTACATTCCTTAAGTACGAAAAGCGATTAGAATAAGCCATGGGATGGACAAAATGACGTAAATGTTCATCCAATGATACAAATGCACTTATTAGGTGAACTACATTCCTTAAGTACGAAAAGTGATTAGAATAAGCCTTGGGATGCTCAAAATGACATAATGTTTAATTAATGACACAAACGCTCTTATTGGATGAACTACATTCCTTCAGTACGAAAAGTGATTAGAATATGCCTTTGGATGCACAAAATGACGTAAATGTTCATTCAATGACACAAATGCACTTATAGAATGAACTACATTCCTTAAGTACGAAAAGTGATTAGAATAAGACTTTGGATGCACAAAATGACGTAAATGTTCATCCAATGACACAAACGGGCTTATTGGATGAACTACATTCCTTAAGTACGAAAAGTGATTCGAATAAGCCTTGGGATGCACAAAATGACGTAAATGTTCATCCAATATCACAAACGCGCTAATTGAATGAACTACATTCCTTAAGTACGAAAAGTGATTAGAATAAGGCTTTGGATCCACAAAATGACATAAATGTTCATCCAATGACACAAACGCGCTTATTGAATGAACTACATTCCTTAAGTACGAAAAGTGATCAGAATAAGCCTTGGGATGCACAAAATGACGTAAATGTTCATCCAATGACACAAATGCACTTATAGGATGAACTACATTCCTTAAGTACGAAAAGTGATTAGAATAAGACTTTGGATGGACAAAATGACGTAAATGTTCATCCAATGACACAAACGGGCTTATTGGATGAACTACATTCCTTAAGTACGAAAAGCGATTAGAATAAGCAATGGGATGCACAAAATGACGTAAATGTTCGTCCAATGACACAAATGCACTTATAGGATGAACTACATTCCTTAAGTACGAAAAGTGATTAGAATAAGCCTTGGGATGCACAAAATGACGTAAATGTTCATCCAATGGCACAAATACACTTATAGGATGAACTACATTCCTTAAGTACGAAAAGTGATTAGAATAAGACTTTGGATGCACAAAATGACATAAATGTTCATCCAATGACACAAACGGGCTTATTGGATGATCTACATTACTTAAGTACGAAAAGTTGGGATGCACAAAATGACGTAAATGTTCATCCAAAGATACAAATGCACTTATTAGATGAACTACATTCCTTAAGTACGAAAAGTGATTAGAATAAGCCTTGGGATGCACAAAATGACGTAAATGTTCATCCAATGAACCAAACGCGCTAATTGAATGAACTACATTCCTTAAGTACGAAAAGTGATTAGAATAAGGCTTTGGATGCACAAAATGACATAAATGTTCATCCAATGACACAAACGCGCTTATTGAATGAACTACATTCCTTAAGTACGAAAAGTGATTAGAATAAGCCTTGGGATGCACAAAATGACGTAAATGTTCATCCAATGATACAAATGCACTTATTAGGTGAACTACATTCCTTAAGTACGAAAAGTGATTAGAATAAGCCTTGGGATGCTCAAAATGACATAATGTTTAATTAATGACACAAACGCTCTTATTGGATGAACTACATTCCTTCAGTACGAAAAGTGATTAGAATATGCCTTTGGATGCACAAAATGACGTAAATGTTCATTCAATGACACAAATGCACTTATAGAATGAACTACATTCCTTAAGTACGAAAAGTGATTAGAATAAGACTTTGGATGCACAAAATGACGTAAATGTTCATCCAATGACACAAACGGGCTTATTGGATGAACTACATTCCTTAAGTACGAAAAGCGATTAGAATAAGCCATGGGATGCACAAAATGACGTAAATGTTCGTCCAATGACACAAATGCACTTATAGGATGAACTACATTCCTTAAGTACGAAAAGTGATTAGAATAAGACTTTGGATGCACAAAATGACGTAAATGTTCATCCAATGACACAAATGCACTTATAGGATGAACTACATTCCTTAAGTACGAAAAGTGATTAGAATAAGACTTTGGATGCCCAAAATGACGTAAATGTTCATCCAATGAAACAAACGGGCTTATTGGCTGATCTACATTCCTTAACTACGAAATGTTGGGATGCACAAAATGACGTAAATGTTCATCCAATGATACAAATGCACTTATTAGGTGAACTCCATTCCTTAAGTACGAAAAGTGATTAGAATAAGCCTTGGGATGCACAAAATGACGTAAATGTTCATCCAATGAACCAAACGCGCTAATTGAATGAACTACATTCCTTAAGTACGAAAAGTGATTAGAATAAGGCTTTGGATGCACAAAATGACATAAATGTTCATCCAATGACACAAACGCGCTTATTGAATGAACTACATTCCTTAAATACGAAAAGTGATTAGAATAAGCCTTGGGATGCACAAAATGACGTAAATGTTCATCCAATGACACAAATGCACTTATAGGATGAACTACATTCCTTAAGTACGAAAAGTGATTAGAATAAGACTTTGGATGCACAAAATGACATAAATGTTCATCCAATGACACAAACGGGCTTATTGGATGAACTACATTCCTTAAGTACGAAAAGTGATTCGAATAAGCCTTGGGATGCACAAAATGACGTAAATGTTCATCCAATATCACAAACGCGCTAATTGAATGAACTACATTCCTTAAGTACGAAAAGTGATTAGAATAAGGCTTTGGATCCACAAAATGACATAAATGTTCATCCAATGACACAAACGCGCTTATTGAATGAACTACATTCCTTAAGTACGAAAAGTGATCAGAATAAGCCTTGGGATGCACAAAATGACGTAAATGTTCATCCAATGACACAAATGCACTTATAGGATGAACTACATTCCTTAAGTACGAAAAGTGATTAGAATAAGACTTTGGATGGACAAAATGACGTAAATGTTCATCCAATGACACAAACGGGCTTATTGGATGAACTACATTCCTTAAGTACGAAAAGCGATTAGAATAAGCAATGGGATGCACAAAATGACGTAAATGTTCGTCCAATGACACAAATGCACTTATAGGATGAACTACATTCCTTAAGTACGAAAAGTGATTAGAATAAGCCTTGGGATGCACAAAATGACGTAAATGTTCATCCAATGACACAAACGGGCTTATTGGATGAACTACATTCATTAAGTACGAAAAGTTGGGATGCACAAAATGACGTAAATGTTCATCCAATGATACAAATGCACTTATTAGCTGAAGTACATTCCTTAAGTACGAAAAGTGATTAGAATAAGCCTTGGGATGCACAAAATAACGTAAATGTTCATCCAATGATACAAATGCACTTATTGGTGATCTACATTCCTTAAGTACGAAAAGTGATTAGAATAAGCCTTGGGATGCTCAAAATGACGTAAATGTTTAATTAATAACACAAACGCTCTTATTGGATGAACTACATTCCCTAAGTACGAAAAGTGATTAGAATAAGACATTGGATGCACAAAATGACGTAAATGTTTATCCAATGACACAAACGGGCTTATTGGATGAACTACATTCCTTAAGTACGAAAAGTGATTAGAATAAGCCATGGGATGCACAAAATGACGTAAATGTTCATCCAATGATACAAATGCACTTATTAGGTGAACTACATTCCTTAAGTACGAAAAGTGATTAAAATAAGCCTTGGGATGCTCAAAATGACGTAAATGTTTAATTAATGACACAAAACCTCTTATTGGATGAACTACATTCCTTCAGTACGAAAAGTGATTAGAATATGCCTTTGGATGCACAAAATGACGTAAATGTTCATTCAATGACACAAAATTACTTATAGGATGAACTACATTCCTTAAGTACGAAAAGTGATTAGAATAAGGCTTTGGATGCACAAAATGACATAAATGTTCATCCAATGACACAAACGCGCTTATTGAATGAACTACATTCCTTAAGTACGAAAAGTGATTAGAATAAGCCTTGGGATGCACAAAATGACGTAAATGTTCATCCAATGACACAAATGCACTTATAGGATGAACTACATTCCTTAAGTACGAAAAGTGATTAGAATAAGACTTTGGATGCACATAATGACGTAAATGTTCATCCAATGACACAAACGGGCTTATTGTTGAACTACATTCCTTAAGTACGAAAAGCGATTAGAATAAGCCATGGGATGGACAAAATGACGTAAATGTTCATCCAATGATACAAATGCACTTATTAGGTGAACTACATTCCTTAAGTACGAAAAGTGATTAGAATAAGCCTTGGGATGCTCAAAATGACATAATGTTTAATTAATGACACAAACGCTCTTATTGGATGAACTACATTCCTTCAGTACGAAAAGTGATTAGAATATGCCTTTGGATGCACAAAATGACGTAAATGTTCATTCAATGACACAAATGCACTTATAGAATGAACTCCATTCCTTAAGTACGAAAAGTGATTAGAATAAGACTTTGGATGCACAAAATGACGTAAATGTTCATCCAATGACACAAACGGGCTTATTGGATGAACTACATTCCTTAAGTACGAAAAGTGATTCGAATAAGCCTTGGGATGCACAAAATGACGTAAATGTTCATCCAATATCACAAACGCGCTAATTGAATGAACTACATTCCTTAAGTACGAAAAGTGATTAGAATAAGGCTTTGGATCCACAAAATGACATAAATGTTCATCCAATGACACAAACGCGCTTATTGAATGAACTACATTCCTTAAGTACGAAAAGTGATCAGAATAAGCCTTGGGATGCACAAAATGACGTAAATGTTCATCCAATGACACAAATGCACTTATAGGATGAACTACATTCCTTAAGTACGAAAAGTGATTAGAATAAGACTTTGGATGCACAAAATGACGTAAATGTTCATCCAATGACACAAACGCGCTTATTGAATGAACTACATTCCTTAAGTACGAAAAGTGATTAGAATAAGCCTTGGGATGCACAAAATGACGTAAATGTTCATCCAATGACACAAATGCACTTATAGGATGAACTACATTCCTTAAGTACGAAAAGTGATTAGAATAAGACTTTGGATGCACAAAATGACGTAAATGTTCATCCAATGACACAAACGGGCTTATTGGATGAACTACATTCCTTAAGTACGAAAAGTGATTAGAATAATCCTTGGGATGCACAAAATGACGTAAATGTTCATCCAATGATACAAATGCACTTATTAGGTGAACTACATTCCTTAAGTACGAAAAGTGATTAGAATAAGCCTTGGGATACTCAAAATGACGTAAATTTTTAATTAATGACACAAACGCTCTTATTGGATGAACTACATTCCTTAAGTACGAAAAGTGATTAGAATATGCCTTTGGATGCACAAAATGACGTAAATGTTCATTCAATGACACAAATGCACTTATAGGATGAACTACATTCCTTAAGTACGAAAAGTGATTAGAATAAGACTTTGGATGCACAAAATGACGTAAATGTTCATCCAATGACACAAACGGGCTTATTGGATGAACTACATTCCTTAAGTACGAAAAGTGATTAGAATAAGACTTTGGATGCACAAAATGACGCCAATGTTCATCCAATGACACAAATGCACTTATTGGATGAACTACATTCCTTAAGTACGAAAAGTGATTAGAATAAGACTTTGGATGCACAAAATGACATAAATGTTCATCCAATGACACAAACGCGCTTATTGAATGAACTACATTCCTTAAGTACGAAAAGTGATTAGAATAAGCCTTGGGATGCACAAAATGACGTAAATGTTCATCCAATGACACAATTGCACTTATAGGATGAACTACATTCCTTAAGTACGAAAAGTTATTAGAATAAGACTTTGGATGCACAAAATGACGTAAATGTTCATCCAATGACACAAACGGGCTTATTGGATGAACTACATTCCTTAAGTACGAAAAGTGATTAGAATAAGCCTTGGGATGCACAAAATGACGTAAATGTTCATCCAATGACACAAATGCACTTATTGGATGAACTACATTCCTTAAGTACGAAAAGTGATTAGAATAAGCCTTGGGATGCACAAAATGACGTAAATGTTAAATTAATGACACAAACACGCTTATTTATTGAACTACATTCCTTAAGTACAAAAAGTGATTATAATAAGCCTTGGGATGCACAAAATGAAGTAAATGTTAAATTAATGACACAACGCGCTTATTGGATGAACTACATTCCTTAAGTACGAAGAGTGATTAGAATAAGCCTTGGGATGCACAAAATGAAGTAAATGTTAAATTAATGACACAAACGCGCTTATTGGATGAACTACATTCCTTAAGTACGAAAAGCGATTAGAATAAGCCATGGGATGCACAAAATGACGTAAATGTTCGTCCAATGACACAAATGCACTTATAGGATGAACTACATTCCTTAAGTACGAAAAGTGATTAGAATAAGACTTTGGATGCACAAAATGACGTAAATGTTCATCCAATGACACAAATGCACTTATAGGATGAACTACATTCCTTAAGTACGAAAAGTGATTAGAATAAGACTTTGGATGCCCAAAATGACGTAAATGTTCATCCAATGAAACAAACGGGCTTATTGGCTGATCTACATTCCTTAACTACGAAATGTTGGGATGCACAAAATGACGTAAATGTTCATCCAATGATACAAATGCACTTATTAGGTGAACTCCATTCCTTAAGTACGAAAAGTGATTAGAATAAGCCTTGGGATGCACAAAATGACGTAAATGTTCATCCAATGAACCAAACGCGCTAATTGAATGAACTACATTCCTTAAGTACGAAAAGTGATTAGAATAAGGCTTTGGATGCACAAAATGACATAAATGTTCATCCAATGACACAAACGCGCTTATTGAATGAACTACATTCCTTAAGTACGAAAAGTGATTAGAATAAGCCTTGGGATGCACAAAATGACGTAAATGTTCATCCAATGATACAAATGCACTTATTAGGTGAACTACATTCCTTAAGTACGAAAAGTGATTAGAATAAGCCTTGGGATGCTCAAAATGACATAATGTTTAATTAATGACACAAACGCTCTTATTGGATGAACTACATTCCTTCAGTACGAAAAGTGATTAGAATATGCCTTTGGATGCACAAAATGACGTAAATGTTCATTCAATGACACAAATGCACTTATAGAATGAACTACATTCCTTAAGTACGAAAAGTGATTAGAATAAGACTTTGGATGCACAAAATGACATAAATGTTCATCCAATGACACAAACGGGCTTATTGGATGAACTACATTCCTTAAGTACGAAAAGTGATTAGAATAAACCTTGGGATGCACAAAATGACGTAAATGTTCATCCAATGATACAAATGCACTTATTAGGTGAACTACATTCCTTAAGTACGAAAAGTGATTAGAATAAGACATTGGATGCACAAAATGACGTAAATGTTTATCCAATGACACAAACGGGCTTATTGGATGAACTACATTCCTTAAGTACGAAAAGTGATTAGAATAAGCCATGGGATGCACAAAATGACGTAAATGTTCATCCAATGATACAAATGCACTTATTAGGTGAACTACATTCCTTAAGTACGAAAAGTGATTAAAATAAGCCTTGGGATGCTCAAAATGACGTAAATGTTTAATTAATGACACAAACACTCTTATTGGATGAACTACATTCCTTCAGTACGAAAAGTGATTAGAATATGCCTTTGGATGCACAAAATGACGTAAATGTTCATGCAATGACACAAAATTACTTATAGGATGAACTACATTCCTTAAGTACGAAAAGTGATTAGAATAAGGCTTTGGATGCACAAAATGACATAAATGTTCATCCAATGACACAAACGCGCTTATTGAATGAACTACATTCCTTAAGTACGAAAAGTGATTAGAATAAGCTTTGGGATGCACAAAATGACGTAAATGTTCATCCAATGACACAAATGCACTTATAGGATGAACTACATTCCTTAAGTACGAAAAGTGATTAGAATAAGACTTTGGATGCACATAATGACGTAAATGTTCATCCAATGACACAAACGGGCTTATTGTTGAACTACATTCCTTAAGTACGAAAAGCGATTAGAATAAGCCATGGGATGGACAAAATGACGTAAATGTTCGTCCAATGACACAAATGCACTTATAGGATGAACTACATTCCTTAAGTACGAAAAGTGATTAGAATAAGACTTTGGATGCACAAAATGACGTAAATGTTCATCCAATGACACAAATGCACTTATAGGATGAACTACATTCCTTAAGTACGAAAAGTGATTAGAATAAGACTTTGGATGCCCAAAATGACGTAAATGTTCATCCAATGAAACAAACGGGCTTATTGGATGATCTACATTCCTTAACTACGAAATTTTGGGATGCACAAAATGACGTAAATGTTCATCCAATGATACAAATGCACTTATTAGGTGAACTCCATTCCTTAAGTACGAAAAGTGATTAGAATAAGCCTTGGGATGCACAAAATGACGTAAATGTTCATCCAATGAACCAAACGCGCTAATTGAATGAACTACATTCCTTAAGTACGAAAAGTGATTAGAATAAGGCTTTGGATGCACAAAATGACATAAATGTTCATCCAATGACACAAACGCGCTTATTGAATGAACTACATTCCTTAAATACGAAAAGTGATTAGAATAAGCCTTGGGATGCACAAAATGACGTAAATGTTCATCCAATGACACAAATGCACTTATAGGATGAACTACATTCCTTAAGTACGAAAAGTGATTAGAATAAGACTTTGGATGCACAAAATGACATAAATGTTCATCCAATGACACAAACGGGCTTATTGGATGAACTACATTCCTTAAGTACGAAAAGTGATTAGAATAAACCTTGGGATGCACAAAATGACGTAAATGTTCATCCAATGATACAAATGCACTTATTAGGTGAAGTACATTCCTTAAGTACGAAAAGTGATTAGAATAAGCCTTGGGATGCACAAAATGACGTAAATGTTCATCCAATGAACCAAACGCGCTAATTGAATGAACTACATTCCTTAAGTACGAAAAGTGATTAGAATAAGCCTTGGGATGCACAAAATCACGTAAATGTTCATCCAATGATACAAATGCACTTATTGGTGATCTACATTTCTTAAGTACGAAAAGTGATTAGAATAAGCCTTGGGATGCTCAAAATGACGTAAATGTTTAATTAATAACACAAACGCTCTTATTGGATGAACTACATTCCCTAAGTACGAAAAGTGATTTGAATAAGACATTGGATGCACAAAATGACGTAAATGTTCATCCAATGACACAAACGGGCTTATTGGATGAACTACATTCCTTAAGTACGAAAAGTGATTAGAATAAGCCATGGGATGCACAAAATGACGTAAATGTTCATCCAATGATACAAATGCACTTATTAGGTGAACTACAGTCCTTAAGTACGAAAAGTGATTAAAATAAGCCTTGGGATGCTCAAAATGACGTAAATGTTTAATTAATGACACAAACACTCTTATTGGATGAACTACATTCCTTCAGTACGAAAAGTGATTAGAATATGCCTTTGGATGCACAAAATGACGTAAATGTTCATGCAATGACACAAAATTACTTATAGGATGAACTACATTCCTTAAGTACGAAAAGTGATTAGAATAAGGCTTTGGATGCACAAAATGACATAAATGTTCATCCAATGACACAAACGCGCTTATTGAATGAACTACATTCCTTAAGTACGAAAAGTGATTAGAATAAGCTTTGGGATGCACAAAATGACGTAAATGTTCATCCAATGACACAAATGCACTTATAGGATGAACTACATTCCTTAAGTACGAAAAGTGATTAGAATAAGACTTTGGATGCACATAATGACGTAAATGTTCATCCAATGACACAAACGGGCTTATTGTTGAACTACATTCCTTAAGTACGAAAAGTGATTAGAATAAGACTTTGGATGCACAAAATGACGTAAATGTTCATTCAATGACACAAATGCACTTCTAGGATGAACTACATTCCTTCAGTACGAAAAGTGATTAGAATAAGACTTTGGATGCACAAAATGACGTAAATGTTCATCCAATGACACAAACGGGCTTATTGGATGAACTACATTCCTTAAGTACGAAAAGTTGGGATGCACAAAATGACGTAAATGTTCATCCAATGATACAAATGCACTTATTAGGTGAACTACATTCCTTAAGTACGAAAAGTGATTAGAATAAGCCTTGGGATGCACAAAATGACGTAAATGTTCATCCAATGAACCAAACGCGCTAATTGAATGAACTACATTCCTTAAGTACGAAAAGTGATTAGAATAAGCCTTGGGATGCACAGAATGACGTAAATGTTCATCCAATGATACAAATGCACTTATTGGTGATCTACATTCCTTAAGTACGAAAAGTGATTAGAATAAGCCTTAGGATGCTCAAAATGACGTAAATGTTTAATTAATAACACAAACGCTCTTATTGGATGAACTACATTCCCAAACTACGAAAAGTGATTAGAATAAGACATTGGATGCACAAAATGACGTAAATGTTCATCCAATGACACAAACGGGCTTATTGGATGAACTACATTCCTTAAGTACGAAAAGTGATTAGAATAAACCTTGGGATGCACAAAATGACGTAAATGTTCATCCAATGATACAAATGCACTTATTACGTGAACTACATTCCTTAAGTACGAAAAGTGATTAGAATAAGCCTTGGGATGCTCAAAATGACGTAAATGTTTAATTAATGACACAAACGCTCTTATTGGATGAACTACATTCCTTAAGTACGAAAAGTGATTAGAATATGCCTTTGGATGCACAAAATGACGTAAATGTTCATTCAATGACACAAATGCACTTATAGGATGAACTACATTCCTTAAGTACGAAAAGTGATTAGAATAAGACTTTGGATGCACAAAATGACAAAAATGTTCATCCAATGACACAAACGGGCTTATTGGATGAACTACATTCCTTAAGTACGAAAAGCGATTAGAATAAGCCATGGGATGCACAAAATGACGTAAATGTTCGTCCAATGACACAAATGCACTTATAGGATGAACTACATTCCTTAAGTACGAAAAGTGATTAGAATAAGACTTTGGATGCACAAAATGACGTAAATGTTCATCCAATGACACAAATGCACTTATAGGATGAACTACATTCCTTAAGTACGAAAAGTGATTAGAATAAGACTTTGGATGCACAAAATGACGTAAATGTTCATCCAATCACACAAACGGGCTTATTGGATGAACTACATTCCTTAAGTACGAAAAGTTGAGATGCACAAAATGACGTAAATGTTCATCCAATGACACAAACGCGCTTATTGAATGAACTACATTCCTTAAGTACGAAAAGTGATTAGAATAAGCCTTGGGATGCACAAAATGACGTAAATGTTCATCCAATGACACAATTGCACTTATAGGATGAACTACATTCCTTAAGTACGAAAAGTTATTAGAATAAGACTTTGGATGCACAAAATGACGTAAATGTTCATCCAATGACACAAACGGGCTTATTGGATGAACTACATTCCTTAAGTACGAAAAGTGATTAAAATAAGCCTTGGGATGCACAAAATGACGTAAATATTCATCCAACGACACAAACGCGCTTATTAAATGAACTACATTCCTTAAGTACGAAAAGTGATTAGAATAAGCCATGGGATGCACAAAATGACGTAAATGTTCATCCAATGACACAAATGCACTTATAGGATGAACTACATTCCTTAAGTACGAAAAGTGATTAGAATAAGACTTTGGATACACAAAATGACGTAAATGTTCATCCAATGACACAAACGGGCTTATTGGATGAACTACATTCCTTAAGTACGAAAAGTGATTAGAATAAGCCTTGGGATGCACAAAATGACGTAAATGTTCATCCAATGACACAAATGCACTTATTGGATGAACTACATTCCTTAAGTACGAAAAGAAATTAGAATAAGCCTTGGGATGCACAAAATGACGTAAATGTTCATCCAATGACACAAATGCTCTTGTTGGATGAACTACATTCCTTCAGTATAAAAAGTGATTAGAATAAGCCTTGGGATGCACAAAATGACGTAAATGTTCATCCAATGACACAAACGCGCTTATTGGATGAACTACATTCCTTAAGTACGAAAAGTGATTAGAATAAGCCTTGGGATGCACAAAATGACGTAAATGTTCATCCAATGACACAAATGCACTTATTGGATGAACTACATTCCCTAAGAACAAAAAGTGATTAGAATAAACATTGGGATGCACAAAATGACGTAAATGTTAAATTAATGACACAAATGCGCTTATTGGATGAACTACATTCCTTAAGTACGAAAAGTGATTAGAATAAGCCTTGGGATGCACAAAATGACGTAAATGTTCATCCAATGACACAAATGCACTTATTGGATGAACTACATTCCCTAAGAACAAAAAGTGATTAGAATAAACATTGGGATGCACAAAATGACGTAAATGTTCATTCAATGACACAAACGCACTTATTGAATGAACTACATTCCTTAAGTACGAAAAGCGATTAGAATAAGCCATGGGATGCACAAAATGACGTAAATGTTCGTCCAATGACACAAATGCACTTATAGGATGAACTACATTCCTTAAGTACGAAAAGTGATTAGAATAAGACTTTGGATGCACAAAATGACGTAAATGTTCATCCAATGACACAAACGGGCTTATTGGATGAACTACATTCCTTAAGTACGAAAAGTGATTAGAATAATCCTTGGGATGCACAAAATGACGTAAATGTTCATCCAATGATACAAATGCACTTATTAGGTGAACTACATTCCTTAAGTACGAAAAGTGATTAGAATAAGCCTTGGGATACTCAAAATGACGTAAATTTTTAATTAATGACACAAACGCTCTTATTGGATGAACTACATTCCTTAAGTACGAAAAGTGATTAGAATATGCCTTTGGATGCACAAAATGACGTAAATGTTCATTCAATGACACAAATGCACTTATAGGATGAACTACATTCCTTAAGTACGAAAAGTGATTAGAATAAGACTTTGGATGCACAAAATGACGTAAATGTTCATCCAATGACACAAACGGGCTTATTGGATGAACTACATTCCTTAAGTACGAAAAGTGATTAGAATAAGACTTTGGATGCACAAAATGACGCCAATGTTCATCCAATGACACAAATGCACTTATTGGATGAACTACATTCCTTAAGTACGAAAAGTGATTAGAATAAGACTTTGGATGCACAAAATGACATAAATGTTCATCCAATGACACAAACGCGTATATTGAATGAACTACATTCCTTAAGTACGAAAAGTGATTAGAATAAGACTTTGGATGCACAAAATGACGTAAATGTTAAATTAATGACACAAATGCACTTATAGGATGAACTACATTCCTTAAGTACGAAAAGTGATTAGAATAAGACTTTGGATGCACAAAATGACGTAAATGTTCATCCAATGACACAAATGCACTTATTGGATGAACTACATTCCTTAAGTACGAAAAGTGATTAGAATAAGCCTTGGGATGCACAAAATGACGTAAATGTTAAATTAATGACACAAACACGCTTATTTATTGAACTACATTCCTTAAGTACAAAAAGTGATTATAATAAGCCTTGGGATGCACAAAATGAAGTAAATGTTAAATTAATGACACAACGCGCTTATTGGATGAACTACATTCCTTAAGTACGAAGAGTGATTAGAATAAGCCTTGGGATGCACAAAATGAAGTAAATGTTAAATTAATGACACAAACGCGCTTATTGGATGAACTACATTCCTTAAGTACGAAAAGTGATTAGAATAAGCCTTGGGATGCACAAAATGACGTAAATGTTCATCCAATGATACAAATGCACTTATAGGATGAACTACATTCCCTAAGTACGAAAAGTGATTAGAATAAGACTTTGGATGCACAAAATGACATAAATGTTCATCCAATGACACAAACACGCTTATTGAATGAACTATATTCCTTAAGTACGAAAAGTGAATAGAATAAGCCTTGGGATGCACAAAATGAAGTAAATGTTCATCCAATGACACAAATGCACTTATTGGATGAACTACATTCCCTAAGAACAAAAAGTGATTAGAATAAACATTGGGATGCACAAAATGACGTAAATGTTAAATTAATGACACAAACGCGCTTATTGAATAAACTACATTCCCTACGTACGAAAAGTGATTAGAATAAGCCTTGGGATGCACAAAATGACGTAAATGTTTAATTAATAACACAAACGCTCTTATTGGATGAACTACATTCCGTAAGTACGAAAAGTGATTAGAATATCCCTTTGGATGCACAAAATGACGTAAATGTTCATCCAATGACACAAATGCACTTATAGGATGAACTACATTCCTTAAGTAGGAACAGTTATTAGAATAAGACTTTGGATGCACAAAATGACATAAATGTTCACCCAATGACATAAATGCACTTATTGGATAAACTACATTCCTTAAGTACGAAAAGTGATTAGAATAAGGATTGGGATGCACAAAATGACGTAAATGTTCATCCAATGACACAAATGGACTTATTGGATGAACTACATTCCCTAAGAACAAAAAGTGATTAGAATAAACATTGGGATGCACAAAATGACGTAAATGTTAAATTAATGACACAAACGCGCTTATTGGATTAAATGCATTCCTTAAGTACGAAAAGTGATTAGAATAAGCCTTGGGATGCACAAAATGACGTAAATGTTCATCCAATTACACAAATGCACTTATTGGATGAACTACATTCCTTAAGTACGAAAAGTGATTAGAATAAGACTTTGGATGCACAAAATGACGTAAATGTTCATCCAATGACACAAACGGGCTTATTGAATGAACTACATTCCTTAAGTACGAAAGTTGATTAGAATAAGCCTTAGGATGCACAAAATGACGTAAATGTTCATCCAATGATACAAATGCACTTATAGGATGAACTACATTCCTTAAGTACGAAAAGTGATTAGAATAAGACTTTGGATGCACAAAATGACGTAAATGTTCATCCAATGACACAAACGGGCTTATTGGATGAACTACATTCCTTAAGTACGAAAGGTGATTAGAATAAGCCTTGGGATGCACAAAATGACGTAAATGTTAAATTAATGACACAAACACGCTTATTTATTGAACTAAATTCCTTAAGTACAAAAAGTGATTATAATAAGCCTTGGGATGCACAAAATGAAGTAAATGTTAAATTAATGACACAACGCGCTTATTGGATGAACTACATTCCTTAAGTACGAAGAGTGATTAGAATAAGCCTTGGGATGCACAAAATGAAGTAAATGTTAAATTAATGACACAAACGCGCTTATTGGATGAACTACATTCCTTAAGTACGAAAAGTGATTAGAATAAGCCTTGGGATGTACAAAATGACGCAAATGTTCATCCAATGATACAAATGCACTTATAGGATGAACTACATTCCCTAAGTACGAAAAGTGATTAGAATAAGACTTTGGATGCACAAAATGACATAAATGTTCATCCAATGACACAAACACGCTTATTGAATGAACTATATTCCTTAAGTACGAAAAGTGAATAGAATAAGCCTTGGGATGCACAAAATGAAGTAAATGTTCATCCAATGACACAAATGCACTTATTGGATGAACTACATTCCCTAAGAACAAAAAGTGATTAGAATAAACATTGGGATGCACAAAATGACGTAAATGTTAAATTAATGACACAAACGCGCTTATTGAATAAACTACATTCCCTACGTACGAAAAGTGATTAGAATAAGCCTTGGGATGCACAAAATGACGTAAATGTTTAATTAATAACACAAACGCTCTTATTGGATGAACTACATTCCGTAAGTACGAAAAGTGATTAGAATATCCCTTTGGATGCACAAAATGACGTAAATGTTCATCCAATGACACAAATGCACTTATAGGATGAACTACATTCCTTAAGTAGGAAAAGTGATTAGAATAAGACTTTGGATGCACAAAATGACATAAATGTTCACCCAATGACACAAATGCACTTATTGGATAAACTACATTCCTTAAGTACGAAAAGTGATTAGAATAAGCCTTGGGATGCACAAAATGACGTAAATGTTCATCCAACGACACAAATGCACTTATTGGATGAACTACATTCCCTAAGAACAAAAAGTGATTAGAATAAACATTGGGATGCACAAAATGACGTAAATGTTAAATTAATGACACAAACGCGCTTATTGGATTAACTGCATTCCTTAAGTACGAAAAGTGATTAGAATAAGACTTTGGATGCACAAAATGACGTAAATGTTCATCCAATGACACAAACGGGCTTATTGGATGAACTACATTCCTTAAGTACGAAAAGTGATTAGAATAAGCCTTGGGATGCACAAAATGACGTAAATGTTAAATTAATGACACAAACACGCTTATTTATTGAACTACATTCCTTAAGTACAAAAAGTGATTATAATAAGCCTTGGGATGCACAAAATGAAGTAAATGTTAAATTAATGACACAACGCGCTTATTGGATGAACTACATTCCTTAAGTACGAAGAGTGATTAGAATAAGCCTTGGGATGCACAAAATGAAGTAAATGTTAAATTAATGACACAAACGCGCTTATTGGATGAACTACATTCCTTAAGTACGAAAAGTGATTAGAATAAGCCTTGGGATGTACAAAATGACGCAAATGTTCATCCAATGACACAAATGCACTTATTGGATGAACTACATTCCTTAAGTACGAAAAGTGATTGGAATAAGTCTTTGGATGCACAAAATGACGTAAATGTTCATCCAATGACACAAACGCGCTTATTGAATGAACTACATTCCTTAAGTACGAAAAGTGATTAGAATAAGCGTTGGGATGCACAAAATGACGTAAATGTTCATCCAATGACACAAATGCACTTATAGGATGAACTACATTCCTTAAGTACGAAAAGTGATTAGAATAAGACTTTGGATGCACAAAATGACGTAAATGTTCATCCAATGACACAAACGGGCTTATTGGATGAACTACATTCCTTAAGTACGAAAAGTGATTAGAATAAGCCTTGGGATGCACAAAATGACGTAAATGTTCATCCAATGACACAAATGCACTTATAGGATGAACTACATTCCTTAAGTAGGAAAAGTGATTAGAATAAGACTTTGGATGCACAAAATGACATAAATGTTCACCCAATGACACAAATGCACTTATTGGATAAACTACATTCCTTAAGTACGAAAAGTGATTAGAATAAGCCTTGGGATGCACAAAATGACGTAAATGTTCATCCAATGACACAAATGCACTTATTGGATGAACTACATTCCCTAAGAACAAAAAGTGATTAGAATAAACATTGGGATGCACAAAATGACGTAAATGTTAAATTAATGACACAAACGCGCTTATTGGATTAACTGCATTCCTTAAGTACGAAAAGTGATTAGAATAAGCCTTGGGATGCACAAAATGACGTAAATGTTCATCCAATGGCACAAATGCACTTATTGGATGAACTACATTCCTTAAGTACGAAAAGTGATTAGAATAAGCCTTGGGATGCACAAAATGACGTAAATGTTAAATTAATGACACAAACACGCTTATTTATTGAACTACATACCTTAAGTACAAAAAGTGATTATAATAAGCCTTGGGATGCACAAAATGAAGTAAATGTTAAATTAATGACACAACGCGCTTATTGGATGAACTACATTCCTTAAGTACGAAGAGTGATTAGAATAAGCCTTGGGATGCACAAAATGAAGTAAATGTTAAATTAATGACACAAACGCGCTTATTGGATGAACTACATTCCTTAAGTACGAAAAGTGATTAGAATAAGCCTTGGGATGCACAAAATGACGTAAATGTTCATCCAATGATACAAATGCACTTATTAGGTGAACTACATTTCTTAAGTACGAAAAGTGATTAGAAAAAGCCTTGGGAAGCTCAAAATGACGTAAATGTTTAATTAATGACACAAACGCTCTTATTGGATGAACTACATTCCTTAAGTACGAAAAGTGATTAGAATATGGCTTTCGATGCACAAAATGACGTAAATGTTCATTCAATGACACAAATGCACTTATAGGATGAACTACATTCCTTAAGTACGAAAAGTGATTAGAATAAGACTTTGGATGCACAAAATGACGTAAATGTTCATCCAATGACACAAACGCACTTATAGGATGAACTACATTCCTTAAGTACGAAAGTTGATTAGAATAAGCCTTAGGATGCACAAAATGACGTAAATGTTCATCCAATGATACAAATGCACTTATAGGATGAACTACATTCCTTAAGTACGAAAAGTGATTAGAATAAGACTTTGGATGCACAAAATGACGTAAATGTTCATCCAATGACACAAACGGGCTTATTGGATGAACTACATTCCTTAAGTATGAAAAGTGATTAGAATAAGCCTTGGGATGCACAAAATGACGTAAATGTTAAATTAATGACACAAACACGCTTATTTATTGAACTACATTCCTTAAGTACAAAAAGAGATTATAATAAGCCTTGGGATGCACAAAATGAAGTAAATGTTAAATTAATGACACAACGCGCTTATTGGATGAACTACATTCCTTAAGTACGAAGAGTGATTAGAATAAGCCTTGGGATGCACAAAATGAAGTAAATGTTAAATTAATGACACAAACGCGCTTATTGGATGAACTACATTCCTTAAGTACGAAAAGTGATTAGAATAAGCCTTGGGATGCATAAAATGACGTAAATGTTCATCCAATGATACAAATGCACTTATTAGGTGAACTACATTCCTGAAGTACGAAATGTGATTAGAATAAGACTTGGATGCACAAAATGACGTAAATGTTCATCCAATGACACAAACGGGCTTATTGGATGAACTACATTCGTTAAGTTTGAAAAGTGATTAGAATAAGCCTTGGGATGCACAAAATGACGTAAATGTTCATCCAATGATACAAATGCACTTATTAGGTGAACTACATTCCTTAAGTACGAAAAGTGATTAGAATAAGCCTTGGGATGCTCAAAATAACGTAAATGTTTAATTAATGACACAAACGCTCTTATTGGATGAACTACATTCCTTAAGTACGAAAACTGATTAGAATATGCCTTTGGAAGCACAAAATGACGTAAATGTTCATTCAATGACACAAATGCATTTATAGGATGAACTACATTCCTTAAGTACGAAAATTGATTAGAATAAGACTTTGGATGCACAAAATGACGTAAATGTTCATCCAATGACACAAACGGGCTTATTGAATGAACTACATTCCTTAAGAACGAAAGTTGATTAGAATAAGCCTTAGGATGCACAAAATGACGTAAATGTTCATCCAATGATACAAATGCACTTATAGGATGAACTACATTCCTTAAGTACGAAAAGTGATTAGAATAAGACTTTGGATGCACAAAATGACGTAAATGTTCATCCAATGACACAAACGGGCTTATTGGATGAACTACATTCCTTAAGTACGAAAAGTGATTACAATAAGCCTTGGGATGCACAAAATGACGTAAATGTTCATCCAATGACACAAATGCACTTATTGGATGAACTACATTCCTTAAGTACGAAAAGTGATTAGAATAAGCCTTGGGATGCACAAAATGACGTAAATGTTAAATTAATGACACAAACACGCTTATTTATTGAACTACATTCCTTAAGTACAAAAAGTGATTATAATAAGCCTTGGGATGCACAAAATGAAGTAAATGTTAAATTAATGACACAACGCGCTTATTGGATGAACTACATTCCTTAAGTACGAAGAGTGATTAGAATAAGCCTTGGGATGCACAAAATGAAGTAAATGTTAAATTAATGACACAAACGCGCTTATTGGATGAACTACATTCCTTAAGTACGAAAAGTGATTAGAATAAGCCTTGGGATGCACAAAATGACGTAAATGTTCATCCAATGATACAAATGCACTTATTGGATGAACTACATTCATTAAGTACGAAAAGTGATTAGAATAAGCCTTGGGATGCACAAAATGACCTAAATGTTAAATTAATGACACAAACGCGCTTATTGGATGAAGTACATTCCTTAAGTACGAAAAGTGATTAGAATAAGCCTTGGGATGCACAAAATGACGTAAATGTTCATCCAATGACACAAATGCACTTATTGGATGAACTACATTCATTAAGTACGAAAAGTGATTAGAATAAGCCTTGGGATGCACAAAATGACCTAAATGTTAAATTAATGACACAAACGCGCTTATTGGATGAACTACATTCCTTAAGTACGAAAAGTGATTAGAATAAGCCTTGGGATGCACAAAATGACGTAAATGTTCATCCAATGACACAAATGCACTTATTGGATGAACTACATTCCCTAAGAACAAAAAGTGATTAGAATAAACATTGGGATGCACAAAATGACGTAAATGTTAAATTAATGACACAAACGCGCTTATTGGATGAACTACATTCCTTAAGTACGAAAAGTGATTAGAATAAGACTTTGGATGCACAAAATGACGTAAATGTTCATCCAATGACACAAACGGGCTTATTGGATGAACTACATTCCTTAAGTACGAAAAGTGATTAGAATAAGCCTTGGGATGCACAAAATGACGTAAATGTTCATCCAATATCACAAACGCGCTAATTGAATGAACTACATTCCTTAAGTACGAAAAGTGATTAGAATAAGGCTTTGGATCCACAAAATGACATAAATGTTCATCCAATGACACAAACGCGCTTATTGAATGAACTACATTCCTTAAGTACGAAAAGTGATCAGAATAAGCCTTGGGATGCACAAAATGACGTAAATGTTCATCCAATGACACAAATGCACTTATAGGATGAACTACATTCCTTAAGTACGAAAAGTGATTAGAATAAGACTTTGGATGGACAAAATGACGTAAATGTTCATCCAATGACACAAACGGGCTTATTGGATGAACTACATTCCTTAAGTACGAAAAGCGATTAGAATAAGCAATGGGATGCACAAAATGACGTAAATGTTCGTCCAA
Source organism: Cicer cuneatum (assembly GCA_037974295.1). Taxonomy (NCBI): domain Eukaryota; kingdom Viridiplantae; phylum Streptophyta; class Magnoliopsida; order Fabales; family Fabaceae; genus Cicer; species Cicer cuneatum. Next base: position 45,018,297 of record JBBPBO010001985.1, read on the forward strand.
TGACACAAATGCACTTATAGGATGAACTACATTCCTTAAGTACGAAAAGTGATTAGAATAAGCCTTGGGATGCACAAAATGACGTAAATGTTCATCCAATGGCACAAATACACTTATAGGATGAACTACATTCCTTAAGTACGAAAAGTGATTAGAATAAGACTTTGGATGCACAAAATGACATAAATGTTCATCCAATGACACAAACGGGCTTATTGGATGATCTACATTACTTAAGTACGAAAAGTTGGGATGCACAAAATGACGTAAATGTTCATCCAATGATACAAATGCACTTATTAGATGAACTACATTCCTTAAGTACGAAAAGTGATTAGAATAAGCCTTGGGATGCACAAAATGACGTAAATGTTCATCCAATGAACCAAACGCGCTAATTGAATGAACTACATTCCTTAAGTACGAAAAGTGATTAGAATAAGGCTTTGGATGCTCAAAATGACATAAATTGTTCATCCAATGACACAAACGCGCTTATTGAATGAACTACATTCCGTAAGTACGAAAAGTGATCAGAATAAGCCTTGGGATGCACAAAATGACGTAAATGTTCATCCAATGACACAAATGCACTTATAGGATGAACTACATTCCTTAAGTACGAAAAGTGATTAGAATAAGACTTTGGATGCACAAAATGACGTAAATGTTCATCCAATGACACAAACGGGCTTATTGGATGAACTACATTCCTTAAGTACGAAAAGTGATTAGAATAAGCCTTGGGATGCACAAAATGACGTAAATGTTCATCCAATGATACAAATGCACTTATTAGGTGAACTACATTCCTTAAGTACGAAAAGTGATTAGAATAAGCCTTGGGATGCTCAAAATAACGTAAATGTTTAATTAATGACACAAACGCTCTTATTGGATGAACTACATTCCTTAAGTACGAAAACTGATTAGAATATGCCTTTGGAAGCACAAAATGACGTAAATGTTCATTCAATGACACAAATGCACTTATAGAATGAACTACATTCCTTAAGTACGAAAAGTGATTAGAATAAGACTTTGGATGCACAAAATGACTTAAATGATCATCCAATGACACAAATGCACTTATTGGTGAACTACATTCCTTAAGTACGAAAAGTGATTAGAATAAGCCTTGGGATGCTCAAAATGACGTAAATCTTCAATTAATGACACAAACGCTCTTATTGGATGAACTACATTCCTTAAGTACGAAAAGTGATTAGAATAAGCTTTGGGATGCACAAAATAAGGTATATGTTAAATTAATGACACAAACGTGCTTATTGGATTAACTACATTCCTTAAGTATGAAAAGTGATTAGTATAAGCCTTGGGATGCAAAAAATGACCTAAATGTTCATCCAATGACACAAACGAGCTTATTGCATGAACTACATTCCTTAAGTACGAAAAGTGATTAGAATAAGCCTTGGGATGCACAAAATGACGCAAATGTTCATTCAATGACACAAATGCACTTATTGGATGAACTACATTCCTTAAGTACGAAAAGTGATTAGAATAAGGCTTTGGATGCACAAAATGACATAAATGTTAATCCAATGACACAAACACACTTATTGAATGAACTACATTCCTAAAGTACGAAAAGTGATTAGAATAAGCCTTGGGATGCACAAAATGACGTAATTGTTCATCCAATGACACAAATGCACTTATTGGATGAACTACATTCCTTAAGTACGAAAAGTGATTAGAATAAGCCTTGGGATGCACAAAATGACGTAAATGTTAAATTAATGACACAAACGCGTTTATTGGATGAACTACATTCCTTAAGTATGAAAAGTGATTAGTATAAGCCTTGGGATGCACCAAATTACGTAAATGTTCATCCAATGACAAAAATGCACTTATTGGATGAACTACATTCCCTAAGTACGAAAAGTGATTAGAATAAGACTTTGGATGCACAAAATGACATAAATGTTCATCCAATGACACAAACGCACTTATTGAATAAACTACATTCCTTAAGTACGAAAAGTGATTAGAATAAGACTTTGGATGCACAAAATGATGTAAATGTTCATCCAATGACACAAATGCACTTATTGGATGAACTACATTCCTTAAGTACGAAAAGTGATTAGAATAAGCCTTGGGATGCAGAAAATGACGTAAATGTTAAATTAATGACACCAACGCGCTTATTGAATAAACTACATTCCCTACGTACGAATAGTGATTAGAATAAGCCTTGGGATGCACAAAATGACGTAAATGTTTAATTAATACCACAAACGCGCTTATTGGATGAACTACATTCCTTAAGTACGAAAAGTCATTAGAATATGCCTTGAGATGCACAAAATGACGTAAGTGTTCATCCAATGACACAAACACGCTTATTGGATGAAGTACATTCCTCAAGTACGAAAAGTGATTAGAATAAGCCTTGGGATTCACAAAATGACGCAAATGTTCATTCAATGACACAAATGCACTGATAGAATGAACTACATTCCTTAAGTACGAAAAGTGATTAGAATAAGACTTTGGATCCACAAAATGACATAAATGTTCATCCAATGACACAAATGCACTTATTGGTGAACTACATTCCTTAAGTACGAAAAGTGATTAGAATAAGCCTTGGGATGCTCAAAATGACGTAAATGTTCAATTAATTACACAAACGCTCTTATTGGATGAACTACATTCCTTAAGTACGAAAAGTGATTAGAATAAGCTTTGGGATGCACAAAATGAGGTAAATGTTAAATTAATGACACAAACGTGCTTATTGGATTAACTACATTCCTTAAGTATGAAAAGTGATTAGTATAAGCCTTGGGATGCAAAAAATGACGTAAATGTTCATCCAATGACACAAACGAGCTTATTGCATGAACTACATTCCTTAAGTACGAAAAGTGATTAGAATAAGCCTTGGGATGCACAAAATGACGCAAATGTTCATTCAATGACACAAATGCACTTATTGGATGAACTACATTCCTTAAGTACGAAAAGTAATTAGAATAAGGCTTTGGATGCACAAAATGACATAAATGTTCATCCAATGACACAAACGCACTTATTGAACGAACTACATTCCTAAAGTACGAAAAGTGATTAGAATAAGCCTTGGGATGCACAAAATGACGTAAATGTTCATCCAATGACACAAATGCACTTATTGGATGAATTACATTCCTTAAGTACGAAAAGTGATTAGAATAAGACTCTGGGATGCACAAAATGACGTAAATGTTAAATTAATGACACAAATGCGCTTATTGAATAAACTACATTCCTTACGTAAGAAAAGTAAATTGAATAAGCGTTGGGATGCACAAAATGACATAACTGTTAAATTAATGACACAAACGCTCTTATTGGATGAATTACATTCCTTAAGTACGAAAAGTGATTAGAATAAGCCTTGGGATGCACAAAATGACGTATTTGTTCATCCAATGACACAAATGCACTTATTGGATGAATTACATTCCTTAAGTACGAAAAGTGATTAGAATAAGCCTTGGGATGCACAAAATGACGTAAATATTCATCCAATGACACAAATGCACTTATTGGATGAAGTACATTTCCTAAGAACAAAAAGTGATTAAAATAAACTTTGGGATGCACAAAATGACGTAAATGTTAAATTAATCACAAAAACGCGCTTATTGGATGAACTACAATCCTTAACTACGAAAAGTGATTAGAATAAGCCTTGGGATGCACAAAATGACGTAAATGTTCATGCAATGACACAAATGCACCTATTGGATGAACTACATTCCCTAAGAACAAATAGTGATTAGAATAAACATTTTGATGCAGAAAATGACGTAATTGTTAAATTAATGACACAAATGCGCTTAATGAATAAACTACATTCGTTACGTAAGAAAAGTGATTAGAATAAGCCTTGGGAAGCACAAAATGACATAAATGTTCAACCAATGACACAAACGGGCTTATTGGATGAACTACATTCCTTAAGTACGAAAAGTGATTAGAATAAGCCTTGGGATTCACAAAATGACGTAAATGTTAAATTAATGACACAAATGCACTTATAGGATGAACTACATTCCCTAAGTACGAAAAGTGATTAAAATAAGCCTTGAGATCAACAAAATGACGTAATTATTAAATTAATGACACAAATGCGCTTATTGGATGAACTACATTCCTTAAGTACGAAAGCTGATTAGTATAAGCCTTTGGATGCACAAAATGACGTATATGTTCATCAAATGACACAAATGCACTTATTGGATGAACTACATTCCTTAAGTACGAAAAGGGATTAGAATAAGCCTTGGGATGCACACAATGACGTAAATGTTAAATTAATGACACAAACGCTCTTATTGGATGAATTACATTCCTTAAGTATGAATAGTGAATAGAATAAGCCTTGGGATGCACAAAACGACGTAATTGTTCATCCAATGACACAAATGCACTTATTGGATGAATTACATTCCTTAAGTACGAAAAGTGATTAGAATAATAAGCCTTGGGATGCACAAAATGACGTAAATGTTCATCCAATGACACAACAAGCTTATTGGATGAACTACATTCGTTAAGTACGAAAAGTGATTAGAATAAGCGTTGGGATGCACAAAATGACGCAAATGTTCATCTAATGACACAAATGCACTTATTGGATGAACTACATTCCTTAAGTACGAAAAGTGATTAGAATAAGCCAAGGGATGCACAAAATGACATAAATGTTCAACCAATGACACAAACGCGCTTATTGGATGAACTACATTCCTTACGTACGAAAAGTGATTAGAATAAGCCTTAAGACGCACAAAATGACATAAATGTTATATTAATGATACAAACGCTCTTATTGGATGAAACTAATTCCTTATACGAAAAGTGATTAGATTAAGCCTTGGGATGCACAAAATGTTGTAAATGTTAAATTAAAGACACAAAAGCGCATATTGAATAAACTACATTCCTTAAGTACGAAAAGTGATTAGATTAAGCCTTGGGATGCACAAAATGACGTAAATGTTTATCCAATGACACAAATGCCCTTATTGGATGAATTACATTCCTTAAGTACGAAAAGTGAATAGAATAAGCCTTGGGATGCACAAAATGACGTAATTGTTCATCCAATGACACAAATGCACTTATTGGATGAATTACATTCCTTAAGTACGAAAAGTGATTAGAATAAGCCTTGGGATGCACAAAATGACGTAAATGTTAAATTAATGACACAAACGCTCTTATTGGATGAACTACATTCCTTAAGTACGTAAAGAGATTAGAATAAGCCTTGGGATGCACAAAATGACGTAAATGTTAAATTAATGAAACAAACGCGCTTATTGAATAAACTACATCCATAAGTACGAAAAGTGATTAGAATAAGCCTTGTGATGCAGAAAATGACGTCAATGTCCATCCAATGACACAAACGCGCTTCTTGGATGAACTACATTCCTTAAGTACGAAAAGTGATTAGAATAAGCCTTGGGATGCACAAAATGACGTAAATGTTAATTTGATGACACAAACGCTCTTATTGGATGAACTACATTCCTTAAGTACGAAAAGTGATTAGAATAAGACTTGGGATGCACAAAATGACGTAAATGTTAAATTCATGACACAAACGCGCTTATTGAATAATTTAGATTCCATAAGTACGAAAAGTGATTAGAATAAGCCTTGGGATGCAGAAAATGACGTAAATGTCCATCCAATGACACAAACGCGCTTATTGGATGAACTACATTTCTTATGTACGAAAAGTGGTTATTATAAGCATTGGGATGCACAAAATGACGTAAATGTTAAATTAATGAGACAAATAAGCTTATTGGATGAACTACTTTCCTTAAGTACAAAAAGTGATTAGAAAAAGCCTTGGTCTACATTCCTTAAGTATGAAAAGTGATTAGAATAAGCCTTGGGATGCACAAAATGACGTAAATGTTCATCCAATGACACAAATCACTTATTGGATGAACTACATTCCTTAAATACGAAAAGTGATTAGAATAAGCCTTGGGACGCACAAAGTGACCTAAATTTTAAATTAATGACACAAACGCGCTTACTGGATGAACTACATTCCTTAAGTACAAAAAGTGATTAGAATAAGCTTTGGGATGCTGAAAATGACGTAAATGTTGATCTAATGACACAAACGCGCTTATTGGATGAACTACATTGCTTAAGTACGAAAAGTGATTAGAATAAGCCTTGGGATGCATAAAATGACGTAAATCTTCATCCAATGACACAAATGCACTTATTGGATGAACTACATCCTTAAGTACGAAAAGTGATTAGAATAAAGCCTTGGGATGCACAAAATGACCTAAATATTAAATTAATGACACAAACGAGTTTATTGAATGAACTACATTCTTTAAGTATGAAAAGTGATTAGAATAAGCCTTGTGATGCACAAAATGACGTAAATTTTCATCCAATGACACAAGTCACTTATTGGATGAACTACATTCCTTAAGTACGAAAAGTGATTAGAATAAGCCTTGGGACGCACAAAATGACGTTAATGTTCATCCAATGACACAAATGCACTTATTGGATGAACTACATTCCTTAAAACAAAAAGTGATTAGAATAAGCCTTCGAATGCACAATATGTAGTAAATGTTCATCAAATGACACAAACGCGCTTATTGGATGAACTACATTCCTTAAGTACAAAAAGTGTTTAGAATAAGCATTGGGATGCACAAAATGAGATAAATGTTCATCCAATGACACAAATGCACTTATTGGATGAACTACATCCTTATGTACGAAAAGTGATTAGAATAAGCCTTGGGATGCACAAAGTGACCTAAATGTTAAATTAATGACACAAACGCGCTTACTAGATGAACTACATTCCTTAAGTACGAAAAGTGATTAGAATAAGCCTTGGGATGCACAAAATGATGTAAATGTTCATCCAATGACACAAATGCACTTATTGGATGAAATACATTGCTTAAGTACGAAAAGTGATTATAATAAGTCTTGGAATGCACAAAATGACGTAAATGTTCATCCAATGACACAAATGCGCTTATTGGATGAACTACATCCTTAAGTACGAAAAGTGATTAGAATAAGCCTTGGGATGCACAAAGTGAGCTAAATGTTAAATTAATGACACAAACGCGCTTATTGGATGAACTACATTCCTTAAGTACGAAAAGTTATTAGAATAGGTCTTGGGATGCACAAAATGATGTAAATGTTCATCCAATGACACAAATGCACTTATTGGATGAACTAGATTCCTTAAGTACATAAAGTGATTATAATAAGCCTTGGGATGCACAAAATGACGTAAATATTCATCCAATGACACAAACGCTGTAATAGCCCGAGTTTAAAACATAGCGCGAGTGTACTTTTTTTTAAAAAATAATTAATTAAAATAATTTTCGAATTCATCACTTCAAAAGAATCGAAATAAAAAGTTTCCTTTAATCCGTTTCTTAAAAATATTACGTCGTGGATTAATCGATGAACGTAATTAGATGACTTCATCGTAATATCACTAAGTACTTAATTCTGAAAATTTGACACTAAACATTAATATATTTTCAAAAGATAACAATGTCATAATCATCCCAATAGATAATATCAGAGTGCATAGTTTAGCGGAAAGTAGTACAATAATTTACAAAATAAACAAATTACAGTTCCAATTGAAATCCTATGCATCAAGTCTAACTGATCATGCACTAAAGCTACAGTAGCACGGATTTCCTCCGCATCCCAAACAAGTCTCATCCGACTCCGCCGTTCGCCTCGATGTGACCTCCTCCTCCTCCTCATCGTACAGAGAGGGATCAGTGTCCTCCGAAGTCATATCAATGCATAGTCTCGGTCGCTTCGGCGGTGCCGGAATCTCATAGCAATCATCGGAGATCCTAGACGGACCGGAAATATCGGCTGCTACTGGCTTCGGCTCTTCGTTCTTCTCTTCCGCCTCAGAATCACGTGCCTGTCCTCCAATCACCGGGTTTGGAGTCACCACTCCTACGGTGGCCTCCGTCTCAACCCCTCTAGCTGGTTCCTTCGCTTCATCAAAAATTCTGTGCGCCTCCAATACCAAACGGGAAGGCGCAGGAAAGTCAATCCTCGCATAGTTGTGCTCCACGTAGTGCACCACTCCATTGGTCCTACAAGTCCTCTTCAATCTCCCCGTATATGTCGCCCTGCTTGAGGTGAGGTCATAAACCCAAGCAGTAGGCACAGAACGATCAATGAAGTCGAGCGACGTTTCTGTCGTCTCGGGACCCACGGGTGTCATGGGTTTGGGGGGCATCTGACGGCAAAGCCCAATTTCCACAACATAATAGCAAGGGTCACCGACCGAAATTAACAAATAAGCACATAGCATATATCTCACAGCAACACATACATCCATGGCATATCGTATAACAGTGATGAAAAAAAAGATGCTCATTTTGAAATTTTGTGACATGTATGCCTTTTCAAAATAACAATCAATTAAAATGGAAAATATGTGGTAAGTATAGCCAACACTTCAGCAATCACAATCATTTATCAGAAAATCAGATTTCATAAAGTACTCACACACATCAGTTTCCAATCATCATCATATAGCCAAATCGTGACCCACCGATCAATCACCCCGATGCAATATGTATATGCTCATGTATACAATTTCTTGGAATCACCAAGGTGCAGTCGCTCAACAGACCAGCACAATTTAAATATGTATGACTTTAACGGCCCTCAAGACCAGGGTGCAGTCGCTCAACAGATCAGCACCAGTGCAGTCGCTCAACAGACCAGCACGTTTGACATATACCAAGGTACAATTGCTCAACATATCAGTACCTAGTGCAGTCGCTCAACAGACCAGCACTCGTGCAATCGCTTAACATATCAGCACGTGGTTGCGCATTTCAGGGTACAAACGCTCAACAGTCTAGTACCAGTGCAGTCGCTCAACAGACCAGCACCTATATACCAAGGTACAATCGCTCAACAGATCAGTACCTAATGCAGTCGCTCAACAGACCAGCACTCGTGCAATCGCTCAACAGATCAACATGTGGTAGCGCATTACTCTGTGGCCCATCGCGGGTACCACTTGACTATGCAATGTATGAATATGCAGTGTTTTCTCTTCACTGAAACATTATGCATTATCAGGAAAATTCAACCTTTCCATCATTTTTCAAAACATCTCAACATAATCAATATCATCATCATCACAATCATGATTAATAGTCAAGTAATCATTAACACTTTGTATTATCTCAAAATTCCATTCTTACTTATCTTAAGTCTTTCCAATGTTTCCCAAATTCTTAAAATTCATAAAACTGTTTAAAACTGAGATTTCTGGAAAATACGAAGCTGTATTCGAATACAGCTTCTCTGTATTCGAATACAGTAGCCACAAATAGTGCAGAATTATACTCTGTATTCCAATACAGAGGCTGTCCCAGTGTAAAAATCAGTATTTTTCCACTACATCAGTAAAGTCTCAAAAACTTCATCACCCCCACTTCAAACTATCACAAAAGCTCCATTTTAATTCATCATAAACCTTCCCAATACTCCCCAACACTTAGGGTTCATAAACAATGTTGAAAACTTGGAATTTCTGAAAACCCGAATCTGTATTCGAATACAGATTCCTTGTATTCGAATACAGAAGCATGAAATTGCAATTTTAACATTCTGTATTCGAATACAGTATGCCTGTAATCGAATACAGAAGACAAAACATTGAAAGTTCAGCATTTCCTCCCAAGTCATTAAAGGTTTCCAAAACATCATCCTCTCCTCTTCAAAACTATTTCAAAGACTCCATTTTAAATCATTTAACCCTTCTCAATATTTCCCAACACTTTAAAACTCACATGACAGTGTTTAAAACTTGATTTTCTGGAAAACACGAATCTGTAATCGAATACAGATCCCTTGTATTCGAATATAGAAGCTGAAACTAGTGAGAATTTGCATTCTGTATTCGAATACAGATGCGAATATAGTGTTAAAATTTCACTTCTGTATTCGAATACGACATGGTCGTTGTCAAATACAGATGCTAAGTCAGAAGCAAAAATCCTTCCTCTATATTCGAATACAGGGGCTCGTATTCGAATACAAGTTTGAAAACTTAAGTAAAACAGAAGCTTGACAGGTTGAATTCGAATACACACATGTTGTATTCGAATACACCTTCGAAAACCAGTGAAATTTTTCCCGAGACTTCAACACATTTCAAACTGTTTCTTTTAAAAAAAACAACCAAACATCAAAACAGATTCAGCCATTTTCCAGAAAACACTTTCATCATTTGAAATCCCTTTTCTTTTGAAAACATCAACATCACCAGAATCCCTCAAAACAGAAACAGAAGCAGAATCATCAACACCAAAACATCCAGAAGCAGAAACTGAATAGTCACCATCAGAATCATCAGAAGCAGAAATAGAATGATCAACACCAGAATCATCAGAAATAGAAACAAAATGATCAACATCAGAATCATCCAAAACCAGAACATGCACCTCCAAAACAACATGCATGGTATTCTCCAGTTTACTTACACAACCAACACAACATGCAAAGCATAATCCAGCTTTCTCATACAAGCAGAACAACAATGTTGTATTTCACATATCATCAAACATCACAGAATGAAATTTTCAAGTTTTAAAACAACATGCACACAGTTTTCTCAACATGCTTTTTGATCAACTTCAAAATAACATGCAAGACATTTTTCAGCTTTTCCACACACACATGTTGTATAAGCAAAACAGCAACATCACAGATTATTTAAAACCTCAATAGAATGCATTTTCTTTCATCTTAAAAATGTCATGCAAAACAGTTTCTTTTTCAAAACAGAAACTCAAATATAACCACACCTCAAACATACATTTACAGTCCTAGAATGCAACTAGAAAATGGAAGGTGCCTTACCCTTGTTGCGTTTTCTGCTTCTGTTCACGTTTCTGCTTTCGTTCCCGTTTACGCGTCAAAAACCGGTGAAACTGTCGCTTGTGTTTGCTGCTACGAAACTGGGTTCTCTAGCTCCGTAATGATGTGGGGAACAACTTTTGTACTGGGGATTTTCTGGTTTGGTGCCTAGGTTTCCAATTAATGGCACTTTTTAGGAACTGCCTCACTTTTCTTTTGAAATGGTAAACTAGAAGCAGAGCAGAATGGGAGGGAAAAGGGGTACTGTTACATGCAGTATGGGCAGTGAGGGAGGAGGAATGGTGTTTTGATTACACCATCCTACTCACTCCTATTTATATTTATAGGCTTGTGTGGGTGCCACCTCACCCGACACTTGTCTAATCCTCAACACTTAACCAGTCTCGTCGCAATTAGCCGCTAATCCCTTAATTAACTGTCCATTAATTTAATTACTCGTAATTAAATTAATTTATTCTTCATCCAATAATTCTAATTCATCTTCCAAGATAAATAATTATATATATATATTCACTCAAAACATACATATATTACATATTTTACAAATATCCCCGAAATACACTTAAAATTAACTCAATAATTTTAATTAAAAATTAAGGGTCTTACAAACGCGCTTAATGGATGCACTACATTCCTCAAGTACGAAAAGTGATTAGAATAAGCCTTGGGATGCACAAAGTGACCTAAATGTCAAATTAATGACACAAACGCGCTTATTGGATGAACTACATTCCTTAAGTACGAAAAGTGATTAGAATAAGCCTTGGAATGCACAAAATGACGTAAATGTTCATCCAATGACACAATTGCACTTATTGGATGAATTACATTCCTTAACTACGAAAAGTGATTTGAATAAGCCTTGGGATGCACAAAATTACGTAAATGTTCATCCAATGACACAAACACGCTTATCGGATGAACTACATTCCTTATGTTTGAAAAGTAATTAGAATAAGCCTTAGAATGCACAAAATTACGTAAATGTTCATCCAATGACACAAACGCGCTTATTGGATGAACTACATTCCTTAAAACGAAAAGTGATTAGAATAAGCCTTCGGATGCACAATATGACGTAAATGATCATCTAATGACACAAACGCGCTTATTGGATTAACTACATTCCTTAAGTACGAAAAGTGATTAGAATAAGCATTGGGATGCACAAAATGACATAAATGTTCATCCAATGACAGAAATGCACTTATTGGATGAACTACATCCTGAAGTACGAAAAGTGATTAGAATAAGCCTTGGGATGCACAAAGTGACCTAAATGTCAAATTAATGACACAAACGCGTTTCGGGATTAATGTCTAAATGTCCAATGAAACAAATGCACTTATTGGATGAACTACATTCCTCAGGAACGAAAAGTTATTAGAATAAGCCTTTGGATGCACAAAATAACGTAAATTTTAAATTAATGACACAAACGCGCATATTGGATGAACTACATTCCTTAAGTACGAAAAGTGATTAGAATAAGCCTTGGGATGCACAAAATGACGTAAATGTTCATCCAATGACACAAATGCACTTATTGGATGAACTACATTCATTAAGAACAGAAAGTGATTTGAATAAGCCTTGGGATGCACAAAATAACGTAAATGCTCATCCAATGACACAAATGCTCTTATTGGATGAACTACATACCTTAAGTAAGAAAAGTGATTAGAATAAGCCTTTAGATGCACAAAATGACGTAAATGTTAATCCAATGACACAAATGCACTTATTGGATGAACTATATTCCTTAAAACGAAAAGTGATTAGCATAAGCCTTGGGATGCACAATATGACGTAAATGTTCATCCAATGACACAAACGCGCTTATTGGATGAACTACATTCCTTAAGTACGAAAAGTGATTAGAATTAGCATTGGAAATGCACAAAATGACATAAATGTTCATCCAATGACACAAATGCACTTATTGGATGAACTACATCCTTAACTACGAAAAGTGATTAGAATAAGCGTTGGGATGCACAAAGTGACCTAAATGTCAAATTAATGACACAAACGCTTTTCTGGATTAATGTCGAAGTTACCTAAATGTCCAATGAAACAAATGCACTTATTGGATGAACTACATTCCTCAGGAACGAAAAGTGATTAGAATAAGCATTAGGATGCACAAAATGACGTAAATGTTAAATTAATGACACAAACTCGCATATTGGATGAACAACATTCCTTAAGTACGAAAAGTGATTAGAATAAGCCTTGGGATGCACAAAATGACGTAAATGTTCATCCAATGACACAAATGCACTTATTGGATGAACTACATTCCTTAAGTACGAAAAGTGATTAGAATAAGTCTGGGATGCATAAAATGACGTAAATGTTTATCCAATGACACAAACGCGCTTATTTGATGAACTACATTCCTTAAGTACGAAAAGTGATTAGAATAAGCCTTGGGATGCACAAAATGAACTAAATGTTAAATTAATGACACAAACGTGCTTATTGGATGAACTACATTCCTTAAGTACGAAAAGTGATTATAATAAGCCTTGCGATGCACAAAATGACGTAAATGTTCATCCAATGACACAAATCATTTATTGGAGGAACTACATTCCATAAGTACGAAAAGTGATTAGAATAAGCCTTTGGACGCACAAAATGACGTAAATGATCATCCAATGACACAAATGCACTTATTGGACGAACTACATTCCTTAAAACGAAAAGTGATTAGAATAAGCCTTGGGATGCACAATATGACGTAAATGTTCATCCAATGACACAAATGCACTTATTGGATGAACTACATCCTTAAGTACGAAAAGTGATTAGAATAAGCCTTGGGATGCACAAAGTGACCTAAATGTTAAATGAATGACACAAACACGTTTACTGGATGAACTACATTGCTTAAGTACGAAAAGTGATTAGAATAAGGCTTGGGATGCATAACATGACGTAAATGTTCATCCAATGACACAAACGCGCTTATTGGATGAACTACATTCCTTAAGTACGAAAAGTGATTAGAATAAGCCTTGGGATGCACAAAATCACGTAAATGTTCATCTAATGACACAAATTCACTTATTGGATGAACTATATTCCTTAAGTACGAAAAGTGATTAGAATAAGCCTTGGGATGCTCAAAATGACGTAAATGTTTAATTAATGACACAAACGCTCTTATTGGATGAACTACATTCCTTAAGTACGAAAAGTGATTTGAATATGACTTTGGATGCACAAAATGACGTAAATGTTCATTCAATGACACAAATGCACTTATAGGATGAACTACATTCCTTAAGTACGAAAAGTGATTAGAATAAGACTTTGGATGCACAAAATGACGTAAATGTTTATCCAATGACACAAACGGGCTTATTGGACGAACTACATTCCTTAAGTACGAAAAGTGATTAGAATAAGGCTTGGGATGCACAAAATGAAGCAAATTTCATCCAATGACACAAATGCACTTATAGGATGAACTACATTCCTTAAGTACGAAAAGTGATTAGAATAAGCCTTGGGATGCATAAAATGATGTAAATGTTCAACAATTGACACAAACACACTTATTGGATGAAATACAATCCTTAAGTACGAAAAGTGATTAGAATAAGCCTTCGGATGCACAAAATGACGTAAATGTTCATCCAATGATACAAATGCACTTATTAGGTGAACTACATTCCTTAAGTACGAAAAGTGATTAGAATAAGCCTTGGGATGCACAAAATGACGTAAATGTTCATCCAATGAACCAAACGCGCTAATTGAATGAACTACATTCCTTAAGTACGAAAAGTGATTAGAATAAGCCTTGGGATGCACAAAATGACGTAAATGTTCATCCAATGATACAAATGCACTTATTGGTGATCTACATTCCTTAAGTACGAAAAGTGATTAGAATAAGCCTTGGGATGCTCAAAATGACGTAAATGTTTAATTAATAACACAAACGCTCTTATTGGATGAACAACATTCCTTAACTACGAAAAGTGATTAGAATATGCCTTTGGATGCACAAAATGACGTAAATGTTCATTCAATGACACAAATGCACTTATAGGATGAACTACATTCCTAAGTACGAAAAGTGATTAGAATAAGACATTGGATGCACAAAATGACGTAAATGTTCATCCAATGACACAAAGGGCTTATTGGATGAACTACATTCCTTAAGTACGAAAAGTGATTAGAATAAGCCTTGGGATGCACAAAATGACGTAAATGTTCATCCAATGACACAAACGCACTTATAGGATGAATTACATTCCTTATGTACGAAAAGTGATTAGAATAAGACTTTGGATGCACAAAATGACGTAAATGTTCATCCAATGACACAAACGGGCTTATTGGATGAACTACATTCCTTAAGTACGAAAAGTTGGGATGCACAAAATGACGTAAATGTTCATCCAATGATACAAATGCACTTATTAGGTGAACTACATTCCTTAAGTACGAAAAGTGATTAGAATAAGCCTTGGGATGCACAAAATGACGTAAATGTTCATCCAATGAACCAAACGCGCTAATTGAATGAACTACATTCCTTAAGTACGAAAAGTGATTAGAATAAGCCTTAGGATACACAAAATGACGTAAATGTTAAATTAATGAGACAAACACCCTTATTGGATGCACAACCTTCCTTAAGTACGAAAAGTGATTAGAATAAGCCTTGGGATGCACAAAATGACGTAAATGTTCATCCAATATCACAAACACGCTAATTGAATGAACTACATTCCTTAAGTAAGAAAAGTGATTAGAATAAGGCTTTGGATGCACAAAATGACATAAATGTTCATCCAATGACACAAACGCACTTATTGAATGAACTACATTCCTTAAGTACGAAAAGTGATTAGAATAAGCCTTGGAATGCACAAAATGACGTAAATGTTCATCCAATGACACAAATGCACTTATAGGATGAACTACATTCCTTAAGTACGAAAAGTGATTAGAATAAGACTTTGGATGCACAAAATGACGTAAATGTTCAACCAATGACACAAACGGGCTTATTGGATGAACTACATTCCTTAAGTACGAAAAGTTGGGATGCACAAAATGACGTAAATGTTCCTCCAATGATACAAATGCACTTATTAGGTGAACTACATTCCTTAAGTACGAAAAGTGATTAGAATAAGCCTTGGGATGCACAAAATGACGTAAATGTTCATCCAATGAACCAAACGCACTAATCGGAGGAACTACATTCCTTAAGTACGAAAAGTGATTAGAATAAGCCTTGGGATGCACAAAATGACGTAAATGTTCATCCAATGAGACAAATGCACTTATTGGTGATCTACATTCCTTAAGTACGAAAAGTGATTACAATAAGACTTTGGATGCACAAAATGACGTAAATGTTCATCCAATGACACAAACGGGCTTATTGGATGAACTACATTCCTTAAGTACGAAAAGTGATTAGAATAAGCCTTGGGATGCTCAAAATGACGTAAATGTTCATCCAATGACACAAATGCACTTATAGGATGAACTACATTCCTTAAGTACGAAAAGTGATTAGAATAAGCCTTGGGATGCACAAAATGACGTCAATGTTCATCCAATGACACAAACGCGCTAATTGAATGAACTACATTCCTTAAGTACGAAAAGTGATTAGAATAAGCCTTAGGATACACAAAATGACGTAAATGTTAAATTAATGAGACAAACACCCTTATTGGATGCACAACCTTCCTTAAGTACGAAAAGTGATTAGAATAAGCCTTCGGATGCACAAAATGACGTAAATGTTCATCCAATATCACAAACACGCTAATTGAATGAACTACATTCCTTAAGTAAGAAAAGTAATTAGAATAAGGCTTTGGATGCACAAAATGACATAAATGTTCATCCAATGACACAAACGCACTTATTGAATGAACTACATTCCTTAAGTACGAAAAGTGATTAGAATAAGCCTTGGAATGCACAAAATGACGTAAATGTTCATCCAATGACACAAATGCACTTATAGGATGAACTACATTCCTTAAGTACGAAAAGTGATTAGAATAAGACTTTGGATGCACAAAATGACGTTAATGTTCATTCAATGACACAAATGCACTTATAGGATGAATTACATTCCTTAAGTACGAAAAGTGATTACAATAAGACTTTGGATGCACAAAATGACGTAAATGTTCATCCAATGACACAAACGGGCTTATTGGATGAACTACATTCCTTAAGTACGAAAAGTGATTAGAATAAGCCTTGGGATGCTCAAAATGACGTAAATGTTCATCCAATGACACAAATGCACTTATAGGATGAACTACATTCCTTAAGTACGAAAAGTGATTAGAATAAGCCTTGGGATGCACAAAATGACGTCAATGTTCATCCAATGACACAAACGCGCTAATTGAATGAACTACATTCCTTAAGTACGAAAAGTGATTAGAATAAGCCTTAGGATACACAAAATGACGTAAATGTTAAATTAATAACACAAACGCTCTTATTGGATGAACTACATTCCTTAAGTACGAAAAGTGATTAGAATATGCCTTTGGATGCACAAAATGACGTAAATGTTCATTCAATGACACAAATGCACTTATAGGATGAACTACATTCCTTAATTACGAAAAGTGATTAGAATAAGACTTTGGATGCACAAAATGACGTAAATGTTCATCCAATGACACAAACGGCCTTATTGGATGAACTACATTCCTTAAGTACGAAAAGCGATTAGAATAAGCCATGGGATGCACAAAATGACGTAAATCTTCGTCCAATGACACAAATGCACTTATAGGATGAACTACATTCCTTAAGTACGAAAAGCGATTAGAATAAGCCATGGGATGCACAAAATGAAGTAAATGTTCTTCCAATGACACAAATGCACTTATAGGATGAACTACATTCCTTAAGTACGAAAAGTGATTAGAATAAGTCTTTGGATGCACAAAATGACGTAAATGTTCATCCAATGACACAAATGCACTTATAGGATGAACTACATTCCTTAAGTACGAAAAGTTATTAGAATAAGACTTTGGATGCACAAAATGACGTAAATGTTCATCCAATGACACAAACGGGCTTATTGGATGAACTACATTCCTTAAGTACGAAAAGTTGGGATGCACAAAATGACGTAAATGTTCATCCAATGATACAAATGCACTTATTAGGTGAACTACATTCCTTAAGTACGAAAAGTGATTAGAATAAGCCATGGGATGCACAAAATGAAGTAAATGTTCTTCCAATGACACAAATGCACTTATAGGATGAACTACATTCCTTAAGTACGAAAAGTGATTAGAATAAGTCTTTGGATGCACAAAATGACGTAAATGTTCATCCAATGACACAAATGCACTTATAGGATGAACTACATTCCTTAAGTACGAAAAGTGATTAGAATAAAATTTTGGATGCCCAAAATGACGTAAATGTTCATCCAATGACACAAACGGGCTTATTGGATGAACTACATTCCTTAAGTACGAAAAGTGACTAGAATAAGCCTTGGGATGCTCAAAATGACGTAAATGTTTAATTAATAACACAAACGCTCTTATTGGATGAACTACATTCCTTAAGTATGAAAAGTGATTAGAATATGCCTTTGGATGCACAAAATGACGTAAATGTTCTTCCAATGACACAAATGCACTTATAGGATGAACTACATTCCTTAAGTACGAAAAGTGATTAGAATAAGTCTTTGGATGCACAAAATGACGTAAATGTTCATCCAATGACACAAATGCACTTATAGGATGAACTACATTCCTTAAGTACGAAAAGTGATTAGATTAAAATTTTGGATGCCCAAAATGACGTAAATGTTCATCCAATGACACAAACGGGCTTATTGGATGAACTACATTCCTTAAGTACGAAAATTTGGGATGCACAAAATGACGTA
This sequence comes from Cicer cuneatum, assembly GCA_037974295.1. Taxonomy (NCBI): domain Eukaryota; kingdom Viridiplantae; phylum Streptophyta; class Magnoliopsida; order Fabales; family Fabaceae; genus Cicer; species Cicer cuneatum. The sequence goes on from JBBPBO010001985.1 coordinate 45,037,210, forward strand.
AATGTTCATCCAATGATACAAATGCACTTATTAGGTGAACTACATTCCTTAAGTATGAAAAGTGATTAGAATAAGCCTTGGGATGCACAAAATGACGTAAATGTTCATCCAATGAACCAAACGCGCTAATTGAATGAACTACATTCCTTAAGTACGAAAAGTGATTAGAATAAGCCTTGGGATGCACAAAATGACGTAAATGTTCATCCAATGATACAAATATACTTATTGGTGATCTACATTCCTTAAGTACGAAAAGTGATTAGAATAAGCCTTGGGATGCTCAAAATGACGTAAATGTTTAATTAATAACACAAACGCTCTTATTGGATGAACTACATTACCTATGTACGAAAAGTGATTAGAATAAGACATTGGATGCACAAAATGACGTAAATGTTCATCCAATGACACAAACGGGCTTATTGGATGAACTACATTCCTTAAGTACGAAAAGTGATTAGAATAATCCTTGGGATGCACAAAATGACGTAAATGTTCATCCAATGATACATATGCACTTATTAGGTGAACTACATTCCTTAAGTACGAAAAGTGATTAGAATAAGCCTTGGGATACTCAAAATGACGTAAATGTTTAATTAATGACACAAACGCTCTTATTGGATGAACTACATTCTTTAAGTACGAAAAGTGATTAGAATATGCCTTTGGATGCACAAAATGACGTAAATGTTCATTCAATGACACAAATGCACTTATAGGATGAACAACATTCCTTAAGTACGAAAAGTGATTAGAATAAGACTTTGGATGCACAAAATGACGTAAATGTTCATCCAATGACACAAACGGGCTTATTGGATGAACTACATTCCTTAAGTACGAAAAGTGATTAGAATAAGCCTTGGGATGCACAAAATGACGTAAATGTTCATCTAATATCACAAACGCGCTAATTGAATGAACTACATTCCTTAAGTAAGAAAAGTGATTAGAATAAGGCTTTGGATGCACAAAATGACATAAATGTTCATCCAATGACACAAACGCACTTATTGAATGAACTACATTCCTTAAGTACGAAAAGTGATTAGAATAAGCCTTGGAATGCACAAAATGACGTAAATGTTCATCCAATGACACAAATGCACTTATAGGATGAACTACATTCCTTAAGTACGAAAAGTGATTAGAATAAGACTTTGGATGCACAAAATGACGTAAATGTTCATCCAATGACACAAACGGGCTTATTGGATGAACTACATTCCTTAAGTACGAAAAGCGATTAGAATAAGCCATGGGATGCACAAAATGACGTAAATGTTCGTCAAATGACACAAATGCACTTATAGGATGAACTACATTCCTTAAGTACGAAAAGTGATTAGAATAAGACTTTGGATGCACAAAATGACGTAAATGTTCATCCAACGACACAAATGCACTTATAGGATGAACTACATTCCTTAAGTACGAAAAGTTATTAGAATAAGACTTTGGATGCACAAAATGACGTAAATGTTCATCCAATTACACAAACGGGCTTATTGGATGAACTACATTCCTTAAGTACGAAAAGTGATTAGAATAATCCTTGGGATGCACAAAATGACATAAATGTTCATCCAATGATACAAATGCACTTATTAGGTGAACTACATTCCTTAAGTACGAAAAGTGATTAGAATAAGCCTTGGGTTACTCAAAATGACGTAAATATTTAATTAATGACACAAACGCTCTTATTGGATGAACTACATTCCTTAAGTACGAAAAGTGATTAGAATATGCCTTTGGATGCACAAAATGACGTAAATGTTCATTCAATGACACAAATGCACTTATAGGATCAACTACATTCCTTAAGTACGAAAAGTGATTAGAATAAGACTTTGGATGCACAAAATGACGTAAATGTTCATCCAATGACACAAACGGGCTTATTGGATAAACTACATTCCTTAAGTACGAAAAGTGATTAGAATAAGCCTTGGGATGCACAAAATGACGTAAATGTTCATCCAATATCACAAACACGCTAATTGAATGAACTACATTCCTTAAGTAAGAAAAGTGATTAGAATAAGGCTTTGGATGCACAAAATGACATAAATGTTCATCCAATGACACAAACGCACTTATTGAATGAACTACATTCCTTAAGTACGAAAAGTGATTAGAATAAGCCTTGGAATGCACAAAATGACGTAAATGTTCATCCAATGACACAAATGCACTTATAGGATGAACTACATTCCTTAAGTACGAAAAGTGATTAGAATAAGACTTTGGATGCACAAAATGACGTTAATGTTCATTCAATGACACAAATGCACTTATAGGATGAATTACATTCCTTAAGTACGAAAAGTGATTACAATAAGACTTTGGATGCACAAAATGACGTAAATGTTCATCCAATGACACAAACGGGCTTATTGGATGAACTACATTCCTTAAGTACGAAAAGTGATTAGAATAAGCCTTGGGATGCTCAAAATGACGTAAATGTTCATCCAATGACACAAATGCACTTATAGGATGAACTACATTCCTTAAGTACGAAAAGTGATTAGAATAAGCCTTGGGATGCACAAAATGACGTCAATGTTCATCCAATGACACAAACGCGCTAATTGAATGAACTACATTCCTTAAGTACGAAAAGTGATTAGAATAAGCCTTAGGATACACAAAATGACGTAAATGTTAAATTAATAACACAAACGCTCTTATTGGATGAACTACATTCCTTAAGTACGAAAAGTGATTAGAATATGCCTTTGGATGCACAAAATGACGTAAATGTTCATTCAATGACACAAATGCACTTATAGGATGAACTACATTCCTTAATTACGAAAAGTGATTAGAATAAGACTTTGGATGCACAAAATGACGTAAATGTTCATCCAATGACACAAACGGCCTTATTGGATGAACTACATTCCTTAAGTACGAAAAGCGATTAGAATAAGCCATGGGATGCACAAAATGACGTAAATCTTCGTCCAATGACACAAATGCACTTATAGGATGAACTACATTCCTTAAGTACGAAAAGCGATTAGAATAAGCCATGGGATGCACAAAATGAAGTAAATGTTCTTCCAATGACACAAATGCACTTATAGGATGAACTACATTCCTTAAGTACGAAAAGTGATTAGAATAAGTCTTTGGATGCACAAAATGACGTAAATGTTCATCCAATGACACAAATGCACTTATAGGATGAACTACATTCCTTAAGTACGAAAAGTTATTAGAATAAGACTTTGGATGCACAAAATGACGTAAATGTTCATCCAATGACACAAACGGGCTTATTGGATGAACTACATTCCTTAAGTACGAAAAGTTGGGATGCACAAAATGACGTAAATGTTCATCCAATGATACAAATGCACTTATTAGGTGAACTACATTCCTTAAGTACGAAAAGTGATTAGAATAAGCCTTGGGGTGCTCAAAATGACGTAAATGGTTAATTAATAACACAAACGCTCTTATTGGATGAACTACATTCCCTAAGTACGAAAAGTGATTAGAATAAACCTTGGGATGCACAAAATGACGTAAATGTTCATCCAATGATACAAATGCACTTATTAGGTGAACTACATTCCTTAAGTACGAAAAGTGATTAGAATAAGCCTTGGGATGCTCAAAATGACGTAAATGTTTAATTAATAACACAAACGCTCTTATTGGATGAACTACATTCCCTAAGTACGAAAAGTGATTAGAATAAGACATTGGATGCACAAAATGACGTAAATGTTCATCCAATGATACAAATGCACTTATTAGGTGAACTACATTCCTTAAGTACGAAAAGTGATTAGAATAAGCCTTGGGATGCACAAAATGACGTAAATGTTCATCCAATGAACCAAACGCACTAATCGAAGGAACTACATTCCTTAAGTACGAAAAGTGATTAGAATAAGCCTTGGGATGCACAAAATGACGTAAATGTTCTTCCAATGACACAAATGCACTTATAGGATGAACTACATTCCTTAAGTACGAAAAGTGATTAGAATAAGACTTTGGATGCACAAAATGACGTAAATGTTCATCCAACGACACAAATGCACTTATAGGATGAACTACATTCCTTAAGTACGAAAAGTTATTAGAATAAGACTTTGGATGCACAAAATGACGTAAATGTTCATCCAATTACACAAACGGGCTTATTGGATGAACTACATTCCTTAAGTACGAAAAGTGATTAGAATAATCCTTGGGATGCACAAAATGACGTAAATGTTCATCCAATGAGACAAATGCACTTATTGGTGATCTACATTCCTTAAGTACGAAAAGTGACTAGAATAAGCCTTGGGATGCTCAAAATGACGTAAATGTTTAATTAATAACACAAACGCTCTTATTGGATGAACTACATTCCTTAAGTACGAAAAGTGATTAGAATATGCCTTTGGATGCACAAAATGACGTAAATGTTCATTCAATGACACAAATGCACTTATAGGATGAACTACATTCCTTAATTACGAAAAGTGATTAGAATAAGACTTTGGATGCACAAAATGACGTAAATGTTCATCCAATGACACAAACGG
>JBBPBO010001985.1:45041781-45060950 GCA_037974295.1 Cicer cuneatum
TTTAATTAATGACACAAACGCTCTTATTGGATGAACTACATTCCTTAAGTACGAAAAGTGATTAGAATATGCCTTTGGATGCACAAAATGACGTAAATGTTCATTCAATGACACAAATGCACTTATAGGATCAACTACATTCCTTAAGTACGAAAAGTGATTAGAATAAGACTTTGGATGCACAAAATGACGTAAATGTTCATCCAATGACACAAACGGGCTTATTGGATAAACTACATTCCTTAAGTACGAAAAGTGATTAGAATAAGCCTTGGGATGCACAAAATGACGTAAATGTTCATCCAATATCACAAACACGCTAATTGAATGAACTACATTCCTTAAGTAAGAAAAGTGATTAGAATAAGGCTTTGGATGCACAAAATGACATAAATGTTCATCCAATGACACAAACGCACTTATTGAATGAACTACATTCCTTAAGTACGAAAAGTGATTAGAATAAGCCTTGGAATGCACAAAATGACGTAAATGTTCATCCAATGACACAAATGCACTTATAGGATGAACTACATTCCTTAAGTACGAAAAGTGATTAGAATAAGCCTTGGAATGCACAAAATGACGTAAATGTTCATCCAATGACACAAATGCACTTATAGGATGAACTACATTCCTTAAGTACGAAAAGTGATTAGAATAAGACTTTGGATGCACAAAATGACGTAAATGTTCAACCAATGACACAAACGGGCTTATTGGATGAACTACATTCCTTAAGTACGAAAAGTTGGGATGCACAAAATGACATAAATGTTCATCCAATGATACAAATGCACTTATTAGGTGAACTACATTCCTTAAGTACGAAAAGTGATTAGAATAAGCCTTGGGATGCACAAAATGACGTAAATGTTCATCCAATGAACCAAACGCACTAATCGAAGGAACTACATTCCTTAAGTACGAAAAGTGATTAGAATAAGCCTTGGGATGCACAAAATGACGTAAATGTTCTTCCAATGACACAAATGCACTTATAGGATGAACTACATTCCTTAAGTACGAAAAGTGATTAGAATAAGACTTTGGATGCACAAAATGACGTAAATGTTCATCCAACGACACAAATGCACTTATAGGATGAACTACATTCCTTAAGTACGAAAAGTTATTAGAATAAGACTTTGGATGCACAAAATGACGTAAATGTTCATCCAATTACACAAACGGGCTTATTGGATGAACTACATTCCTTAAGTACGAAAAGTGATTAGAATAATCCTTGGGATGCACAAAATGACGTAAATGTTCATCCAATGAGACAAATGCACTTATTGGTGATCTACATTCCTTAAGTACGAAAAGTGACTAGAATAAGCCTTGGGATGCTCAAAATGACGTAAATGTTTAATTAATAACACAAACGCTCTTATTGGATGAACTACATTCCTTAAGTACGAAAAGTGATTAGAATATGCCTTTGGATGCACAAAATGACGTAAATGTTCATTCAATGACACAAATGCACTTATAGGATGAACTACATTCCTTAATTACGAAAAGTGATTAGAATAAGACTTTGGATGCACAAAATGACGTAAATGTTCATCCAATGACACAAACGGGCTTATTGGATGAACTACATTCCTTAAGTACGAAAAGCGATTAGAATAAGCCATGGGATGCACAAAATGACGTAAATTTTCGTCCAATGACACAAATGCACTTATAGGATGAACTACATTCCTTAAGTACGAAAAGCGATTAGAATAAGCCATGGGATGCACAAAATGACGTAAATGTTCTTCCAATGACACAAATGCACTTATAGGATGAACTACATTCCTTAAGTACGAAAAGTGATTAGAATAAGTCTTTGGATGCACAAAATGACGTAAATGTTCATCCAATGACACAAATGCACTTATAGGATGAACTACATTCCTTAAGTACGAAAAGTGATTAGAATAAAATTTTGGATGCCCAAAATGACGTAAATGTTCATCCAATGACACAAACGGGCTTATTGGATGAACTACATTCCTTAAGTACGAAAAGTGACTAGAATAAGCCTTGGGATGCTCAAAATGACGTAAATGTTTAATTAATAACACAAACGCTCTTATTGGATGAACTACATTCCTTAAGTATGAAAAGTGATTAGAATATGCCTTTGGATGCACAAAATGACGTAAATGTTCTTCCAATGACACAAATGCACTTATAGGATGAACTACATTCCTTAAGTACGAAAAGTGATTAGAATAAGTCTTTGGATGCACAAAATGACGTAAATGTTCATCCAATGACACAAATGCACTTATAGGATGAACTACATTCCTTAAGTACGAAAAGTGATTAGAATAAAATTTTGGATGCCCAAAATGACGTAAATGTTCATCCAATGACACAAACGGGCTTATTGGATGAACTACATTCCTTAAGTACGAAAATTTGGGATGCACAAAATGACGTAAATGTTCATCCAATGATACAAATGCACTTATTAGGTGAACTACATTCCTTAAGTATGAAAAGTGATTAGAATAAGCCTTGGGATGCACAAAATGACGTAAATGTTCATCCAATGAACCAAACGCGCTAATTGAATGAACTACATTCCTTAAGTACGAAAAGTGATTAAAATAAGCCTTGGGATGCACAAAATGACGTAAATGTTCATCCAATGATACAAATATACTTATTGGTGATCTACATTCCTTAAGTACGAAAAGTGATTAGAATAAGCCTTGGGATGCTCAAAATGACGTAAATGTTTAATTAATAACACAAACGCTCTTATTGGATGAACTACATTACCTATGTACGAAAAGTGATTAGAATAAGACATTGGATGCACAAAATGACGTAAATGTTCATCCAATGACACAAACGGGCTTATTGGATGAACCACATTCCTTAAGTACGAAAAGTGATTAGAATAATCCTTGGGATGCACAAAATGACGTAAATGTTCATCCAATGATACAAATGCACTTATTAGGTGAACTACATTCCTTAAGTACGAAAAGTGATTAGAATACGCCTTGGGATACTCAAAATGACGTAAATGTTTAATTAATGACACAAACGCTCTTATTGGATGAACTACATTCCTTAAGCACGAAAAGTGATTAGAATATGCCTTTGGATGCACAAAATGACGTAAATGTTCATTCAATGACACAAATGCACTTATAGGATGAACTACATTCCTTAAGTACGAAAAGTGATTAGAATAAGACTTTGGATGCACAAAATGACGTAAATGTTCATCCAATGACACAAACGGGCTTATTGGATGAACTACATTCCTTAAGTACGAAAAGTGATTAGAATAAGCCTTGGGATGCACAAAATGACGTAAATGTTCATCCAATATCACAAACGCGCTAATTGAATGAACTACATTCCTTAAGTAAGAAAAGTGATTAGAATAAGGCTTTGGATGCACAAAATGACATAAATGTTCATCCAATGACACAAACGCACTTATTGAATGAACTACATTCCTTAAGTACGAAAAGTGATTAGAATAAGCCTTGGAATGCACAAAATGACGTAAATGTTCATCCAATGACACAAATGCACTTATAGGATGAACTATATTCCTTAAGTACGAAAAGTGATTAGAATAAGACTTTGGATGCACAAAATGACGTAAATGTTCAACCAATGACACAAACGGGCTTATTGGATGAACTACATTCCTTAAGTACGAAAAGCGATTAGAATAAGCCATGGGATGCAAAAAATGACGTAAATGTTCGTCAAATGACACAAATGCACTTATAGGATGAACTACATTCCTTAAGTACGAAAAGTGATTAGAATAAGACTTTGGATGCACAAAATGATGTAAATGTTCATCCAACGACACAAATGCACTTATAGGATGAACTACATTCCTTAAGTACGAAAAGTTATTAGAATAAGACTTTGGATGCACAAAATGACGTAAATGTTCATCCAATGACACAAACGGGCTTATTGGATGAACTACATTCCTTAAGTACGAAAAGTGATTAGAATAATCCTTGGGATGCACAAAATGACGTAAATGTTCATCCAATGATACAAATGCACTTATTAGGTGAACTACATTCCTTAAGTACGAAAAGTGATTAGAATAAGCCTTGGGATACTCAAAATGACGTAAATTTTTAATTAATGACACAAACGCTCTTATTGGATGAACTACATTCCTTAAGTACGAAAAGTGATTAGAATATGCCTTTGGATGCACAAAATGACGTAAATGTTCATTCAATGACACAAATGCACTTATAGGATGAACTACATTCCTTAAGTACGAAAAGTGATTAGAATAAGACTTTGGATGCACAAAATGACGTAAATGTTCATCCAATGACACAAACGGGCTTATTGGATGAACTACATTCCTTAAGTACGAAAAGTTGGGATGCACAAAATGACGTAAATGTTCATCCAATGATACAAATGCAGTTATTAGGTGAACTACATTCCTTAAGTACGAAAAGTGATTAGAATAAGCCTTGGGATGCTCAAAATGACGTAAATGTTTAATTAATAACACAAACGCTCTTATTGGATGAACTACATTCCCTAAGTACGAAAAGTGATTAGAATAAACCTTGGGATGCACAAAATGACGTAAATGTTCATCCAATGATACAAATGCACTTATTAGGTGAACTACATTCCTTAAGTACGAAAAGTGATTAGAATAAGCCTTGGGATGCTCAAAATGACGTAAATGTTTAATTAATAACACAAATGCTCTTATTGGATGAACTACATTCCCTAAGTACGAAAAGTGATTAGAATAAGACATTGGATGCACAAAATGACGTAAATGTTCATCCAATGACACAAACGGACTTATTGGATGAACTACATTCCTTAAGTACGAAAAGTGATTAGAATAAGCCTTGGGATGCACAAAATGACGTAAATGTTCATCCAATGATACAAATGCACTTATTAGGTGAACTACATTCCTTAAGTACGAAAAGTGATTAGAATAAGCCTTGGGATGCTCAAAATGACGTAAATGTTTAATTAATGACACAAACGGTCTTATTGGATGAACTACATTCCTTAAGTATGAAAAGTGATTAGAATATGCCTTTGGATGCACAAAATGACGTAAATGTTCATCCAATGAACCAAACGCGCTAATTGAATGAACTACATTCCTTAAGTACGAAAAGTGATTAGAATAAGACTTTGGATGCACAAAATGACGTAAATGTTCATCCAATGACACAAACGGGCTTATTGGATGAACTACATTCCTTAAGTACGAAAAGCGATTAGAATAAGCCATGGGATGCACAAAATGACGTAAATGTTCGTCCAATGACACAAATGCACTTATAGGATGAACTACATTCCTTAAGTACGAAAAGTGATTAGAATAAGACTTTGGATGCACAAAATGACGTAAATGTTCATCCAATGACACAAATGCACTTATAGGATGAACTACATTCCTTAAGTACGAAAAGTGATTAGAATAAGACTTTGGATGCACAAAATGACGTAAATGTTCATCGAATGACACAAACGGGCTTATTGGATGAACTACATTCCTTAAGTACGAAAAGTTGGGATGCACAAAATGACGTAAATGTTCATCCAATGATACAAATGCACTTATTAGGTGAACTACATTCCTTAAGTACGAAAAGTGATTAGAATAAGCCTTGGGGTGCTCAAAATGACGTAAATGGTTAATTAATAACACAAACGCTCTTATTGGATGAACTACATTCCCTAAGTACGAAAAGTGATTAGAATAAACCTTGGGATGCACAAAATGACGTAAATGTTCATCCAATGATACAAATGCACTTATTAGGTGAACTACATTCCTTAAGTACGAAAAGTGATTAGAATAAGCCTTGGGATGCTCAAAATGACGTAAATGTTTAATTAATAACACAAACGCTCTTATTGGATGAACTACATTCCCTAAGTACGAAAAGTGATTAGAATAAGACATTGGATGCACAAAATGACGTAAATGTTCATCCAATGATACAAATGCACTTATTAGGTGAACTACATTCCTTAAGTACGAAAAGTGATTAGAATAAGCCTTGGGATGCACAAAATGACGTAAATGTTCATCCAATGAACCAAACGCACTAATTGAAGGAACTACATTCCTTAAGTACGAAAAGTGATTAGAATAAGCCTTGGGATGCACAAAATGACGTAAATGTTCATCCAATGAGACAAATGCACTTATTGGTGATCTACATTCCTTAAGTACGAAATTTGACTAGAATAAGCCTTGGGATGCTCAAAATGACGTAAATGTTTAATTAATAACACAAACGCTCTTATTGGATGAACTACATTCCTTAAGTACGAAAAGTGATTAGAATATGCCTTTGGATGCACAAAATGACGTAAATGTTCATTCAATGACACAAATGCACTTATAGGATGAACTACATTCCTTAATTACGAAAAGTGATTAGAATAAGACTTTGGATGCACAAAATGACGTAAATGTTCATCCAATGACACAAACGGGCTTATTGGATGAACTACATTCCTTAAGTACGAAAAGCGATTAGAATAAGCCATGGGATGCACAAAATGACGTAAATGTTCGTCCAATGACACAAATGCACTTATAGGATGAACTACATTCCTTAAGTACGAAAAGCGATTAGAATAAGCCATGGGATGCACAAAATGAAGTAAATGTTCTTCCAATGACACAAATGCACTTATAGGATGAACTACATTCCTTAAGTACGAAAAGTGATTAGAATAAGTCTTTGGATGCACAAAATGACGTAAATGTTCATCCAATGACACAAATGCACTTATAGGATGAACTACATTCCTTAAGTACGAAAAGTTATTAGAATAAGACTTTGGATGCACAAAATGACGTAAATGTTCATCCAATGACACAAACGGGCTTATTGGATGAACTACATTCCTTAAGTACGAAAAGTTGGGATGCACAAAATGACGTAAATGTTCATCCAATGATACAAATGCACTTATTAGGTGAACTACATTCCTTAAGTACGAAAAGTGATTAGAATAAGCCATGGGATGCACAAAATGAAGTAAATGTTCTTCCAATGACACAAATGCACTTATAGGATGAACTACATTCCTTAAGTACGAAAAGTGATTAGAATAAGTCTTTGGATGCACAAAATGACGTAAATGTTCATCCAATGACACAAATGCACTTATAGGATGAACTACATTCCTTAAGTACGAAAAGTTATTAGAATAAGACTTTGGATGCACAAAATGACGTAAATGTTCATCCAATGACACAAACGGGCTTATTGGATGAACTACATTCCTTAAGTACGAAAAGTTGGGATGCACAAAATGACGTAAATGTTCATCCAATGATACAAATGCACTTATTAGGTGAACTACATTCCTTAAGTACGAAAAGTGATTAGAATAAGCCTTGGGATGCTCAAAATGACGTAAATGTTTAATTAATAACACAAACGGACTTATTGGATGAACTACATTCCTTAAGTACGAAAAGTGATTAGAATAAGCCTTGGGATGCACAAAATGACGTAAATGTTCATCTATTGATACAAATGCACTTATTAGGTGAACTACATTCCTTAAGTACGAAAAGTGATTAGAATAAGCCTTGGGATGCTCAAAATGACGTAAATGTTTAATTAATGACACAAACGGTCTTATTGGATGAACTACATTCCTTAAGTATGAAAAGTGATTAGAATATGCCTTTGGATGCACAAAATGACGTAAATGTTCATCCAATGAACCAAACGCGCTAATTGAATGAACTACATTCCTTAAGTACGAAAAGTGATTAGAATAAGACTTTCGATTCACAAAATGACGTAAATGTTCATCCAATGACACAAACGGGCTTATTGGATGAACTACATTCCTTAAGTACGAAAAGCGATTAGAATAAGCCATGGGATGCACAAAATGACGTAAATGTTCGTCCAATGACACAAATGCACTTGTAGGATGAACTACATTCCTTAAGTAGGAAAAGTGATTAGAATAAGACTTTGGATGCACAAAATGACGTAAATGTTCATCCAATGACACAAATGCACTTATAGGATGAACTACATTCCTTAAGTACGAAAAGTGATTAGAATAAGACTTTGGATGCACAAAATGACGTAAATGTTCATCCAATGACACAAACGGGCTTATTGGATGAACTACATTCCTTAAGTACGAAAAGTTGGGATGCACAAAATGACGTAAATGTTCATCCAATGATACAAATGCACTTATTAGGTGAACTACATTCCTTAAGTACGAAAAGTGATTAGAATAAGCCTTGGGATGCACAAAATGACATAAATGTTCATCCAATGAACCAAACGCGCTAATTGAATGAGCTACATTCCTTAAGTATGAAAAGTGATTATAATAAGCCTTGGGATGCACAAAATGACGTAAATGTTCATCTAATGATACAAATGCACTTATTGGTGATCTACATTCCTTAAGTACGAAAAGTGATTAGAATAAGCCTTGGGATGCTCAAAATGACGTAAATGCTTAATTAATAACACAAACGCTCTTATTGGATGAACTACATTCCCTAAGTACGAAAAGTGATTAGAACAAGACATTGGATGCACAAAATGACGTAAATGTTCATCCAATGACACAAACGGGCTTATTGGATGAACTACATTCCTTAAGTACGAAAAGTGATTAGAATAAACCTTGGGATGCACAAAATGACTTAAATGTTCATCCAATGATACAAATGCACTTATTAGGTGAACTACATTCCTTAAGTACGAAAAGTGATTAGAATAAGCCTTGGGATGCTCAAAATGACGTAAATGTTTAATTAATGACACAAACACTCCTATTGGATGAACTACATTCCTTAAGTACGAAAAGTGATTAGAATATGCCTTTGGATGCACAAAATGACGTAAATGTTCATTCAATGACACAAATGCACTTATAGGATGAACTACATTCCTTAAGTACGAAAAGTGATTAGAATAAGACTTTGGATGCACAAAATGACATAAATGTTCATCCAATGACACAAACGGGCTTATTGAATGAACTACATTCCTTAAGTACGAAAAGCGATTAGAATAAGCCATGGGATGCACAAAATGACGTAAATGTTCGTCCAATGACACAAATGCACTTATAGGATGAACTACATTCCTTAAGTACGAAAAGTGATTAGGATAAGACTTTGGATGCACAAAATGACGTAAATGTTCATCCAATGACACAAATGCGCTTATAGGATGAACTATATTCCTTAAGTACGAAAAGTGATTAGAATAAGACTTTGGATGCACAAAATGACGTAAATGTTCATCCAATGACACAAACGGGCTTATTGGATGTACTACATTCCTTAAGTACGAAAAGTTGGGATGCACAAAATGACGTAAATGTTCATCCAATGATACAAATGCACTTATTAGGTGAACTACATTCCTTAAGTACGAAAAGTGATTAGAATAAGCCTTGGGATGCACAAAATGACGTAAATGTTCATCCAATGACACAAATGCACTTATAGGATGAACTACATTCCTTAAGTACGAAAAGTGATTAGAATTTGACTTTGGATGCACAATATGACGTAAATGTTCATCCAATGACACAAACGGGCTTATTGGATGTACTACATTCCTTAAGTACGAAAAGTGATTAGAATAAGCCTTGGGATGCACAAAATGACGTAAATGTTCATCCAATGATACAAATGCACTTATTGGTGACCTACATTCCTTAAGTACGAAAAGTGATTAGAATAAGCCTTGGGATGCTCAAAATGACGTAAATGTTTAATTAATAACACAAACGCTCTTATTGGACGAACTACATTCCTTAAAACGAAAAGTGATTAGAATAAGCCTTGGGATGCACAATATGACGTAAATTTTCATCCAATGACACAAAAGCGCCTGTTGGATGAACTACATTCCTTAAGTACGAAAAATGATTAGAATAAGCCTTGGGATGCACAAAATGCGTAAATGCTTGTCCAATGACTCAAACGCGCTTATTGGATGTACTACATTCCTTAAGTACGAAAAGTGATTAGAATAAGCCTTGGGATGCACAAAATGACGCAAATGTTCATCCAATGACACAAATGCACTTATTGGATAAACTACATTCCTTAAGTACGAAAAGTGATTAGAATAAGCCTTAGGATACACAAAATGACGTAAAATGTTAAATTAATGAGACAAACACCCTTATTGGATGAACTACATTCCTTAAGTACGAAAACTGATTAGAATAAACCTTGGGATGCACAAAATGATGTAAATGTTCATCCAATGACACAATTGCACTTATTGGATGAACTACATATCCTAAGAACAAAAAGTGATTAGAATAAACATTGGGATGCACAAAATGACGTAAATGTTAAATTAATGACACAAACGCGCTTACTGGATGAACTACATTCCTTAAGTACGAAAAGTGATTAGAATAAGCCTTGGGATGCACAAAATGACATAAATGTTCATCCAATGACACAAACGCGCTAATGGAATGAACTACATTCCTTAAGTACGAAAAGTGATTAGTATAAGCCTTAGGATACACAAAATGACGTAAAATGTTAAATTAATGAGACAAACACCCTTATTGGATGAACTACATTCCTTAAGTACGAAAACTGATTAGAATAAACCTTGGGATGCACAAAATGATGTAAATGTTC
The DNA here is from genome assembly GCA_037974295.1 of Cicer cuneatum. Lineage (NCBI taxonomy): Eukaryota > Viridiplantae > Streptophyta > Magnoliopsida > Fabales > Fabaceae > Cicer > Cicer cuneatum. The sequence goes on from JBBPBO010001985.1 coordinate 45,052,451, forward strand.
ATCCAATGACACAAATGCACTTGTTGGATGAACTACATTCCTTAAGTACGAAAAGTGATTAGAATAAGCGTTGGGATGCTCAAAATGACGTAAATGTTCATCCAATGACACAAATGCACTCATTGGATGAACTACATTCCTTAATTACGAAAAGTGATTAGAATAAGCCTTAGAATACACAAAATGACGTAAATGTTAAATTAATGAGACAAACGCCCTTATTGGATGAACTACATTCCTTAAGTACGAAAACTGATTAGAATAAGCCTTGGGATGCACAAAATGATGTAAATCTTCATCCAATGACACAAATGCACTTGTTGGATGAACTACATTCCTTAAGTACGAAAAGTGATTAGAATAAGCCTTGGGATGCACAAACTGACGTAAATGTTTAATTAATAACACAAACGCTCTTATTGGATGAACTACATTCCTTAAGTACGAAAAGTGATTAGAATATGCCTTTGGATGCACAAAATGACGTAAATGTTCATCCAATGACACAAATGCACTTATAGGATGAACTACATTCCTTAAGTACGAAAAGTGATTAGAATAAGACTTTGAATGCACAAAATGACGTAAATGTTCATCCAATGACACAAACGGGCTTATTGGATGTACTACATTCCTTAAGTACGAAAAGTGATTAGAATAAGCCTTGGGATGCACAAAATGACGCAAATGTTCATCCAGTGACACAAATGCACTTATTGGATAAACTACATTCCTTAAGTACGAAAAGTGATTAGAATAAGCCTTGGGATGCACAAAATGACGTAATTGTTCATCCAATGACACAATTGCACTTATTGGATGAACTACATATCCTAAGAACAAAAAGTGATTAGAATAAACATTGGGATGCACAAAATGACGTAAATGTTAAATTAATGACACAAACGCGCTTACTGGATGAACTACATTCCTTAAGTACGAAAAGTGATTAGAATAAGCATTGGGATGCACAAAATGACGTAAATGTTCATCCAATGACACAAATGCACTTATCGGATGAACTACATTCCTTAAGTACGAAAAGTGATTAGAATAAGCCTTGGGATGCACAAAATGACGTAAATGTTAAATTAATGACACAAACGCGCTTATTGAATAAACTAAATTCCCTACGTACGAAAAGTGATTAGAATAAGCCTTGGGATGCACAAAATGACGTAAATGTTTAATTAATAACACAAACGCTCTTATTGGATGAACTACATTCCTTAAGTACGAAAAGTGATTAGAATATGCCTTTGGATGCACAGAATGACGTAAATGTTCATCCAATGACACAAATGCACTTATAGAATGAACTACATTCCTTAAGTACGAAAAGTGATTAGAATTAGACTTTGGATGCACAAAATGACGTAAATGTTCATCCAATGACACAAACGGGCTTATTGGATGTACTACATTCCTAAAGTACGAAAAGTGATTAGAATAAGCCTTGGGATGCACAAAATGACGTAAATGTTCATCCAATGACACAATTGCACTTATTGGATGAACTACATTCCCTTAGAACAAAAAGTGATTAGAATAAACATTGGGATGCACAAAATGACGTAAATGTTAAATTAATGACACAAACGCGCTTATTGGATGAACTACTTTCCTTAAGTACGAAAAGTGATTAGAATAAGCCTTGGGATGCACAAAATGACGTAAATGTTCATCCGATGACACAAATGCACTTATCGGATGAACTACATTCCTTAAGTACAAAAAGTGATTATAATAAGCCTTGGGATGCACAAAATGAAGTAAATGTTAAATTAATGACACAACACGCTTATTGGATGAACTACATTCCTTAAGTACGAAGAGTGATTAGAATAAGCCTTGGGATGCACAAAATGAAGTAAATGTTAAATTAATGACACAAACGCGCTTATTGGATGAACTACATTCCTTAAGTATGAAAAGTGATTAGAATAAGCCTTGGGATGCACAAAATGACGTAAATGTTCATCCAAATATACAAATGCACTTATTAGGTGAACTACATTCCTTAAGTACGAAAAGTTATTAGAATAAGCCTTGGGATGCTCAAAATGACGTAAATGTTTAATTAATGACACAAACGCTCTTATTGGATGAACTACATTCCTTAAGTACGAAAAGTGATAAGAATATGCCTTTGGATGCACAAAATGACGTAAATGTTCATTCAATGACACAAATGCACTTATAGGATGAACTACATTCCTTATGTACGAAAAGTGACTAGAATAAGCCTTGGGATGCACAAAATGACGTAAATGTTCATCCAATGACACAAACGCGCTAATTGAATGAACTACATTCCTTAAGTACGAAAAGTGATTAGAATAAGCCTTGGGATGCAAAAAATGACATAAATGTTCATCCAATGATACAAATGCACTTATTGGTGATCTACATTCCTTAAGTACGAAAAGTGATTAGAATAAGCCTTGGAATGCTCAAAATGACGTAAATGTTTAATTCATGACACAAACTCTCTTATTGGATGAACTACATTCCTTTAGTACGAAAAGTGATTTGAATTTGCCTTTGGATGCACAAAATGACGTAAATGTTCATTCAATGACTCAAATGCACTTATAGGATGAACTACATTCCTTAAGTACGAAAAGTGATTAGAATAAGACTTTGGATGCACAAAATGACGTAAATGTTCATCCAATGACACAAACGGGCTTATTGGATGAACTACATTCCTTAAGTACGAAAAGTGATTAGAATAAGCCTTGGGATGCACAACATGACGCAAATGTTCATCCAATGACACAAATGCACTTATTGGATGAACTACATTCCTTAAGTACGAAAAGTGATTAGAATAAGGCTTTCGATGCACAAAATGACATAAATGTTCATCCAATGACACAAACGCGCTTATTGAATGAACTACATTCCTTAAGTACGAAAAGTGATTAGAATAAGCGTTGGGATGCACAAAATGACGTAAATGTTCATCCAATGACACAAATGCACTGATAGGATGAACTACATTCCTTAAGTACGAAAAGTGATTAGAATAAGACTTTGGATGCACAAAATGATGTAAATGTTCATCCAATGACACAAACGGGCTTATTGGATGAACTACATTCCTTAAGTACGAAAAGTGATTAGAATAAGCCTTGGGATGCACAAAATGACGTAAATGTTCATCCAATGACACAAACGCGCTAATTGAATGAACTACATTCCTTAAGTACGAAAAGTGATTAGAATAAGCCTTAGGATACACAAAATGACGTAAATGTTAAATTAATGAGACAAACACCCTTATTGGATGAACTACATTCCTTAAGTACGAAAACTGATTAGAATAAACCTTGGGATGCACAAAATGATGTAAATGTTCATCCAATGACACAAATGCACTTGTTGGATGAACTACATTCCTTAAGTACGAAAAGTGATTAGAATAAGCCTTGGGATGCACAAAATGATGTAAATGTTCATCCAATGATACAAATGCACTTATAGGATGAACTACATTCCCTAAGTACGAAAAGTGATTAGAATAAGACTTTTGATGCACAAAATGACATAAATGTTCATCCAATGACACAAACGCGCTTATTGAATGAACTATATTCCTTAAGTACGAAAAGTGAATAGAATAAGCCTTGGGATGCACAAAATGAAGTAAATGTTCATCCAATGACACAAATGCACTTATTGGATGAGCTACATTCCCTAAGAACAAAAAGTGATTAGAATAAACTTTGGGATGCACAAAATGACGTAAATGTTAAATTAATGACACAAACGCGCTTATTGAATAAACTACATTCCCTATGTACGAAAAGTGATTAGAATAAGCCTTGGGATGCACAAAATGACGTAAATGTTTACTTAATAACACAAACGCTCTTATTGGATGAACTACATTCCTTAAGTACGAAAAGTGATTAGAATATGCCTTTGGATGCACAAAATGACGTAAATGTTCATCCAATGACACAAATGCACTTATAGGATGAACTACATTCCTTAAGTACGAAAAGTGAATAGAATAAGACTTTGGATGCACAAAATGACGTAAATGTTCATCCAATGACACAAACGGGCTTATTGGATGAACTACATTCCTTAAGTACGAAAAGTGATTAGAATAAGCCATGGGATGCACAAAATGACGTAAATGTTCATCCAATGACACAAATGCACTTATTGGATAAACTACATTCCTTAAGTACGAAAAGTGATTAGAATAAGTCTTGGGATGCACAAAATGACGTAAATGTTCATCCAATGACATAAACGCGCTAATTGAATGAACTACATTCCTTAAGTACGAAAAGTGATTAGAATAAGCCTTGGGATGCACAAAATGACGTAAATGTTCATCCAATGATACAAATGCACTTATTGGTGATCTACATTCCTTAAGTACGAAAAGTGATTAAAATAAGCCTTGGAATGCACAAAATGACGTAAATGTTCATCCAATGACACAAATGCACTTATTGGATGAGCTACATTCCCTAAGAACAAAAAGTGATTAGAATAAACTTTGGGATGCACAAAATGACGTAAATGTTAAATTAATGACACAAACGCGCTTATTGAATAAACTACATTCCCTATGTACGAAAAGTGATTAGAATAAGCCTTGGGATGCACAAAATGACGTAAATGTTTAATTAATAACACAAACGCTCTTATTGGATGAACTACATTCCTTAAGTACGAAAAGTGATTAGAATATGCCTTTGGATGCACAAAATGACGTAAATGTTCATCCAATGACACAAATGCACTTATAGGATGAACTACATTCCTTAAGTACGAAAAGTGAATAGAATAAGACTTTGGATGCACAAAATGACGTAAATGTTCATCCAATGACACAAACGGGCTTATTGGATGAACTACATTCCTAAAGTACGAAAAGTGATTAGAATAAGCCTTGGGATGCACAAAATGACGTAAATGTTCATCCAATGATACAAATGCACTTATTAGGTGAACTACATTCCTTAAGTACGAAAAGTGATTAGAATAAGCCTTGGGATGCTCAAAATGACGTAAATGTTTAATTAATGACACAAACGCTCTTATTGGATGAACTACATTCCTTAAGTACGAAAAGTGATAAGAATATGCCTTTGGATGCACAAAATGACGTAAATGTTCATTCAATGACACAAATGCACTTATAGGATGAACTACATTCCTTATGTACGAAAAGTGACTAGAATAAGACTTTGGATGCACAAAATGACGTAAATGTTCATCCAATGACACAAATGCACTTATAGGATGAACTACATTCCTTAAGTACGAAAAGTGAATAGAATAAGACTTTGGATGCACAAAATGACGTAAATGTTCATCCAATGACACAAACGGGCTTATTGGATGAACTACATTCCTAAAGTACGAAAAGTGATTAGAATAAGCCTTGGGATGCACAAAATGACGTAAATGTTCATCCAATGACACAATTGCACTTATTGGATGAACTACATTCCCTAAGAACAAAAAGTGATTAGAATAAACATTGGGATGCACAAAATGACGTAAATGTTAAATTAATGACACAAACGCGCTTATTGGATGAACTACTTTCCTTAAGTACGAAAAGTGATTAGAATAAGCCTTGGGATGCACAAAATGACGTAAATGTTCATCCGATGACACAAATGCACTTATCGGATGAACTACATTCCTTAAGTACAAAAAGTGATTATAATAAGCCTTGGGATGCACAAAATGAAGTAAATGTTAAATTAATGACACAACACGCTTATTGGATCAACTACATTCCTTAAGTACGAAGAGTGATTAGAATAAGCCTTGGGATGCACAAAATGAAGTAAATGTTAAATTAATGACACAAACGCGCTTATTGGATGAACTACATTCCTTAAGTATGAAAAGTGATTAGACTAAGCCTTGGGATGCACAAAATGACGTAAATGTTCATCCAATGATACAAATGCACTTATTAGGTGAACTACATTCCTTAAGTACGAAAAGTGATTAGAATAAGCCTTGGGATGCTCAAAATGACGTAAATGTTTAATTAATGACACAAACGCTCTTATTGGATGAACTACATTCCTTAAGTACGAAAAGTGATAAGAATATGCCTTTGGATGCACAAAATGACGCAAATGTTCCTCCAATGACACAAATGCACTTATTGGATGAACTACATTCCTTAAGTACGAAAAGTGATTAGAATAAGGCTTTGGATGCACAAAATGACATAAATGTTCATCCAATGACACAAATGCACTTATTGGATGAACTACATTCCTTAAGTACGAAAAGTGATTAGACTAAGCCTTGGGATGCACAAAATGACGTAAATGTTCATCCAATGACACAAATGCACTTATTGGATGAACTACATTCCCTAAGAACAAAAAGTGATTAGAATAAACATTGGGATGCACAAAATAACGTAAATGTTCATCCAATGACACAAACGCACTTATTGAATGAACTACATTCCTTAAGTACGAAAAGCGATTAGAATAAGCCATGGGATGCACAAAATGACGTAAATGTTCGTCCAATGACACAAATGCAATTATAGGATGAACTACATTCCTTAAGTACGAAAAGTGATTAGAATAAGACATTGGATGCACAAAATGACGTAAATGTTCGTCCAATGACACAAATGCACTTATAGGATGAACTACATTCCTTAAGTACGAAAAGTGATTAGAATAAGACTTTGGATGCACAAAATGACGCAAATGTTCATCCAATGACACAAATGCACTTATTGGATGAACTACATTCCTTAAGTACGAAAAGTGATTAGAATAAGGCTTTGGATGCACAAAATGACATAAATGTTCATCCAATGACACAAATGCACTTATTGGATGAACTACATTCCTTAAGTACGAAAAGTGGTTAGAATAAGACTTTGGATGCACAAAATGACGTAAATGTTCATCCAATGACACAAACGGTCTTATTGGATGAACTACATTCCTGAAGTACGAAAAGTGATTAGAATAAGCCTTGGGATGCACAAAATGACGCAAATGTTTATCCAATGACACAAATGCACTTATTGGATAAACTACATTCCTTAAGTACGAAAAGTGATTAGAATAAGCTTTGGGATGCACAAAATGACGTAAATATTAATCCAATGACACAACTGCACTTATTAGATGAACTACATTCCTTAAGTACGAAAAGTGATTAGAATAAGCCTTCGGATGCACAAAATGACGTAAATGTTAAATTAATGACACAAACGCGCTTATTGAATGAACTACATTCCTTAAGTACGAAAAGTGATTAGAATAAGCCTGGGGATGCACAAAATGACGTAAATGTTCACCCGATGACACAAATGCACTTATAGGATGAACTACATTCCTTAAGTACGAAAAGTGATTAGAATAAGTCTTTGGATGCACAAAATGACGCAAATGTTCATCCAATGACACAAATGTACTTATTGGATGAACTACATTCCTTAAGTACGAAAAGTGATTAGAATAAGGCTTTGGATGCACAAAATGACATAAATGTTCATCCAATGACACAAATGCACTTATTGGATGAACTACATTCCTTAAGTACGAAAAGTGATTAGAATAAGGCTTTGGATGCACAAAATGACGTAAATGTTCATCCAATGATACAAATGCACTTATAGGTTGAACTACATTCCCTACGTACGAAAAGTGATTAGAATAAGACTTTGGATGCACAAAATGACATAAATGTTCATCCAATGACACAAACGGGCTTATTGGATGAACTACATTCCTTAAGTACGAAAAGTGATTAGAATAAGCCATGGGATGCACAAAATGACGTAAATTTTCATCCAATGACACAAATGCACTTATTGGATAAACTACATTCCTTAAGTACGAAAAGTGATTAGAATAAGCTTTGGGATGCTCAAAATGACGTAAATGTTCATCCAATGACGCAAATGCACTTATTGGATGAACTACATTCCCTAAGAACAAAAAGTGATTAGAATAAACATTGGGATGCACAAAATGACGTAAATGTTAAATTAATGACACAAACGCGCTTATTGGATGAACTACATTCCTTAAGTACGAAAAGTGATTAGAATAAGCCTTTGGATGCACAAAATGACGTAAATGTTCATCCAATGACACAAATGCACTTATTGGATGAACTACATTCCCTAAGAACAAAAAGTGATTAGAATAAACATTGGGATGCACAAAATGACGTAAATGTTCATTCAATGACACAAACGCACTTATTGAATGAACTACATTCCTTAAGTACGAAAAGTGATTAGAATAAGCCTGGGGATGCACAAAATGACGTAAATGTTCACCCGATGACACAAATGCACTTATAGGATGAACTACATTCCTTAAGTACGAAAAGTGATTAGAATAAGTCTTTGGATGCACAAAATGACGCAAATGTTCATCCAATGACACAAATGTACTTATTGGATGAACTACATTCCTTAAGTACGAAAAGTGATTAGAATAAGGCTTTGGATGCACAAAATGAC
>JBBPBO010001985.1:45061543-45075464 GCA_037974295.1 Cicer cuneatum
AACGCGCTTATTGGATGAACTACATTCCTTAAGTACGAAAAGTGATTAGAATAAGCCTTTGGATGCACAAAATGACGTAAATGTTCATCCAATGACACAAATGCACTTATTGGATGAACTACATTCCCTAAGAACAAAAAGTGATTAGAATAAACATTGGGATGCACAAAATGACGTAAATGTTCATTCAATGACACAAACGCACTTATTGAATGAACTACATTCCTTAAGTACGAAAAGCGATTAGAATAAGCCATGGGATGCACAAAATGACGTAAATGTTCGTCCAATGACACAAATGCACTTATAGGATGAACTACATTCCTTAAGTACGAAAAGTGATTTGAATAAGACTTTGGATGCACAAAATGATGTAAATGTTCGTCCAATGACACCAATGCACTTATAGGATGAACTACATTTCCTTAAGTACGAAAAGTGATTAGAATAAGACTTTGGATGCACAAACTGACGTAAATGTTCATCCAATGACACAAACGGGCTTATTGGATGAACTACATTCCTTAAGTACGAAAAGTGATTAGAATAACCCTTGGGATGCACAAAATGACGTAAATATTCATCCAACGACACAAACGCGCTTATTGAATGAACTACATTCCTTAAGTACGAAAAGTGATTAGAATAAGCCTTGGGATGCACAAAATTACGTAAATGTTCATCCGATGACACAAATGCACTTATAGGATGAACTACATTCCTTAAGTACGAAAAGTAATTAGAATAAGACTTTGGATGCACAAAATGACGTAAATGTTCATCCAATGACACAAATGCACTTATTGGATGAACTACATTCCTTAAGTACGAAAAGTGATTAGAATAAGCCTTGGGATGCACAAAATGACGTAAATGTTAAATTAATGACACAAACACGCTTATTTATTTAACTACATTCCTTAAGTACAAAAAGTAATTATAATAAGCCTTGGGATGCACAAAATGAAGTAAATGTTAAATTAATGACACAACGCGCTTATTGGATGAACTACATTCCTTAAGTACGAAGAGTCATTAGAATAAGCCTTGGGATGCACAAAATGAAGTAAATGTTAAATTAATGACACAAACGCGCTTATTGGATTAACTACATTCCTTAAGTACGAAAAGTGATTAGAATAAGCCTTGGGATACACAAAATGACGTAAATGTTCATCCAATGATACAAATGCACTTATTAGGTGAACTACATTCCTTAAGTACGAAAACTGATTAGAATAAGTCTTGGGATGCTCAAAATGACGTAAATGTTTAATTAATGACACAAACGCTCTTATTGGATGAACTACTTTCCTTAAGTACGAAAAGTGATTAGAATAATACTTTGGATGCACAAAATGACGTAAATGTTCATCCAATGACACAAACGGGCTTATTGGATGAACTACATTCCTTAAGTACGAAAAGTGATTAGAATAAGCCTTGGGATGCACAAAATGACGTAAATATTCATCCAACGACACAAACGCGCTTATTGAAGGAACTACATTCCTTAAGTACGAAAAGTGATTAGAATAAGCCTTGGGATGCACAAAATGACGTAAATGTTCATCCATTGACACAAATGCACTTATAGGATGAACTACATTCCTTAAGTACGAAAAGTGATTAGAATAAGACTTTGGATGCACAAAATGACGCAAATGTTCATCCAATGACACAAATGCACTTATTGGATGAACTACATTCCTTAAGTACGAAAAGTGATTAGAATAAGGCTTTGGATGCACAAAATGACATAAATGTTCATCCAATGACACAAACGCGCTTATTGAATGAACTACATTCCTTAAGTACGATAAGTGATTAGAATAAGCCTTGGGATGCACAAAATGACGTAAATGTTCATCCAATGACACAAATGCACTTATAGGATGAACTACATTCCTTAAGTACGAAAAGTGATTAGAATAAGACTTTGGATGCACAAAATGACGTAAATGTTCATCCAATGACACAAACGGTCTTATTGGATGAACTACATTCCTTAAGTACGAAAAGTGATTAGAATAAGCCTTGGGATGCACAAAATGACGTAAATGTTCATCCAATGATACAAATGCACTTATAGGATGAACTACATTCCCTAAGTACGAAAAGTGCTAGAATAAGACTTTGGATGCACAAAATGACATAAATGTTCATCCAATGACACAAACGCGCATATTGCATGAATTACATTCCTTAAGTACGAAAAGTGAATAGAATAAGCCTTGTGATGCACAAAATGACGTAAATGTTCAACCAATGACACAAACGCACTTATTGGATGAACTACATTCCCTAAGAACAAAAAGTGATTAGAATAAACTTTGGGATGCACAAAATGACGTAAATGTTCATCCAATGACACAAATGCACTTATTGGATGAACTACATTCCTTAAGTACGAAAAGTGATTAGAATAAGGCTTTGGATGCACAAAATGACGTAAATGTTCATCCAATGACACAAACGCGCTTATTGAATGAACTACATTCCTTAAGTACGAAAAGTGAATAGAATAAGCCTTGTGATGCACAAAATGACGTAAATGTTCAACCAATGACACAAATGCACCTATTTGATGAACTACATTCCCTAAGAACAAAAAGTGATTAGAATAAACTTTGGGATGCACAAAATGACGTAAATGTTAATTTAATGACACAAACGCGCTTATTGAATAAACTACATTCCCTACGTACGAAAAGTGATTAGAATAAGCCTTAAGATGCACAAAATGATGTAAATGTTTAATGAATAACACAAACGCTCTTATTGGATGAACTACATTCCTTAAGTACGAAAAGTGATTAGAATATGCCTTTGGATGCACAAAATGACAAAAATGTTCATCCAATGACACAAATAACTTATTGGATGAAATACATTCTTTAGGTACGAAAAGTGATTATAAAAAGCGTTGGGATGCACAAAATGACGTAAATGTTATATTAATAACACAAACGCGCTTATTGGATGAACTACATTCCTTAAGTACGAAAAGCGATTAGAATATGCCTTCGGATGCACAAAATGACGTAAATGTTAAATTAATAACACAAACGCGCTTATTGGATGAACTACATTCCTTAAGTACGAAAAGTGATTATAATAAGCCTTGGGATGCACAAAATGACGTAAATGTTCATCCATTGACACAAATGCACTTATAGGATGAACTACATTCCTTAAGTACGAAAAGTGATTAGAATAAGACTTTGGATGCACAAAATGACGCAAATGTTCATCCAATGACACAAATGCACTTATTGGATGAACTACATTCCTTAAGTACGAAAAGTGATTAGAATAAGGCTTTGGATGCACAAAATGACATAAATGTTCATCCAATGACACAAACGCGCTTATTGAATGAACTACATTCCTTAAGTACGATAAGTGATTAGAATAAGCCTTGGGATGCACAAAATGACGTAAATGTTCATCCAATGACACAAATGCACTTATAGGATGAACTACATTCCTTAAGTACGAAAAGTGATTAGAATAAGACTTTGGATCCACAAAATGACGTAAATGTTCATCCAATGACACAAACGGTCTTATTGGATGAACTACATTCCTTAAGTACGAAAAGTGATTAGAATAAGCCTTGGGATGCACAAAATGACATAAATGTTCATCCAATGATACAAATGCACTTATAGGATGAACTACATTCCCTAAGTACGAAAAGTGCTAGAATAAGACTTTGGATGCACAAAATGACATAAATGTTCATCCAATGACACAAACGCGCATATTGCATGAATTACATTCCTTAAGTACGAAAAGTGAATAGAATAAGCCTTGTGATGCACAAAATGACGTAAATGTTCAACCAATGACACAAACGCACTTATTGGATGAACTACATTCCCTAAGAACAAAAAGTGATTAGAATAAACTTTGGGATGCACAAAATGACGTAAATGTTCATCCAATGACACAAATGCACTTATTGGATGAACTACATTCCTTAAGTACGAAAAGTGATTAGAATAAGGCTTTGGATGCACAAAATGACGTAAATGTTCATCCAATGACACAAACGCGCTTATTGAATGAACTACATTCCTTAAGTACGAAAAGTGAATAGAATAAGCCTTGTGATGCACAAAATGACGTAAATGTTCAACCAATGACACAAATGCACCTATTTGATGAACTACATTCCCAAAGAACAAAAAGTGATTAGAATAAACTTTGGGATGCACAAAAAGACGTAAATGTTAAATTAATGACACAAACGCGCTTATTGAATAAACTACATTCCCTACGTACGAAAAGTGATTAGAATAAGCCTTAAGATGCACAAAATGACGTAAATGTTTAATTAATAACACAAACGCTCTTATTGGATGAACTACATTCCTTAAGTACGAAAAGTGATTAGAATATGCCTTTGGATGCACAAAATGACGTAAATGTTCATCCAATGACACAAATGCACTTATAGGATGAACTACATTCCTTAAGTACGAAAAGTGATTAGAATAAGACTTTGGATGCACAAAATGACGTAAATGTTCATCCAATGACACAAACGGGCTTATTGGATGTACTACATTCCTTAAGTACGCAAAGTGATTAGAATAAGCCTTGGGATGCACAAAATGACGCAAATGTTCATCCAATGACACAAATGCACTTATTGGATAAACTACATTCCTTAAGTACGAAAAGTGATTAGAATAAGCCTTGGGATGCACAAAATGACGTAAATGTTCATCCAATGACACAAATGCACTTATTGGATGAACTACATTCCTTAAGTACGAAGAGTCATTAGAATAAGCCTTGGGATGCACAAAATGAAGTAAATGTTAAATTAATGACCCAAACGCGCTTATTGGATTAACTACATTCCTTAAGTACGAAAAGTGATTAGAATAAGACTTTGGATGCACAAAATGACGCAAATGTTCATCCAATGACACAAATGCACTTATTGGATGAACTACATTCCTTAAGTACGAAAAGTGATTAGAATAAGGCTTTGGATGCACAAAATGACATAAATGTTCATCCAATGACACAAACGCGCTTATTGAATGAACTACATTCCTTAAGTACGATAAGTGATTAGAATAAGCTTTGGGATGCACAAAATGACGTAAATGTTCATCAAATGACACAAATGCACTTATAGGATGAACTACATTCCTTAAGTACGAAAAGTGATTAGAATAAGACTTTGGATGCACAAAATGACGTAAATGTTCATCCAATGACACAAACGGTCTTATTGGATGAACTACATTCCTTAAGTACGAAAAGTGATTAGAATAAGCCTTGGGATGCTCAAAATGACGTAAATGTTTAATTAATGACACAAACGCTCTTATTAGATGAACTACATTCCGTAAGTACGAAAAGTGATTAGAATATGGTTTTGGATGCACAAAATGACGTAAATGTTCATTCAATGACACAAATGCACTTATAGGATGAACTACATTCCTTAAGTACGAAAATTGATTAGAATAAGACTTTGGATGCACAAAATGACGTAAATGTTCATCCAATGACACAAACGGGCTTATTGGATTAACTACATTCCTTAAGTACGAAAAGTGATTAGAATAAGCCTTGGGATGCACAAAATGACGTAAATGTTCAACCAATGACACAAACGCACTTATTGGATGAACTACATTCCCTAAGAACAAAAAGTGATTAGAATAAACTTTGGGATGCACAAAATGACGTAAATGTTCATCCAATGACACAAATGCACTTATTGGATGAACTACATTCCTTAAGTACGAAAAGTGATTAGAATAAGGCTTTGGATGCACAAAATGACGTAAATGTTCATCCAATGACACAAACGCGCTTATTGAATGAACTACATTCCTTAAGTACGAAAAGTGAATAGAATAAGCCTTGTGATGCACAAAATGACGTAAATGTTCAACCAATGACACAAATGCACCTATTTGATGAACTACATTCCCTAAGAACAAAAAGTGATTAGAATAAACTTTGGGATGCACAAAATGACGTAAATGTTAATTTAATGACACAAACGCGCTTATTGAATAAACTACATTCCCTACGTACGAAAAGTGATTAGAATAAGCCTTAAGATGCACAAAATGATGTAAATGTTTAATGAATAACACAAACGCTCTTATTGGATGAACTACATTCCTTAAGTACGAAAAGTGATTAGAATATGCCTTTGGATGCACAAAATGACAAAAATGTTCATCCAATGACACAAATAACTTATTGGATGAAATACATTCTTTAGGTACGAAAAGTGATTATAAAAAGCGTTGGGATGCACAAAATGACGTAAATGTTATATTAATAACACAAACGCGCTTATTGGATGAACTACATTCCTTAAGTACGAAAAGCGATTAGAATATGCCTTCGGATGCACAAAATGACGTAAATGTTAAATTAATAACACAAACGCGCTTATTGGATGAACTACATTCCTTAAGTACGAAAAGTGATTATAATAAGCCTTGGGATGCACAAAATGACGTAAATGTTCATCCATTGACACAAATGCACTTATAGGATGAACTACATTCCTTAAGTACGAAAAGTGATTAGAATAAGACTTTGGATGCACAAAATGACGCAAATGTTCATCCAATGACACAAATGCACTTATTGGATGAACTACATTCCTTAAGTACGAAAAGTGATTAGAATAAGGCTTTGGATGCACAAAATGACATAAATGTTCATCCAATGACACAAACGCGCTTATTGAATGAACTACATTCCTTAAGTACGATAAGTGATTAGAATAAGCTTTGGGATGCACAAAATGACGTAAATGTTCATCAAATGACACAAATGCACTTATAGGATGAACTACATTCCTTAAGTACGAAAAGTGATTAGAATAAGACTTTGGATGCACAAAATGACGTAAATGTTCATCCAATGACACAAACGGTCTTATTGGATGAACTACATTCCTTAAGTACGAAAAGTGATTAGAATAAGCCTTGGGATGCTCAAAATGACGTAAATGTTTAATTAATGACACAAACGCTCTTATTAGATGAACTACATTCCTTAAGTACGAAAAGTGATTAGAATATGGTTTTGGATGCACAAAATGACGTAAATGTTCATTCAATGACACAAATGCACTTATAGGATGAACTACATTCCTTAAGTACGAAAATTGATTAGAATAAGACTTTGGATGCACAAAATGACGTAAATGTTCATCCAATGACACAAACGGGCTTATTGGATTAACTACATTCCTTAAGTACGAAAAGTGATTAGAATAAGCCTTGGGATGCACAAAATGACGTAAATGTTCATCCAATGACACAAATGCACTTATTGGATGAACTATATTCCTTAAGTACGAAAAGTGATTAGAATAATTCTTGGGATGCACAAAATGACGTAAATGTTAAATTAATGACACAAACACGCTTATTTATTGAACTACATTCCTTAAGTACTAAAAGTGATTATAATAAGCCTTGGGATGCACAAAATGAAGTAAATGTTAAATTAATGACACAACGTGCTTATTGGATGAACTACATTCCTTAAGTACGAAGAGTGATTAGAATAAGCCTTGGGATGGACAAAATGAAGTAAATGTTAAATTAATGACACAAACGCGCTTATTGGATGAACTACATTCCTTAAGTACGAAAAGTGATTAGAATAAGCCTTGGGATGCACAAAATAACATAAATGTTCATCCAATGATACAAATGCACTTATTACGTGAACTACATTCCTTAAGTACGAAAAGTGATTAGAATAAGCCTTGGGATTCTCAAAATGACGTAAATGTTTAATTAATGACACAAACGCTCTTATTGGATGAACTACATTCCTTAAGTACAAAAAGTGATTAGAATATGCCTTTGCATACACAAAATGACGTAAATGTTCATTCAATGACACAAATGCACTTATAGGATGAACTACCTTCCTTAAGTACGAAAAGTGATTAGAATAAGACTTTGGATTCACAAAATGACGTAAATGTTCATCCAATGACACAAACGGGCTTATTGGATGAACTACATTCCTTAAGTACGAAAAGTGATTAGAATAAGCTTTGGGATGCACAAAATGACGTAAATGTTCATCCAATGACACAAACGCGCTAATTGAATGAACTACATTCCTTATGTACGAAAAGTGATTAGAATAAGCCTTGGGATGCACAAAATGACGTAAATGTTCATCCAATGATACAAATGCACTTATTGGTAATCTACATTCCTTAAGTACGAAAAGTGATTAGAATAAGCCTTGGGATGCTCAAAATGACGTAAATGTTTAATTAATGACACAGACGCTCTTATTCGATGAACTACATTCCTTAAGAACGAAAAGTGATTAGAATATGCCTTTGGATGCTCAAAATGACGTAAATGTTTAATTAATGACACAAACGCTCTTATTGGAAGAACTACATTCCTTAAGTACGAAAAGTGATTAGAATATTCCTTTGGATGCACAAAATGACGTAAATGTTCATTCAATGACACAAATGCACTTATAGGATGAACTACATTCCTTAAGTACGAAAAGTGATTAGAATAAGACATCGGATGCACAAAATGTCGTAAATTTTCATCCAACGACACAAACGGGCTTATTGGATGAACTACATTCTTTAAGTACGAAAAGTGAATAGAGTAAGCCTTGTGATGCACAAAATGACGTAAATGTTCAACCAATGACACAAATGCACTTATTGGATGAACTACATTCCCTAAGAACAAAAAGTGATTAGAATAAACTTTGGGATGCACAAAATGACGTAAATGTTTAATTAATGACACAAACACTCTTATTGGATGAACTACATTCCTTAATTACGAAAAGTGATTAGAATATGCCTTTGGATGCACAAAATGACGTAAATGTTCATTCAATGACACAAATGCACTTATAGGATGAACTACATTCCTTAAGTACGAAAAGTGATTAGAATAAGACATTGGATGCACAAAATGACGTAAATGTTCATCCAATGACACAAACGCGCTTATTGGATGAACTACATTCCTTAAGTACGAAAAGTGAATAGAATAAGCCTTGTGATGCACAAAATGACGTAAATGTTCAACCAATGACACAAGTGCACTTATTGGATGAACTTAATTCCCTAAGAACAAAAAGTGATTAGAATAAACTTTGGGATGCACAAAATGACATAAATGTTAAATTAATGACACAAACGCGCTTATTGAATAAACTACATTCCCTACGGACGAAAAGTGATTAGAATAAGCCTTGGGATGCTCAAAATGACGTAAATGTTTAATTAATGACACAAACGCTCTTATTGGATGAACTACATTCCTTAAGTATAAAAAGTTATTAGAATATGCCGTTGGATGCACAAAATGACGTAAATGTTCATTCAATGAGACAAATGCACTTATAGGATGAACTACATTCCTTAAGTACGAAAAGTGATTAGAATAAGCCTTGGGATGCACAAAATGACGTAAATGTTCATCCAATGACACAAATGCACTTATTGGATGAACTACATTCCTTAAGTACGAAAAGTGATTAGAATAAGCCTAGGGATGCACAAAATGACGTAAATGTTCATCCAATGATACAAATGCACTTATTGGTAATCTACATTCCTTAAGTACGAAAAGTGATTAGAATAAGCCTTGGGATGCTCAAAATGACGTAAATGTTTAATTAATGACACAGACGCTCTTATTGGATGAACTACATTCCTTAAGAACGAAAAGTGATTACAATATGCCTTTGGATGCTCAAAATGACGTAAATGTTTAATTAATGACACAAACGCTCTTATTGGAAGAACTACATTCCTTAAGTACGAAAAGTGATTAGAATATTCCTTTGGATGCACAAAATGACGTAAATGTTCATTCAATGACACAAATGCACTTATAGGATGAACTACATTCCTTAAGTACGAAAAGTGATTAGAATAAGACATCGGATGCACAAAATGTCGTAAATTTTCATCCAACGACACAAACGGGCTTATTGGATGAACTACATTTCCTTAAGTACGAAAAGTGAATAGAATAAGCCTTGTGATGCACAAAATGACGTAAATGTTCAACCAATGACACAAATGCACTTATTGGATGAACTACATTCCCTAAGAACAAAAAGTGATTAGAATAAACTTTGGGATGCACAAAATGACGTAAATGTTTAATTAATGACACAAACACTCTTATTGGATGAACTACATTCCTTAATTACGAAAAGTGATTAGAATATGCCTTTGGATGCACAAAATGACGTAAATGTTCATTCAATGACACAAATGCACTTATAGGATGAACTACACTCCTTAAGTACGAAAAGTGATTAGAATAAGACATTGGATGCACAAAATGACGTAAATGTTCATCCAATGACACAAACGCGCTTATTGGATGAACTACATTCCTTAAGTACGAAAAGTGAATAGAATAAGCCTTGTGATGCACAAAATGACGTAAATGTTCAACCAATGACACAAGTGCACTTATTGGATGAACTTAATTCCCTAAGAACAAAAAGTGATTAGAATAAACTTTGGGATGCACAAAATGACGTAAATGTTAAATTAATGACACAAACGCGCTTATTGAATAAACTACATTCCCTACGTACGAAAAGTGATTAGAATAAGCCTTGGGATGCACAAAATGACGTAAATGTTCATCCAATGACACAAACGCGCTTATTGGATGAACTACATTCCTTAAGTATGAAAAGTGAATAGAATAGGCCTTGCGATGCACAAAATGACGTAAATGTTCAACCAATGACACAAATGCACTTATTGGATAAACTACATTCCCTAAGAACAAAAAGTGATTAGAATAAACTTTGGGATGCACAAAATGACATAAATGTTAAATTAATGACACAAACGCGCTTATTGAATAAACTACATTCCCTACGAACGAAAAGTGATTAGAATAAGCCTTGGGATGCTCAAAATGACGTAAATGTTTAATTAGCGACACAAACGCTCTTATTGGATGAACTACATTCCTTAAGTATAAAAAGTTATTAGAATATGCCTTTGGATGCACAAAATGACGTAAATGTTCATTCAATGAGACAAATGCACTTATAGGATGAACTACATTCCTTAAGTACGAAAAGTGATTAGAATAAGCCTTGGGATGCACAAAATGACGTAAATGTTCATCCAATGACACAAATGCACTTATTGGATGAACTACATTCCTTAAGTACGAAAAGTGATTAGAATAAGCCTAGGGATGCACAAAATGACGTAAATGTTAAATTAATGACACAAACACGCTTATTTATTGAACTACATTCCTTAAGTACAAAAAGTGATTATAATAAGCCTTGGGATGCACAAAATGAACTAAATGTTAAATTAATGACACAAACGGGCTTATTGGATGAACTACATTCCTTAAGTACGAAAAGTGATTAGAATAAGCCTTGGGATGCACAAAATGACGCAAATGTTCATCCAACGACACAAATGCACTTATTGGATAAACTACATTCCTTAAGTACGAAAAGTGATTAGAATAAGCTTTGGGATGCACAAAATGACGTAAATGTTCATCCAATGACACAAATGCACTTAATGGATGAACTACATTCCATAAGAACAAAAAGTGATTAGAATAAAAATTGGGATGCACAAAATGACGTAAATGTTAAATTAATGACACAAACGCGCTTATTGGATGAACTACATTCCTTAAGTACGAAAAGTGATTAGAATAATCCTTGGGATGCACAAAATGACGTAAATGTTCATCCAATGACACAAATGCACTTATTGGATGAACTACATTCCCTAAGAACAAAAAGTGAGTAGAATAAACATTGGGATGCACAAAATGACGTAAATGTTCATCCAATGACACAAACGCACTTATTGAATGAACTACATTCCTTATGTACGAACAGCGATTAGAATAAGCCATGGCATGCACAAAATGACTTAAATGTTCGTCCAATGACACAAATGCACTTATAGGATGAACTACATTCCTTAAGTACGAAAAGTGATTAGAATAAGACTTTGGATGCATAAAATGACGTAAATGTTCATCCAATGACACAAACGGGCTTATTGGATGAACTACATTTCTTAAGTACGAAAAGTGATTAGAATAAGCCTTGGGATGCACAAAATGACGTAAATCTTCATCCAATGACACAAATGCACTTATTGGATTAACTACATTCCCTAAGAACAAAAAGTGATTAGAATAAACATTGGGATGCACAAAATGACGTAAATGTTAAATTAATGACACAAACGCGCTTATTGGATGAACTACATTCCTTAAGTACGAAAAGTGATTAGAATAAGACTTTGGATCCACAAAATGACGTAAATGTTCATCCAATGACACAAACGGGCTTATTGGATGAACTACATTCCTTAAGTACGAAAAGTGATTAAAATAAGCCTTGGGATGCACAAAATGACGCAAATGTTCATCCAACGACACAAATGCACTTATTGGATAAACTACATTCCTTAAGTACGAAAAGTGATTAGAATAAGCTTTGGGATGCACAAAATGACGTAAATAATCATCCAATGACACAAATGCACTTAATGGATGAACTACATTCCATAAGAACAAAAAGTGATTAGAATAAAAATTGGGATGCACAAAATGACATAAATGTTAAATTAATGACACAAACGAGCTGATTGGATGAACTACATTCCTTAAGTACGAAAAGTGATTAGAATAAGCCTTGGGAAGCACAAAATGACGTAAATGTTCATCCAATGACACAAACGCACTTATTGGATGAACTACATTCCTTAAGTACGAAAAGTGAATAGAATAAGCCTTGTGATGCACAAAATGACGTAAATGTTCAACCAATGACACAAGTGCACTTATTGGATGAACTTAATTCCCTAAGAACAAAAAGTGATTAGAATAAACTTTGGGATGCACAAAATGACGTAAATGTTAAATTAATGACACAAACGCGCTTATTGAATAAACTACATTCCCTATGTACGAAAAGTGATTAGAATAAGCCTTGGGATGCACAAAATGACGTAAATGTTCATCCAATGACACAAACGCGCTTATTGGATGAACTACATTCCTTAAGTACGAAAAGTGAATAGAATAGGCCTTGCGATGCACAAAATGACGTAAATGTTCAACCAATGACACAAATGCACTTATTGGATAAACTACATTCCCTAAGAACAAAAAGTGATTAGAATAAACTTTGGGATGCACAAAATGACATAAATGTTAAATTAATGACACAAACGCGCTTATTGAATAAACTACATTCCCTACGGACGAAAAGTGATTAGAATAAGCCTTGGGATGCTCAAAATGACGTAAATGTTTAATTAATGACACAAACGCTCTTATTGGATGAACTACATTCCTTAAGTATAAAAAGTTATTAGAATAAGACTTTGGATGCACAAAATGACGTAAATGTTCATCCAATGAGACAAACGGGCTTATTGGATGAACTACATTCCTTAAGTACGAAAAGTGATTAGAATAAGCCTTGGGATGCACAAAATGACGCAAATGTTCATCCAATGACACAAATGCATTTATTGGATGAACTACATTCCTTAAGTACGAAAAGTGATTAGAATATGCCTTTGGATGCACAAAATGACGTAAATGTTCATTCAATGACACAAATGCACTTATAGGATGAACTACATTCCTTAAGTACGAAAAGTGATTAGAATAAGACATTGGATGCACAAAATGACGTAAATGTTCATCCAATGACACAAACGCACTTATTGAATGAACTACATTCCTTATGTACGAACAGCGATTAGAATAAGCCATGGCATGCACAAAATGACTTAAATGTTCGTCCAATGACACAAATGCACTTATAGGATGAACTACATTCCTTAAGTACGAAAAGTGATTAGAATAAGACTTTGGATGCA
>JBBPBO010001985.1:45075474-45086353 GCA_037974295.1 Cicer cuneatum
TTATTGGATGAACTACATTCCTTAAGTACGAAAAGTGATTAGAATATGCCTTTGGATGCACAAAATGACGTAAATGTTCATTCAATGACACAAATGCACTTATAGGATGAACTACATTCCTTAAGTACGAAAAGTGATTAGAATAAGACATTGGATGCACAAAATGACGTAAATGTTCATCCAATGACACAAACGGGCTTATTGGATGAACTTCATTCCTTAAGTACGAAAAGTGATTAGAATAAGCCTTGGGATGCACAAAATGACGCAAATGTTCATCCAACGACACAAATGCACTTATTGGATAAACTACATTCCTTAAGTACGAAAAGTGATTAGAATAAGCTTTGGGATGCACAAAATGACGTAAATAATCATCCAATGACACAAATGCACTTAATGGATGAACTACATTCCATAAGAACAAAAAGTGATTAGAATAAAAATTGGGATGCACAAAATGACGTAAACGTTAAATTAATGACACAAACGCGCTTATTGGATGAACTACATTCCTTAAGTACGAAAAGTGATTAGAATAATCCTTGGGATGCACAAAATGACGTAAATGTTCATCCAATGACACAAATGCACTTATTGGATGAACTACATTCCCTAAGAACAAAAAGTGAGTAGAATAAACATTGGGATGCACAAAATGACTTAAATGTTCATCCAATGACACAAACGCACTTATTGAATGAACTACATTCCTTATGTACGAACAGCGATTAGAATAAGCCATGGCATGCACAAAATGACTTAAATGTTCGTCCAATGACACAAATGCACTTATAGGATGAACTACATTCCTTAAGTACGAAAAGTGATTAGAATAAGACTTTGGATGCACAAAATGACGTAAATGTTCATCCAATGAGACAAACGGGCTTATTGGATGAACTACATTCCTTAAGTACGAAAAGTGATTAGAATAAGCCTTGGGATGCACAAAATGACGCAAATGTTCATCCAATGACACAAATGCATTTATTGGATGAACTACATTCCTTAAGTACGAAAAGTGATTAGAATATGCCTTTGGATGCACAAAATGACGTAAATGTTCATTCAATGACACAAATGCACTTATAGGATGAACTACATTCCTTAAGTACGAAAAGTGATTAGAATAAGACATTGGATGCACAAAATGACGTAAATGTTCATCCAATGACACAAACGGGCTTATTGGATGAACTTCATTCCTTAAGTACGAAAAGTGATTAGAATAAGCCTTGGGATGCACAAAATGACGCAAATGTTCATCCAACGACACAAATGCACTTATTGGATAAACTACATTCCTTAAGTACGAAAAGTGATTAGAATAAGCTTTGGGATGCACAAAATGACGTAAATAATCATCCAATGACACAAATGCACTTAATGGATGAACTACATTCCATAAGAACAAAAAGTGATTAGAATAAAAATTGGGATGCACAAAATGACATAAATGTTAAATTAATGACACAAACGAGCTGATTGGATGAACTACATTCCTTAAGTACGAAAAGTGATTAGAATAAGCCTTGGGAAGCACAAAATGACGTAAATGTTCATCCAATGACATAAACGCACTTATTGGATGAACTACATTCCTTAAGTACGAAAAGTGATTAGAATAAGCATTGGGATGCACAAAATGACGTAAATGTTCATCCAGTGACACAAATGCCCTTATAGGATGAAGTACATCATTAAGTACGAAAAGTGATTAGCATAAGCCTTGGGATGCACAAAATGACCTAAATAATAAATTATTGACACAAACGCGCTCATTGGATGAACTACATTCCTTAAGTACGAAAAGTGATTAGAATAAGAATTTGGATGCACAAAATGACGTAAATGTTCATCCAATGACACAAACGGGGTTATTGGAAGAACTACATTTCTTAAGTACGAAAAGTGATTAGAATAAGCCTTGGGATGCACAAAATGACGTAAATGTTCATCCAATGACACAAATGCACTTATTGGATGAACTACATTCCCTAAGAACCAAAAGTGATTAGAATAAACATTGGGATGCACAAAATGACGTAAATGTTAAATTCATGACACAAACGCGCTTATTGGATGAACTACATTCCTTAAGTACGAAAAGTGATTAGAATAAGCCTTGGGATGCACAAAATGACGTAAATGTTCATCCAATGATACAAATGCACTTATTAGGTGAATTACATTCCTTAAGTACGAAAAGTGATTAGAATAAGCCTTGGGATGCTCAAAATGACGTAAATGTTTAATTAATGACACAAACGCTCTTATTGGATGAACTACATTCCTTAAGAACGAAAAGTGATTAGAAAATGCCTTTGGATGCACAAAATGACACAAATGCACTTATAGGATGAACTACATTCCTTAAATACGAAAAGTAATTAGAATAAGACTTTGGATGCACAAAATGACGTAAATGTTCATCCAATGACACAAACGGGCTTATTGGATGAACTACATTCGTTAAGTACGAAAAGTGATTAGAATAAGCCTTGGGATGCACAAAATGACGCAAATGTTCATCCAATGACACAAATGCATTTATTGGATGAGCTACATTCCTTAAGTACGAAAAGTGATTAGAATAAGCCTTGGGATGCTCAAAATGACGTAAATGTTTAATTAATGACACAAACACTCTTATTGGATGAACTACATTCCTTAAGTACGAAAAGTGATTAGAATATGCCTTTGGATGCACAAAATGACGTAAATGTTCATTCAATGACACAAATGCACTTATAGGATGAACTACATTCCTTAAGTACGAAAAGTGATTAGAATAAGACATTGGATGCACAAAATGACGTAAATGTTCATCCAATGACACAAACGCGCTTATTGGATGAACTACATTCCTTAAGTACGAAAAGTGAATAGAATAAGCCTTGTGATGCACAAAATGACGTAAATGTTCAACCAATGACACAAGTGCACTTATTGGATGAACTTAATTCCCTAAGAACAAAAAGTGATTAGAATAAACTTTGGGATGCACAAAATGACATAAATGTTAAATTAATGACACAAACGCGCTTATTGAATAAACTACATTCCCTACGGACGAAAAGTGATTAGAATAAGCCTTGGGATGCTCAAAATGACGTAAATGTTTAATTAATGACACAAACGCTCTTATTGGATGAACTACATTCCTTAAGTATAAAAAGTTATTAGAATAAGACTTTGGATGCACAAAATGACGTAAATGTTCATCCAATGAGACAAACGGGCTTATTGGATGAACTACATTCCTTAAGTACGAAAAGTGATTAGAATAAGCCTTGGGATGCACAAAATGACGCAAATGTTCATCCAATGACACAAATGCATTTATTGGATGAACTACATTCCTTAAGTACGAAAAGTGATTAGAATATGCCTTTGGATGCACAAAATGACGTAAATGTTCATTCAATGACACAAATGCACTTATAGGATGAACTACATTCCTTAAGTACGAAAAGTGATTAGAATAAGACATTGGATGCACAAAATGACGTAAATGTTCATCCAATGACACAAACGGGCTTATTGGATGAACTTCATTCCTTAAGTACGAAAAGTGATTAGAATAAGCCTTGGGATGCACAAAATGACGCAAATGTTCATCCAACGACACAAATGCACTTATTGGATAAACTACATTCCTTAAGTACGAAAAGTGATTAGAATAAGCTTTGGGATGCACAAAATGACGTAAATAATCATCCAATGACACAAATGCACTTAATGGATGAACTACATTCCATAAGAACAAAAAGTGATTAGAATAAAAATTGGGATGCACAAAATGACGTAAATGTTAAATTAATGACACAAACGCGCTTATTGGATGAACTGCAATCCTTAAGTACGAAAAGTGATTAGAATATGCCTTTGGATGCACAAAATGACGTAAATGTTCATCCAATGACACAAATGCACTTATTGGATGAACTACATTCCCTAAGAACAAAAAGTGAGTAGAATAAACATTGGGATGCACAAAATGACGTAAATGTTCATCCAATGACACAAACGCACTTATTGAATGAACTACATTCCTTATGTACGAACAGCGATTAGAATAAGCCATGGCATGCACAAAATGACTTAAATGTTCGTCCAATGACACAAATGCACTTATAGGATGAACTACATTCCTTAAGTACGAAAAGTGATTAGAATAAGACTTTGGATGCACAAAATGACGTAAATGTTCATCCAATGAGACAAACGGGCTTATTGGATGAACTACATTCCTTAAGTACGAAAAGTGATTAGAATAAGCCTTGGGATGCACAAAATGACGCAAATGTTCATCCAATGACACAAATGCATTTATTGGATGAACTACATTCCTTAAGTACGAAAAGTGATTAGAATATGCCTTTGGATGCACAAAATGACGTAAATGTTCATTCAATGACACAAATGCACTTATAGGATGAACTACATTCCTTAAGTACGAAAAGTGATTAGAATAAGACATTGGATGCACAAAATGACGTAAATGTTCATCCAATGACACAAACGGGCTTATTGGATGAACTTCATTCCTTAAGTACGAAAAGTGATTAGAATAAGCCTTGGGATGCACAAAATGACGCAAATGTTCATCCAACGACACAAATGCACTTATTGGATAAACTACATTCCTTAAGTACGAAAAGTGATTAGAATAAGCTTTGGGATGCACAAAATGACGTAAATAATCATCCAATGACACAAATGCACTTAATGGATGAACTACATTCCATAAGAACAAAAAGTGATTAGAATAAAAATTGGGATGCACAAAATGACGTAAATGTTAAATTAATGACACAAACGCGCTTATTGGATGAACTGCAATCCTTAAGTACGAAAAGTGATTAGAATATGCCTTTGGATGCACAAAATGACGTAAATGTTCATCCAATGACACAAATGCACTTATTGGATGAACTACATTCCCTAAGAACAAAAAGTGAGTAGAATAAACATTGGGATGCACAAAATGACGTAAATGTTCATCCAATGACACAAACGCACTTATTGAATGAACTACATTCCTTATGTACGAACAGCGATTAGAATAAGCCATGGCATGCACAAAATGACTTAAATGTTCGTCCAATGACACAAATGCACTTATAGGATGAACTACATTCCTTAAGTACGAAAAGTGATTAGAATAAGACTTTGGATGCACAAAATGACGTAAATGTTCATCCAATGACACAAACGGGCTTATTGGATGAACTACATTTCTTAAGTACGAAAAGTGATTAGAATAAGCCTTGGGATGCACAAAATGACGTAAATCTTCATCCAATGACACAAATGCACTTATTGGATTAACTACATTCCCTAAGAACAAAAAGTGATTAGAATAAACATTGGGATGCACAAAATGACGTAAATGTTAAATTAATGACACAAACGCGCTTATTGGATGAACTACATTCCTTAAGTACGAAAAGTGATTAGAATAAGACTTTGGATCCACAAAATGACGTAAATGTTCATCCAATGACACAAACGGGCTTATTGGATGAACTACATTCCTTAAGTACGAAAAGTGATTAGAATAAGCCTTGGGATGCACAAAATGACGCAAATGTTCATCCAACGACACAAATGCACTTATTGGATAAACTACATTCCTTAAGTACGAAAAGTGATTAAAATATGCTTTGGGATGCACAAAATGACGTAAATAATCATCCAATGACACAAATGCACTTAATGGATGAACTACATTCCATAAGAACAAAAAGTGATTAGAATAAAAATTGGGATGCACAAAATGACATAAATGTTAAATTAATGACACAAACGAGCTGATTGGATGAACTACATTCCTTAAGTACGAAAAGTGATTAGAATAAGCCTTGGGAAGCACAAAATGACGTAAATGTTCATCCAATGACATAAACGCACTTATTGGATGAACTACATTCCTTAAGTACGAAAAGTGATTAGAATAAGCATTGGGATGCACAAAATGACGTAAATGTTCATCCAGTGACACAAATGCCCTTATAGGATGAAGTACATCATTAAGTACGAAAAGTGATTAGCATAAGCCTTGGGATGCACAAAATGACCTAAATAATAAATTATTGACACAAACGCGCTCATTGGATGAACTACATTCCTTAAGTACGAAAAGTGATTAGAATAAGAATTTGGATGCACAAAATGACGTAAATGTTCATCCAATGACACAAACGGGGTTATTGGAAGAACTACATTTCTTAAGTACGAAAAGTGATTAGAATAAGCCTTGGGATGCACAAAATGACGTAAATGTTCATCCAATGACACAAATGCACTTATTGGATGAACTACATTCCCTAAGAACCAAAAGTGATTAGAATAAACATTGGGATGCACAAAATGACGTAAATGTTAAATTCATGACACAAACGCGCTTATTGGATGAACTACATTCCTTAAGTACGAAAAGTGATTAGAATAAGCCTTGGGATGCACAAAATGACGTAAATGTTCATCCAATGATACAAATGCACTTATTAGGCGAACTACATTCCTTAAGTACGAAAAGTGATTAGAATAAGCCTTGGGATGCTCAAAATGACGTAAATGTTTAATTAATGACACAAACGCTCTTATTGGATGAACTGCATTCCTTAAGTACGAAAAGTGATTAGAAAATGCCTTTGGATGCACAAAATGACACAAATGCACTTATAGGATGAACTACATTCCTTAAATACGAAAAGTAATTAGAATAAGACTTTGGATGCACAAAATGACGTAAATGTTCATCCAATGACACAAACGGGCTTATTGGATGAACTACATTCCTTAAGTACGAAAAGTGATTAGAATAAGCCTTGGGATGCACAAAATGACGCAAATGTTCATCCAATGACACAAATGCATTTATTGGATGAGCTACATTCTTTAAGTACGAAAAGTGATTAGAATAAGCCTTGGGATGCTCAAAATGACGTAAATGTTTAATTAATGACACAAACACTCTTATTGGATGAACTACATTCCTTAAGTACGAAAAGTGATTAGAATATGCCTTTGGATGCACAAAATGACGTAAATGTTCATTCAATGACACAAATGCACTTATAGGATGAACTACATTCCTTAAGTACGAAAAGTGATTAGAATAAGACATTGGATGCACAAAATGACGTAAATGTTCATCCAATGACACAAACGGGCTTATTGGATGAACTTCATTCCTTAAGTACGAAAAGTGATTAGAATAAGCCTTGGGATGCACAAAATGACGCAAATGTTCATCCAACGACACAAATGCACTTATTGGATAAACTACATTCCTTAAGTACGAAAAGTGATTAGAATAAGCTTTGGGATGCACAAAATGACGTAAATAATCATCCAATGACACAAATGCACTTAATGGATGAACTACATTCCATAAGAACAAAAAGTGATTAGAATAAAAATTGGGATGCACAAAATGACGTAAATGTTAAATTAATGACACAAACGCGCTTATTGGATGAACTACATTCCTTAAGTACGAAAAGTGATTAGAATAATCCTTGGGATGCACAAAATGACGTAAATGTTCATCCAATGACACAAATGCACTTATTGGATGAACTACATTCCCTAAGAACAAAAAGTGAGTAGAATAAACATTGGGATGCACAAAATGACGTAAATGTTCATCCAATGACACAAACGCACTTATTGAATGAACTACATTCCTTATGTACGAACAGCGATTAGAATAAGCCATGGCATGCACAAAATGACTTAAATGTTCGTCCAATGACACAAATGCACTTATAGGATGAACTACATTCCTTAAGTACGAAAAGTGATTAGAATAAGACTTTGGATGCATAAAATGACGTAAATGTTCATCCAATGACACAAACGGGCTTATTGGATGAACTACATTTCTTAAGTACGAAAAGTGATTAGAATAAGCCTTGGGATGCACAAAATGACGTAAATCTTCATCCAATGACACAAATGCACTTATTGGATTAACTACATTCCCTAAGAACAAAAAGTGATTAGAATAAACATTGGGATGCACAAAATGACGTAAATGTTAAATTAATGACACAAACGCGCTTATTGGATGAACTACATTCCTTAAGTACGAAAAGTGATTAGAATAAGACTTTGGATCCACAAAATGACGTAAATGTTCATCCAATGACACAAACGGGCTTATTGGATGAACTACATTCCTTAAGTACGAAAAGTGATTAGAATAAGCCTTGGGATGCACAAAATGACGCAAATGTTCATCCAACGACACAAATGCACTTATTGGATAAACTACATTCCTTAAGTACGAAAAGTGATTAGAATAAGCTTTGGGATGCACAAAATGACGTAAATAATCATCCAATGACACAAATGCACTTAATGGATGAACTACATTCCATAAGAACAAAAAGTGATTAGAATAAAAATTGGGATGCACAAAATGACGTAAATGTTAAATTAATGACACAAACGCGCTTATTGGATGAACTACATTCCTTAAGTACGAAAAGTGATTAGAATAAGACTTTGGATGCACAAAATGACGTAAATGTTCATCCAATGACACAAACGGGCTTATTGGATGAACTACATTCCTTAAGTACGAAAAGTGATTAGAATAAGCCTTGGGATGCACAAAATGACGTAAATGTTAAATTAATGACACAAACACGCTTATTTATTGAACTACATTCCTTAAGTACAAAAAGTGATTATAATAAGCCTTGGGATGCACAAAATGAAGTAAATGTTAAATTAATGACACAACGCGCTTATTGGATGAACTACATTCCTTAAGTACGAAGAGTGATTAGAATAAGCCTTGGGATGCACAAAATGAAGTAAATGTTAAATTAATGACACAAACGCGCTTATTGGATGAACTACATTCCTTAAGTACGAAAAGTGATTAGAATAAGCCTTGGGATGCACAAAATGACGTAAATGTTCATCCAATGATACAAATGCACTTATTAGGTGAACTACATTCCTTAAGTACGAAAAGTGATTAGAATAAGCCTTGGGATGCTCAAAATGACGTAAATGTTTAATTAATGACACAAACGCTCTTATTGGATGAACTACATTCCTTAAGTACGAAAAGTGATTAGAAAATGCCTTTGGATGCACAAAATGACACAAATGCACTTATAGGATGAACTACATTCCTTAAATACGAAAAGTAATTAGAATAAGACTTTGGATGCACAAAATGACGTAAATGTTCATCCAATGACACAAACGGGCTTATTGGATGAACTACATTCGTTAAGTACGAAAAGTGATTAGAATAAGCCTTGGGATGCACAAAATGACGCAAATGTTCATCCAATGACACAAATGCATTTATTGGATGAGCTACATTCCTTAAGTACGAAAAGTGATTAGAATAAGCCTTGGGATGCTCAAAATGACGTAAATGTTTAATTAATGACACAAACACTCTTATTGGATGAACTACATTCCTTAAGTACGAAAAGTGATTAGAATATGCCTTTGGATGCACAAAATGACGTAAATGTTCATTCAATGACACAAATGCACTTATAGGATGAACTACATTCCTTAAGTACGAAAAGTGATTAGAATAAGACATTGGATGCACAAAATGACGTAAATGTTCATCCAATGACACAAACGCGCTTATTGGATGAACTACATTCCTTAAGTACGAAAAGTGAATAGAATAAGCCTTGTGATGCACAAAATGACGTAAATGTTCAACCAATGACACAAGTGCACTTATTGGATGAACTTAATTCCCTAAGAACAAAAAGTGATTAGAATAAACTTTGGGATGCACAAAATGACGTAAATGTTAAATTAATGACACAAACGCGCTTATTGAATAAACTACATTCCCTACGTACGAAAAGTGATTAGAATAAGCCTTGGGATGCACAAAATGACGTAAATGTTCATCCAATGACACAAACGCGCTTATTGGATGAACTACATTCCTTAAGTATGAAAAGTGAATAGAATAGGCCTTGCGATGCACAAAATGACGTAAATGTTCAACCAATGACACAAATGCACTTATTGGATAAACTACATTCCCTAAGAACAAAAAGTGATTAGAATAAACTTTGGGATGCACAAAATGACATAAATGTTAAATTAATGACACAAACGCGCTTATTGAATAAACTACATTCCCTACGAACGAAAAGTGATTAGAATAAGCCTTGGGATGCTCAAAATGACGTAAATGTTTAATTAGCGACACAAACGCTCTTATTGGATGAACTACATTCCTTAAGTATAAAAAGTTATTAGAATATGCCTTTGGATGCACAAAATGACGTAAATGTTCATTCAATGAGACAAATGCACTTATAGGATGAACTACATTCCTTAAGTACGAAAAGTGATTAGAATAAGCCTTGGGATGCACAAAATGACGTAAATGTTCATCCAATGACACAAATGCACTTATTGGATGAACTACATTCCTTAAGTACGAAAAGTGATTAGAATAAGCCTAGGGATGCACAAAATGACGTAAATGTTAAATTAATGACACAAACACGCTTATTTATTGAACTACATTCCTTAAGTACAAAAAGTGATTATAATAAGCCTTGGGATGCACAAAATGAACTAAATGTTAAATTAATGACACAAACGGGCTTATTGGATGAACTACATTCCTTAAGTACGAAAAGTGATTAGAATAAGCCTTGGGATGCACAAAATGACGCAAATGTTCATCCAACGACACAAATGCACTTATTGGATAAACTACATTCCTTAAGTACGAAAAGTGATTAGAATAAGCTTTGGGATGCACAAAATGACGTAAATAATCATCCAATGACACAAATGCACTTAATGGATGAACTACATTCCATAAGAACAAAAAGTGATTAGAATAAAAATT
>JBBPBO010001985.1:45086363-45125849 GCA_037974295.1 Cicer cuneatum
CATTCCTTAAGTACGAAAAGTGATTAGAAAATGCCTTTGGATGCACAAAATGACACAAATGCACTTATAGGATGAACTACATTCCTTAAATACGAAAAGTAATTAGAATAAGACTTTGGATGCACAAAATGACGTAAATGTTCATCCAATGACACAAACGGGCTTATTGGATGAACTACATTCCTTAAGTACGAAAAGTGATTAGAATAAGCCTTGGGATGCACAAAATGACGCAAATGTTCATCCAATGACACAAATGCATTTATTGGATGAGCTACATTCTTTAAGTACGAAAAGTGATTAGAATAAGCCTTGGGATGCTCAAAATGACGTAAATGTTTAATTAATGACACAAACACTCTTATTGGATGAACTACATTCCTTAAGTACGAAAAGTGATTAGAATATGCCTTTGGATGCACAAAATGACGTAAATGTTCATTCAATGACACAAATGCACTTATAGGATGAACTACATTCCTTAAGTACGAAAAGTGATTAGAATAAGACATTGGATGCACAAAATGACGTAAATGTTCATCCAATGACACAAACGGGCTTATTGGATGAACTTCATTCCTTAAGTACGAAAAGTGATTAGAATAAGCCTTGGGATGCACAAAATGACGCAAATGTTCATCCAACGACACAAATGCACTTATTGGATAAACTACATTCCTTAAGTACGAAAAGTGATTAGAATAAGCTTTGGGATGCACAAAATGACGTAAATAATCATCCAATGACACAAATGCACTTAATGGATGAACTACATTCCATAAGAACAAAAAGTGATTAGAATAAAAATTCGGATGCACAAAATGACGTAAATGTTAAATTAATGACACAAACGCGCTTATTGGATGAACTACAATCCTTAAGTACGAAAAGTGATTAGAATAATCCTTGGGATGCACAAAATGACGTAAATGTTCATCCAACGACACAAATGCACTTATTGGATGAACTACATTCCCTAAGAACAAAAAGTGATTAGCATAAACATTGGGATGCACAAAATGACGTAAATGTTCATCCAATGACACAAACGCACTTATTGAATGAACTACATTCCTTATGTACGAAAAGCGATTAGAATAAGCCATGGCATGCACAAAATGACGTAAATGTTCATCCAATGACACAAATGCAGTTATAGGATGAACTACATTGCTTAAGTACGAAAAGTGATTAGAATAAGACTTTGGATGCACAAAATGACGTAAATGTTCATCCAATGACACAAACGGGCTTATTGGAAGAACTACATTTCTTAAGTACGAAAAGTGATTAGAATAAGCCTTGGGATGCACAAAATGACGTAAATGTTCATCCAATGACACAAATGCACTTATTGGATGAACTACATTCCCTAAGAACCAAAAGTGATTAGAATAAACATTGGGATGCACAAAATGACGTAAATGTTAAATTCATGACACAAACGCGCTTATTGGATGAACTACATTCCTTAAGTACGAAAAGTGATTAGAATAAGCCTTGGGATGCACAAAATGACGTAAATGTTCATCCAATGATACAAATGCACTTATTAGGTGAACTACATTCCTTAAGTACGAAAAGTGATTAGAATAAGCCTTGGGATGCTCAAAATGACGTAAATGTTTAATTAATGACACAAACGCTCTTATTGGATGAACTACATTCCTTAAGTACGAAAAGTGATTAGAAAATGCCTTTGGATGCACAAAATGACACAAATGCACTTATAGGATGAACTACATTCCTTAAATACGAAAAGTAATTAGAATAAGACTTTGGATGCACAAAATGACGTAAATGTTCATCCAATGACACAAACGGGCTTATTGGATGAACTACATTCGTTAAGTACGAAAAGTGATTAGAATAAGCCTTGGGATGCACAAAATGACGCAAATGTTCATCCAATGACACAAATGCATTTATTGGATGAGCTACATTCCTTAAGTACGAAAAGTGATTAGAATAAGCCTTGGGATGCTCAAAATGACGTAAATGTTTAATTAATGACACAAACACTCTTATTGGATGAACTACATTCCTTAAGTATGAAAAGTGATTAGAATATGCCTTTGGATGCACAAAATGACGTAAATGTTCATTCAATGACACAAATGCACTTATAGGATGAACTACATTCCTTAAGTACGAAAAGTGATTAGAATAAGACATTGGATGCACAAAATGACGTAAATGTTCATCCAATGACACAAACGCGCTTATTGGATGAACTACATTCCTTAAGTACGAAAAGTGAATAGAATAAGCCTTGTGATGCACAAAATGACGTAAATGTTCAACCAATGACACAAATGCACTTATTGGATGAACTACATTCCCTAAGAACCAAAAGTGATTAGAATAAACATTGGGATGCACAAAATGACGTAAATGTTAAATTCATGACACAAACGCGCTTATTGGATGAACTACATTCCTTAAGTACGAAAAGTGATTAGAATAAGCCTTGGGATGCACAAAATGACGTAAATGTTCATCCAATGATACAAATGCACTTATTAGGTGAATTACATTCCTTAAGTACGAAAAGTGATTAGAATAAGCCTTGGGATGCTCAAAATGACGTAAATGTTTAATTAATGACACAAACGCTCTTATTGGATGAACTACATTCCTTAAGAACGAAAAGTGATTAGAAAATGCCTTTGGATGCACAAAATGACACAAATGCACTTATAGGATGAACTACATTCCTTAAATACGAAAAGTAATTAGAATAAGACTTTGGATGCACAAAATGACGTAAATGTTCATCCAATGACACAAACGGGCTTATTGGATGAACTACATTCGTTAAGTACGAAAAGTGATTAGAATAAGCCTTGGGATGCACAAAATGACGCAAATGTTCATCCAATGACACAAATGCATTTATTGGATGAGCTACATTCCTTAAGTACGAAAAGTGATTAGAATAAGCCTTGGGATGCTCAAAATGACGTAAATGTTTAATTAATGACACAAACACTCTTATTGGATGAACTACATTCCTTAAGTACGAAAAGTGATTAGAATATGCCTTTGGATGCACAAAATGACGTAAATGTTCATTCAATGACACAAATGCACTTATAGGATGAACTACATTCCTTAAGTACGAAAAGTGATTAGAATAAGACATTGGATGCACAAAATGACGTAAATGTTCATCCAATGACACAAACGCGCTTATTGGATGAACTACATTCCTTAAGTACGAAAAGTGAATAGAATAAGCCTTGTGATGCACAAAATGACGTAAATGTTCAACCAATGACACAAATGCACTTATTGGATGAACTACGTTCCCTAAGAACAAAAAGTGATTAGAATAAACTTTGGGATGCACAAAATGACGTAAATGTTAAATTAATGACACAAACGCGCTTATTAAATAAACTACATTCCCTACGTACGAAAAGTGATTAGAATAAGCCTTGGGATGCACAAAATGACGTAAATGTTCATCCAATGACACAAACGCGCTTATTGGATGAACTACATTCCTTAAGTACGAAAAGTGATTAGAATAAGCCTTGGGATGCACAAAATGACGTAAATGTTCATCCAATGACACAAACGCGCTTATTGGATGAACTACATTCATTAAGTACGAAAAGTGATTAGAATAAGCCTTGGGATGCACAAAATGACGTAAATGTTCATCCAATGACACAAACGCGCTAATTGAACGAACTACATTCCTTAAGTACGAAAAGTGATTAGAATAAGCCTTGGGATGCTCAAAATGACGTAAATGTTTAATTAATGACACAAACGCTCTTATTGGATGAACTACATTCCTTAAGTACGAAAAGTGATTTGAATATGCCTTTGGATGCACAAAATGACGTAGATGTTCATTCAATGACACAAATGCACTTATAGGATGAACTACATTCCTTAAGTACGAAAAGTGATTAGAATAAGACTTTGGATGCACAAAATGACGTAAATGTTCATCCAATGACACAAACGGGCTTATTGGATGAACTACATTCCTTAAGTACGAAAAGTGATTTGAATAAGCCTTGGGATGCACAAAATGAAGTAAATGTTCATCCAATAATACAAATGCACTTATAGGATGAACTACATTCCCTAAGTACGAAAAGAGATTAGAATAAGACTCTGGATACACAAAATGACATAAATGTTCATCCAATGACACAAACGCGCTTATTGAATGAACTACATTCCTTAAGTACGAAAAGTGAATAGAATAAGCCTTGTGATGCACAAAATGACGTAAATGTTCAACCAATGACACAAATGCACTTATTGGATGAACTGCATTCCCTAAGAACAAAAAGTGATTAGAATAAACTTTGGGATGCACAAAATGACGTAAATGTTAAATTAATGACACAAACGCGCTTATTGAATAAACTACATTCCCTACGTACGACAAGTGATTAGAATAAGCCTTGGGATGCACAAAATGACGTAAATGTTTAATTAATAACACAAACGGTCTTATTGGATGAACTACATTCCTTAAGTACGAAAAGTGATTAGAATACGCCTTTGGATGCACAAAATGACGTAAATGTTGATCCAATGACACAAATGCACTTATAGGATAAACTACATTCCTTAAGTACGAAAAGTGATTAGAATAAGCTTTGGAATGCACAAAACGACGTAAATGTTCATCCAATGAGACAAATGCACTTATTGGATGAACTACATTCCCTAAGAACAAAAAGTGATTAGAATAAACATTGGGATGCACAAAATGACGTAAATGTTAAATGAATGACACAAACACGCTTATTTATTGAACTACATTCCTTAAGTACAAAAAGTGATTATAATAAGCCTTGGGATGCACAAAATGAAGTAAATGTTAAATTAATGACACAAACGCGCTTATTGGATGAACTACATTCCTTAAGTACGAAAAGTGATTAGAATATGCCTTTGGATGCACAAAATGACGTAAATGTTCATTCAATGAGACAAATGCACTTATAGGATGAACTACATTCCTTAAGTACGAAAAGTGATTAGAATAAGACTTTGGATGCACAAAATGACGTAAATGTTCATCCAATGACACAAACGGGCTTATTGGATGAACTACATTCCTTAAGTACGAAAAGTGATTAGAATAAGCCTTGGGATGCACAAAATGACGTAAATGTTCATCCAATGACACAAACGCGCTTATTGGATGAACTACATTCCTTAAGTACGAAAAGCGATTAGAATAAGCCTTGGGATGCACAAAATGACGTAAATGTTCATCCAATGATACAAATGCACTTATTAGGTGAACTACATTCCTTAAGTACAAAAAGTGATTAGAATAAGCCTTGGGATGTTCAAAATGACGTAAATGTTTAATTAATGACACAAACGCTCTTATTGGATGAACTACATTCCTTAAGTACGAAAAGTGATTAGAAAATGCCTTTGGATGCACAAAATGACACAAATGCACCTATTGGATGAACTACATTCCTTAATTACGAAAAGTGATTAGAATAAGCCTTGGGATGCACAACATGACGTAAATGTTCATCCAATGACACAAATGCACTTATAGGATGAACTACATTCCTTAAGTACGAAAAGTGATTAGAATAAGCCTTGGGATGCACAAAATGACGTAAATTTTCATCCAATGATACAAATGCACTTATTGGTGATCTACATTCCTTAAGTACGAAAAGTGATTAGAATAAGCCTTGGGATGCTCAAAATGACGTAAATGTTTAATTAATGACACAAACGCTCTTATTGGATGAACTACATTCCTTAAGTACGAAAAGTGATTTGAATATGCCTTGGGATGCACAAAATGACGTAAATATTCATTCAATGACACAAATGCACTTATAGGATGAACTACATTACTTAAGTACGAAAAGTGATTAGAATAAGACTTTGGATGCTCAAAATGACGTAAATGTTCATCTAATGACACAAACGGGCTTATTGGATGAACTACATTTCTTAAGTACGAAAAGTGATTAGAATAAGCCTTGGGATGCACAAAATGACGTAAGTGTTCATCCAATGACACAAATGCACTTATTGGATGAACTACATTCCCTAAGAACAAAAAGTGATTAGAATAAACATTGGGATGCACAAAATGACGTAAATGTTAAATTAATGACACAAACGCGCTTATTGGATGAACTACATTCCTTAAGTACGAAAAGTGATTAGAATAAGACTTTGGATGCACAAAATGACGTAAATGTTCATCCAATGACACAAACGGGCTTATTGGATGAACTACATTCCTTAAGTACGAAAAGTGATTAGAATAAGCCTTGGGATGCACAAAATGACGTAAATGTTCATCCAATGACACAAACGCGCTTATTGGATGAACTACATTCCTTAAGTACGAAAAGCGATTAGAATAAGCCTTGGGATGGAAAAAATGACGTAAATGTTAAATTAATGACACAAACGCGTTTATTGGATGAACTACATTCTTTAAGTACGAAAAGTGATTAGAATAAGCCTTGGGATGCACAAAATGACGTAAATGTTAAATTAATGACACAAATGCGCTTATTGGATGAACTACATTCCTTAAGTACGAAAAGTGATTAGAATAAGCCTTGGGAAGCAAAACATGACGTAAATGTTTATCCAATGACACAAACACGCTTATTGGATGAACTTCATTCCTTAAGTACGAAATGTGATTAGAATAAGCCTTGGGATGCACAAAATGACGTAAATGTTCATCCAATGACACAAATGCACTTATTGGATAAACTTCATTCCTTAAGTACGAAAAGTGATTTGAATAAGCCTTGGGATGCACAGAATGACGTAAATGTTCATCCAATGACACAAATGCACTTATTGGATGAACTACATTCCTTAAGTACGAAAAGTGATTAGAATAAGCATTGGGATTCACAAAATGACGTAAATGTTAAATTAATGACACAAACGCGCTTATTGGATGAACTACATTCCTTAAGTACGAAAAGTGATTAGAATAAGCCTTGGGATGCACAAAATGACGTAAATGTTCTTCGAATGACACAAACGCACTTATTGGATGAACTACATTCCTTAAGTACGAAAAGTGTTTAGAATAAGCCTTGGAATTCACAAAATGACGTAAATGTTAAATTAATGACAAAAACGCCCTTATTGGATGAACTACATTCCTTAAGTACGAAAAATGATTAGAATACACCTTGGGATGGACAAAATGTCGTAAATGTTCATCCAATGACACAAATGCACTTATTGGATGAACTACATTCCTTAAGTACGAAAAGTGATTAGAATAAGCCTTGGGATGCACAAAATGACGTAAATGTTCATCCAATGACACAAATGCACTTATTGGATGAACTACATTCCTTAAGTACGAAAAGTGATTAGAATAAGCCTTGGGATGCACAAAATGACGTAAATGTTCATCCAATGACACAAATGCATTTATTGGATGAACTACATTCCTTAAGTACGAAAAGTGATTATAATAAGCCTTGGGATGCACAAAATGACGTAAATGTTCATCCAATGACACAAATGAAGTTATTGGATGAACTTCATTCCTTAAGTACGAAAAGTGATTAGAATAAGCCTTGGGATGCACAAAATGACGTAAATGTTCATCCAATGACACAAACGCGCTTATTGGATGAACTACATTCCTTAAGTACGAAAAGCGATTAGAATAAGCCTAGGGATGCAAAATATGACGTAAATGTTAAATTAATGACACAAACGCGCTTATTGGATGAACTACATTCCTTAAGTACGAAAAGTGATTAGAATAAGCCTTGGGATGCACAAAATGACGTAAATGTTCATCCAATGACACAAATGCACTTATTGGATGAACTACATTCCCTAAGAACAAAAAGTGATTAGAATAAACATTGGGATGCACAAAATGACGTAAATGTTAAATTAATGACACAAACGCGCTTATTGGATGAACTACATTCCTTAAGTACGAAAAGTGATTAGAATAAGACTTTGGATGCACAAAATGACGTAAATGTTCATCCAATGACACAAACGGGCTTATTGGATGAACTACATTCCTTAGGTACGAAAAGTGATTAGAATAAGCTTTGGGATGCACAAAATGACATAGATGTTCATTCAATGACACAAATGCACTTATAGGATGAACTACATTCCTTAAGTACGAAAAGTGATTAGAATAAGCCTTGGGATGCACAAAATGACGCAAATGTTCATCCAACGACACAAATGCACTTATTGGATAAACTACATTCGTTAAGTACGAAAAGTGATTAGAATAAGCCTTGGGATGCACAAAATGACGTAAATGTTCATCCAATGACACAAACGGGCTTATTGGATGAACTACATTCCTTAAGTACGAAAAGTGATTTGAATAAGACTTTGGATGCACAAAATGACGTAAATGTTCATCCAATGACACAAACGGGCTTATTGGATGAACTACATTCCTTAGGTACGAAAAGTGATTAGAATAAGCTTTGGGATGCACAAAATGACATAGATGTTCATTCAATGACACAAATGCACTTATAGGATGAACTACATTCCTTAAGTACGAAAAGTGATTAGAATAAGCTTTGGGATGCACAAAATGACGTAAATAATCATCCAATGACACAAATGCACTTAATGGATGAACTACATTCCATAAGAACAAAAAGTGATTAGAATAAAAATTGGGATGCACAAAATGACGTAAATGTTAAATTAATGACACAAACGCGCTTATTGGATGAACTACATTTCTTAAGTACGAAAAGTGATTAGAATAAGACTTTGGATGCACAAAATGACGTAAATGTTCATCCAATGACACAAACGGGCTTATTGGATGAACTACATTCCTTAAGTACGAAAAGTGATTAGAATAAGCCTTGGGATGCACAAAATGACGCAAATGTTCATCCAACGACACAAATGCACTTATTGGATAAACTACATTCCTTAAGTACGAAAAGTGATTAGAATAAGCCTTGGGATGCACAAAATGACGTAAATGTTCATCCAATGACACAAATGCACTTATAGGATGAACTACATTACTTAAGTACGAAAAGTGATTAGAATAAGACTTTGGATGCTCAAAATGACGTAAATGTTCATCTAATGACACAAACGGGCTTATTGGATGAACTACATTTCTTAAGTACGAAAAGTGATTGGAATAAGCCTTGGGATGCACAAAATGACGTAAATGTTCATCCAATGACACAAATGCACTTATTGGATGAACTACATTCCCTAAGAACAAAAAGTGATTAGAATAAACATTGGGATGCACAAAATGACGTAAATGTTAAATTAATGACACAAACGCGCTTATTGGATGAACTACATTCCTTAAGTACGAAAAGTGATTAGAATAAGACTTTGGATGCACAAAATGACGTAAATGTTCATCCAATGACACAAACGGGCTTATTGGATGAATTACATTCCTTAGGTACGAAAAGTGATTAGAATAAGCTTTGGGATGCACAAAATGACATAGATGTTCATTCAATGACACAAATGCACTTATAGGATGAACTACATTCCTTAAGTACGAAAAGTGATTAGAATAAGCCTTGGGATGCACAAAATGACGCAAATGTTCATCCAACGACACAAATGCACTTATTGGATAAACTACATTCCTTAAGTACGAAAAGTGATTAGAATAAGCCTTGGGATGCACAAAATGACGTAAATGTTCATCCAATGACACAAACGGGCTTATTGGATGAACTACATTCCTTAAGTACGAAAAGTGATTTGAATAAGCCTTGGGATGCACAAAATGAAGTAAATGTTCATCCAATAATACAAATGCACTTATAGGATGAACTACATTCCCTAAGTACGAAAAGAGATTAGAATAAGACTTTGGATACACAAAATGACATAAATGTTCATCCAATGACACAAACGCGCTTATTGAATGAACTACATTCCTTAAGTACGAAAAGTGAATAGAATAAACCTTGTGATGCACAAAATAACGTGAATGTTCAACCAATGACACAAATGCACTTATTGGATAAACTACATTCCCTAAGAACAAAAAGTGATTAGAATAAACTTTGGGATGCACAAAATGACGTAAATGTTAAATTAATGACACAAACGCGATTATTGCATAAACTACATTCCCTACGTACGACAAGTGATTAGAATAAGCCTTGGGATGCACAAAATGACGTAAATGTTAAATTAATGACACAAACGGTCTTATTGGATGAACTACATTCCTTAAGTACGAAAAGTGATTAGAATATGCCTTTGGATGCACAAAATGACGTAAATGTTGATCCAATGACACAAATGCACTTATAGGATAAACTACATTCCTTAAATACGAAAAGTGATTAGAATAAGCTTTGGAATGCACAAAATGACGTAAATGTTCATCCAATGAGACAAATGCACTTATTGGATGAACTACATTCCCTAAGAACAAAAAGTGATTAGAATAAACATTGGGATGCACAAAATGACGTAAATGTTAAATGAATGACACAAACACGCTTATTTATTGAACTACATTCCTTAAGTACAAAAAGTGATTATAATAAGCCTTGGGATGCACAAAATGAAGTAAATGTTAAATTAATGACACAAACGCGCTTATTGGATGAACTACATTCCTTAAGTACGAAACGTGATTAGAATATGCCTTTGGATGCACAAAATGACGTAAATGTTCATTCAATGAGACAAATGCACTTATAGGATGAACTACATTCCTTAAGTACGAAAAGTGATTAGAATAAGACTTTGGATGCACAAAATGACGTAAATGTTCATCCAATGACACAAACGGGCTTATTGGATGAACTACATTCCTTAAGTACGAAAAGTGATTAGAATAAGGCTTGGGATGCACAAAATGACGTAAATGTTCATCCAATGACACAAACGCGCTTATTGGATGAACTACATTCCTTAAGTACGAAAAGCGATTAGAATAAGCCTTGGGATGCACAAAATGACGTAAATGTTCATCCAATGATACAAATGCACTTATTAGGTGAACTACATTCCTTAAGTACGAAAAGTGATTAGAATAAGCCTTGGGATGTTCAAAATGACGTAAATGTTTAATTAATGACACAAACGCTCTTATTGGATGAACTACATTCCTTAAGTACGAAAAGTGATAAGAAAATGCCTTTGGATGCACAAAATGACACAAATGCACTTATAGGATGAACTACATTCCTTAAATACGAAAAGTAATTAGAATACGACTTTGGATGCACAAAATGACGTAAATGTTCATCCAATGACACAAACGCGCTAATTGAACGAACTACATTCCTTAAGTACGAAAAGTCATTAGAATAAGCCTTGGGATGCACAAAATGACGTAAATGTTCGTCCAATGATACAAATGCACTTATTGGTGATCTACATTCCTTAAGTACGAAAAGTGATTAGAATAAGCCTTGGGATGCTCAAAATGACGTAAATGTTTAATTAATGACACAAACGCTCTTATTGGATGAACTACATTCCTTAAGTACGAAAAGTGATTTGAATATGCCTTGGGATGCACAAAATGACGTAAATGTTCGTCCAATGAGACAAATGCACTTATTGGTGATCTACATTCCTTAAGTACGAAAAGTGATTAGAATAAG
Source organism: Cicer cuneatum (assembly GCA_037974295.1). Lineage (NCBI taxonomy): Eukaryota > Viridiplantae > Streptophyta > Magnoliopsida > Fabales > Fabaceae > Cicer > Cicer cuneatum. The sequence goes on from JBBPBO010001985.1 coordinate 45,097,976, forward strand.
CCTTGGGATGCTCAAAATGACGTAAATGTTTAATTAATGACACAAACGCTCTTATTGGATGAACTACATTCCTTAAGTACGAAAAGTGATTTGAATATGCCTTGGGATGCACAAAATGACGTAAATGTTCATTCAATGACACAAATGCACTTATAGGATGAACTACATTACTTAAGTACGAAAAGTGATTAGAATAAGACTTTGGATGCTCAAAATGACGTAAATGTTCATCTAATAACACAAACGGGCTTATTGGATGAACTACATTCCTTAAGTACGAAAAGTGATTAGAATAAGCCTTGGGATGCACAAAATGACGCAAATGTTCATCCAACGACACAAATGCACTTATTGGATAAACTACATTCCTTAAGTACGAAAAGTGATTAGAATAAGCTTTGGGATGCACAAAATGACGTAAATAATCATCCAATGACACAAATGCACTTAATGGATGAACTACATTCCATAAGAACAAAAAGTGATTAGAATAAAAATTGGGATGCACAAAATGACGTAAATGTTAAATTAATGACACAAACGCGCTTATTGGATGAACTACATTCCTTAAGTACGAAAAGTGATTAGAATAAGACTTTGGATGCACAAAATGACGTAAATGTTCATCCAATGACACAAACGGGCTTATTGGATGAACTACATTCCTTAAGTACGAAAAGTGATTAGAATAAGCCTTGGGATGCACAAAATGACGTAAATGTTCATCCAATATCACAAACGCGCTAATTGAATGAACTACATTCCTTAAGTACGAAAAGTGATTAGAATAAGGCTTTGGATGCACAAAATGACATAAATGTTCATCCAATGACACAAACGCGCTTATTGAATGAACTACATTCCTTAAGTACGAAAAGTGATTAGAATAAGCCTTGGGATGCACAAAATGACGTAAATGTTCATCCAATGACACAAATGCACTTATAGGATGAACTACATTCCTTAAGTACGAAAAGTGATTAGAATAAGACTTTGGATGCACAAAATGACGTAAATGTTCATCCAAGACACAAACGGGATTATTGGATGAACTACATTCCTTAAGTACGAAAAGCGATTAGAATAAGCCATGGGATGCACAAAATGACGTAAATGTTCGTCCAATGACACAAATGCACTTATAGGATGAACTACATTCCTTAAGTACGAAAAGTGATTAGAATAAGACATTGGATGCACAAAATGACGTAAATGTTCATCCAATGACACAAACGGGCTTATTGGATGAACTACATTCCTTAAGTACGAAAAGTGATTAGAATAAGCCTTGGGATGCACAAAATGACGTAAATGTTCATCCAATGAACCAAACGCGCTAATTGAATGAACTACATTCCTTAAGTACGAAAAGTGATTAGAATAAGGCTTTGGATGCTCAAAATGACATAAATTGTTCATCCAATGACACAAACGCGCTTATTGAATGAACTACATTCCGTAAGTACGAAAAGTGATCAGAATAAGCCTTGGGATGCACAAAATGACGTAAATGTTCATCCAATGACACAAATGCACTTATAGGATGAACTACATTCCTTAAGTACGAAAAGTGATTAGAATAAGACTTTGGATGCACAAAATGACGTAAATGTTCATCCAATGACACAAACGGGCTTATTGGATGAACTACATTCCTTAAGTACGAAAAGTGATTAGAATAAGCCTTGGGATGCACAAAATGACGTAAATGTTCATCCAATGACACAAACGCGCTTATTGGATGAACTACATTCCTTAAGTACGAAAAGCGATTAGAATAAGCCTTGGGATGCACAAAATGACGTAAATGTTCATCCAATGATACAAATGCACTTATTAGGTGAACTACATTCCTTAAGTACGAAAAGTGATTAGAATAAGCCTTGGGATGTTCAAAATGACGTAAATGTTTAATTAATGACACAAACGCTCTTATTGGATGAACTACTTTCCTTAAGTACGAAAAGTGATAAGAAAATGCCTTTGGATGCACAAAATGACACAAATGCACTTATAGGATGAACTACATTCCTTAAATACGAAAAGTAATTAGAATAAGACTTTGGATGCACAAAATGACGTAAATGTTCATCCAATGACACAAACGCGCTAATTGAACGAACTACATTCCTTAAGTACGAAAAGTCATTAGAATAAGCCTTGGGATGCACAAAATGACGTAAATGTTCGTCCAATGATACAAATGCACTTATTGGTGATCTACATTCCTTAAGTACGAAAAGTGATTAGAATAAGCCTTGGGATGCTCAAAATGACGTAAATGTTAAATTACTGACACAAATGCGCTTATTGGATGAACTACATTCCTTTAGTACGAAAAGTGATTAGAATAAGCCTTGGGATGCACAAAATGACATAAATGTTCGTCCAATGACACAAATGCACTTATTGGATGAACTAAGTTCCATAAGTACGAAAAGTGATTAGAATAAGCCTTGGGATGCACAAAATGACGTAAATCTTTATCCAATGACAAAAATGCACTTATTGGATAAACTACATTCCTTAAGTACGAAAAGTGATTAGAATAAGCCTTGGGATGCACAAAATGACGGAAATGTTAAATTAATGACACAAATGCGCTTATTGGATGAACTACATTCCTTAAGTACGAAAAGTGATTAGAATAAGCCTTGGGATGCACAAAATGACGTAAATGTTCATCCAATGACACAAATGCACTTATTGGATGAGCTACATTCCTTAAGTACGAAAAGTGATTAGAATAAGCCTTGGGATGCACAAAATGACGTAAATGTTAAATTAATGAAACAAATGCTCTTATTGGATGAACTACATTCCTTAAGTACGAAAAGTGATTAGAATAAGCCTTGGGATGCACAAAATGACGTAAATGTTAAATTAATGACACAAACGCTCTTATTGGATGAACTACATTCCTTAAGTATGAAAAGTGATTAGAATAAGCCTAGGGATGCACAAAATGACGTCAATGTTCGTCAAATGACACAAATGCACTTATTGGATGAACTAAGTTCCATATGTATGAAAAGTGATTAGAATAAGCCTTGGGATACACAAAATGACGTAAATGTTCATCCAATGACAAAAATGCGCTTATTGGATAAACTACATTCCTTAAGTAAATAAAGTGATTAGAATAAGCTTTGGGATGCACAAAATGACGTAAATGTACATCCAATGACACAAACGCACATATTGGATGAACTAGATTCCTTAAGTATGAAAAGTGATTAGAATAAGCTTTGGGATGCACAAAATGACGGAAATGTTAAATTAATGACACAAATGCGCTTATTGGATGAACTACATTCCTTAAGTACGAAAAGTGATTAGAATAAGCCTTGGGATGCACAAAATGACGTAAATGTTAAATTAATGACACAAATGCGCTTATTGGATGAACTACATTCCTTAAGTACGAAAAGTGATTAGAATAAGCCTTGGGATGCACAAAATGACATAAATGTTCGTCCAATGACACAAATGCACTTATTGGATGAACTAAGTTCCATAAGTACGAAAAGTGATTAGAATAAGCCTTGGGATGCACATAATGACATAAATGTTAAATTAATGACACAAACGCAAAGTGATTAGAAAAGGCCATGGGATGCACAAAATGACGTAAATCTTTATCCAATGACAAAAATGCACTTATTGGATGAACTACATTCCTTAAGTACGAAATGTGATTAGAATAAGCCTTAGGATGCACAAAATGACGGAAATGTTAAATTAATGACACAAATGCGCTTATTGGATGAACTACATTCCTTAAGTACGAAAAGTGATTAGAATAAGCCTTGGGATGCACAAAATGACGTAAATGTTAAATTAATGACACAAATGCGCTTATTGGATGAACTACATTCCTTAAGTACGAAAAGTGATTAGAATAAGCCTAGGGATGCACAAAATGACATAAATGTTCGTCCAATGACACAAATGCACTTATTGGATGAACTAAGTTCCATAAGTACGAAAAGTGATTAGAATAAGCCTTGGGATGCACAAAATGACATAAATGTTAAATTAATGACACAAACGCAAAGTGATTAGAATAAGCCTTGGGATGCACAAAATGACGTAAATCTTTATCCAATGACAAAAATGCACTTATTGGATGAACTACATTCCTTAAGTACGAAAAGTGATTAGAATAAGCCTTGGGATGCACAAAATAACAGAAATGTTAAATTAATGACACAAATGCGCTTATTGGATGAACTACATTCCTTAAGTACGAAAAGTGATTAGAATAAGCCTTGGGATGCTCAAAATGACGTAAATGTTAAATTACTGACACAAATGCGCTTATTGGATGAACTACATTCCTTTAGTACGAAAAGTGATTAGAATAAGCCTTGGGATGCACAAAATGACATAAATGTTCGTCCAATGACACAAATGCACTTATTGGATGAACTAAGTTCCATAAGTACGAAAAGTGATTAGAATAAGCCTTGGGATGCACAAAATGACGTAAATCTTTATCCAATGACAAAAATGCACTTATTGGATGAACTACATTCCTTAAGTACGAAAAGTGATTAAAATAAGCCTTGGGATGCACAAAATGACGGAAATGTTAAATTAATGACACAAATGCGCTTATTGGATGAACTACATTCCTTAAGTACGAAAAGTGATTAGAATAAGCCTTGGGATGCACAAAATGACGTAAATGTTAAATTAATGACACAAATGCGCTTATTGGATGAACTACATTCCTTAAGTACGAAAAGTGATTAGAATAAGCCTTGGGATGCACAAAATGACATAAATGTTCGTCCAATGACACAAATGCACTTATTGGATGAACTAAGTTCCATAAGTACGAAAAGTGATTAGAATAAGCCTTGGGATGCACAAAATGACATAAATGTTAAATTAATGACACAAACGCAAAGTGATTAGAATAAGCCTTGGGATGCACAAAATGACGTAAATCTTTATCCAACGACAAAAATGCACTTATTGGATGAACTACATTCCTTAAGTACGAAAAGTGATTAGAATAAGCCTTGAGATGCACAAAATGACGGAAATGTTAAATTAATGACACAAATGCGCTTATTGGATGAACTACATTCCTTAAGTACGAAAAGTGATTAGAATAAGCCTTGGGATGCACAAAATGACATAAATGTTCGTCCAATGACACAAATGCACTTATTGGATGAACTAAGTTCCATAAGTACGAAAAGTGATTAGAATAAGCCTTGGGATGCACAAAATGACTTAAATGTTAAATTAATGACACAAACGCAAAGTGATTAGAATAAGCCTTGGGATGCACAAAATGACGTAAATCTTTATCCAATGACAAAAATGCACTTATTGGATGAACTACATTCCTTAAGTACGAAAGTGATAAGAATAAGCCTTGGGATGCACAAAATGACGGAAATGTTAAATTAATGACACAAACGCTCTTATTGGATGAACTACATTCCTTAAGTACGAAAAGTAATTAGAATAAGCCTTCGGATGCACAAAATAACGTAAATGTTAAATTCATGACACAAACACTCTTATTGGATGAACTACATTCCATAAGTACGAAAAGTGATTAGAATAAGCCTTGGGATGCACAAAATGACAAAAATGTTCATCCAATGACACAAATGCACTTATTGGATGAATTACATCCTTAAGTACGAAAAGTGATCAGAATAAGCCTTGGGATGCACAAAATGACCTAAATGTTTAATCAATGACACAAACACGCTTATTGAATGAACTACATTCCTTAAGTACGAAAAGTGATTAGAATAAGCCTTAGGATGCACAAAATGACGTAAATGTTCATCCAATGACACAAATTTACTTATTGGACGGACTATGTTCCTAAAGTACAAAAAAGTGATTAGAATATGCCTTGGGATGCACAAAATGACGTTAATGTTCATCCCATGAGACAAACCCGTATATTGGATGAACTACATTCCTTACGTACAAAAAGTGATTAGAATAAGCCTTGGGATGCACAAAATGACCTAAATGTTCATCCAATGACACAAATGCAGTTATTGGATGAACTACATTCCTTAAGTACGTAAAGTGATTAGAATAAGCCTTTGGATGCACAAAACGACGTAAATGTTCATCCAATGACAAAAATGCACTTATTGGATGAACTACATTCCTTAAGTGATTAGAATAAGCCTTGGGATGCACAAAATGACGTTAATGTTCATCCGATGACACAAACGCGCTTATTGGTTAAACTAAATTCCTTAAGTACGAAAAGTGATTAGAATAAGCCTTGGGATCCACAAAATGACGTAAATGTTCATCCAATGACACAAATGCACTTATTGGATGAACTACATTCCTTAAGTACGAAAAGTGATTAGAATAAGCCTTGGGATTCACAAAATGCTGTAAATGTTAATCCAATGACACAAATGCACTAATTGGATGAATTACATTCCTTAAGTACGAAAAGTGATTAGAATAAGCTTTGGGATGCATAAAATAACGTAAATGTTAAATTAATGACACAAAAGCTCTTATTGGATGAACTACATTCCTTAGGTACGAAAAGTGATTAGAATAAGCCTTGGGATGCACAAAATGACCTAAATGTTGAATTAATGACACAAACGCTCTTATTGGATGAACTACATTCCTTAAGTACGAAAAGTAATTAGAATAAGCCTTCGGATGCACAAAATAACGTAAATGTTAAATTCATGACACAAACACTCTTATTGGATGAACTACATTCCTTAAGTACGAAAAGTGATTAGAATAAGCCTTGGGATGCACAAAATAACGTAAATTTTCATCCAATGACACAAATGCACTTATTGGATAAACTAGATTCTTAAGTACGAAAAGTGATTAGAATAAGCCTTGGGATGCACAAAATGACGTAAATGTTCATCCAATGACACAAATGCACTTATTGGATGAACTACATTCCCTAAGAACAAAGAGTGATTAGAATAAACATTGGGATGCACAAAATGACGTAAATGTTAAATTAATGACACAAACGCGCTTATTGGATGAACTACATTCCTTAAGTACGAAAAGTGATTAGAATAAGACTTTGGATGCACAAAATGACGTAAATGTTCATCCAATGACACAAACGGGCTTATTGGATGAACTACATTCCTTAAGTACGAAAAGTGATTAGAATAAGCCTTGGGATGCACAAAATGACGCAAATGTTCATCCAACGACACAAATGCACTTATTGGATAAACTACATTCCTTAAGTACGAAAAGTGATTAGAATAAGCTTTGGGATGCACAAAATGACGTAAATAATCATCCAATGACACAAATGCACTTAATGGATGAACTACATTCCATAAGAACAAAAAGTGATTAGAATAAAAATTGGGATGCACAAAATGACGTAAATGTTAAATTAATGACACAAACGCGCTTATTGGATGAACTACATTCCTTAAGTACGAAAAGTGATTAGAATAAGACTTTGGATGCACAAAATGACGTAAATGTTCATCCAATGACACAAACGGGCTTATTGGATGAACTACATTCCTTAAGTACGAAAAGTGATTAGAATAAGCCTTGGGATGCACAAAATGACGCAAATGTTCATCCAACGGCACAAATGCACTTATTGGATAAACTACATTCCTTAAGTACGAAAAGTGATTAGAATAAGCCTTGGGATGCACAAAATGACGTAAATGTTCATCCAATGACACAAATGCACTTATAGGATGAACTACATTACTTAAGTACGAAAAGTGATTAGAATAAGACTTTGGATGCTCAAAATGACGTAAATGTTCATCTAATGACACAAACGGGCTTATTGGATGAACTACATTTCTTAAGTACGAAAAGTGATTAGAATAAGCCTTGGGATGCACAAAATGACGTAAATGTTCATCCAATGACACAAATGCACTTATTGGATGAACTACATTCCCTAAGAACAAAAAGTGATTAGAATAAACATTGGGATGCACAAAATGACGTAAATGTTAAATTAATGACACAAACGCGCTTATTGGATGAACTACATTCCTTAAGTACGAAAAGTGATTAGAATAAGACTTTGGATGCACAAAATGACGTAAATGTTCATCCAATGACACAAACGGGCTTATTGGATGAACTACATTCCTTAGGTGCGAAAAGTGATTAGAATAAGCTTTGGGATGCACAAAATGACATAGATGTTCATTCAATGACACAAATGCACTTATAGGAGGAACTACATTCCTTAAGTACGAAAAGTGATTAGAATAAGATTTTGGATGCACAAAATGACGTAAATGTTCATCCAATGACACAAACGGGCTTATTGGATGAACTACATTCCTTAAGTACGAAAAGTGATTTGAATAAGCCTTGGGATGCACAAAATGAAGTAAATGTTCATCCAATAATACAAATGCACTTATAGGATGAACTACATTCCCTAAGTACGAAAAGAGATTAGAATAAGACTTTGGATACACAAAATGACATAAATGTTCATCCAATGACACAAACGCGCTTATTGAATGAACTACATTCCTTAAGTACGAAAAGTGAATAGAATAAGCCTTGTGATGCACAAAATGACGTAAATGTTCAACCAATGACACAAATGCACTTATTGGATGAACTACATTCCCTAAGAACAAAAAGTGATTAGAATAAACTTTGGGATGCACAAAATGACGTAAATGTTAAATTAATGACACAAACGCAATTATTGAATAAACTACATTCCCTACGTACGACAAGTGATTAGAATAAGCCTTGGGATGCACAAAATGACGTAAATGTTTAATTAATAACACAAACGGTCTTATTGGATGAACTACATTCCTTAAGTACGAAAAGTGATTAGAATATGCCTTTGGATGCACAAAATGACGTAAATGTTGATCCAATGACACAAATGCACTTTTAGGATAAACTACATTCCTTAAGTACGAAAAGTGATTAGAATAAGCTTTGGAATGCACAAAATGACGTAAATGTTCATCCAATGAGACAAATGCACTTATTGGATGAACTACATTCCCTAAGAACAAAAAGTGATTAGAATAAACATTGGGATGCACAAAATGACGTAAATGTTAAATGAATGACACAAACACGCTTATTTATTGAACTACATTCCTTAAGTACGAAAAGTGATTAGAATAATCCTTGGGATGCACAAAATGACGTAAATGTTCATCCAATGACACAAATGCACTTATTGGATGAACTACATTCCCTAAGAACAAAAAGTGATTAGAATAAACATTGGGATGCACAAAATGACGTAAATGTTCATCCAATAACACAAACGCACTTATTGAATGAACTACATTCCTTATGTACGAAAAGCGATTAGAATAAGCCATGGCATGCACAAAATGACGTAAATGTTCGTCCAATGACACAAATGCACTTATAGGATGAACTACATTCGTTAAGTACGAAAAGTGATTAGAATAAGACTTTGGATGCACAAAATGACGTAAATGTTCATCCAATGACACAAATGCAGTTATTGGATGAACTACATTCCTTATGTACGAAAAGTGATTAGAATAAGCCTTTAGATGCACAAAATGCATAAATGTTAAATTAATGACACAAATGCGCTTATTGGATGAACTATGTTCGTTAAGTACGAAAAGTGATTAGAATAAGCCTTGGGATGCACAAAATGACGTAAATGTTAAAATAATGACACTAACGCGCATATTGAATAAACAACATTCCCTAAATACAAAAAGTGATTAGATTAAGCCTTGGCATGCACCAAATGACGTAAATGTTCATCCAATGACACAAATGCACTTATTGGATGAACTACATTCCTTAAGTACGAAAAGTGATTAGAATAAGCCTTGAGATGCACAAAATGACGTAAATGTTAAATTAATGACACGAACGCTCTTATTGGATGAACTACATTCCTTAAGTACGAAAAGTGATTAGAATAAGCCTTGGGATGCATAAAATGACGTAAATATTAAATTAATGACACAAACGCGCTTATTGAATAAACTACATTCCATAAGTACGAAAAGTGATTAGAATAAGCCTTGGGATGCAGAAAAGGACGTAAATGTCCATCCAATGACACAAACGCGGTTATTGGATGAATTACATTCCTTAAGTATGAAAATGTTTAGAATAAGCCCTTGGATGCACAAAATGACGTAAATGTTTATCCAATGACACAAATGCACCTATTGGATGAACTACATTCCTTATGTACAAAAAGTGATTAGAATAAGCCTTGGGATGCACAAAACGACGTAAATGTTCATCCAATGACACAAATGCACTTATTGGATGAACTACATTCCCTAAGAACAAAAAGTGATTAGAATAAACATTGGGATGCACAAAATGACGTAAATGTTAAATTAATGACACAAACGCGCTTATTGGATGAACTACATTCCTTAAGTACGAAAAGTGATTAGAATAAAACTTTGGATGCACAAAATGACGTAAATGTTCATCCAATGACACAAACGGGCTTATTGGATGAACTACATTCCTTAAGTACGAAAAGTGATTAGAATAAGCCTTGGGATGCACAAAATGACGCAAATGTTCATCCAACGACACAAATGCACTTATTGGATAAACTACATTCCTTAAGTACGAAAAGTGATTAGAATAAGCTTTGGGATGCACAAAATGACGTAAATAATCATCCAATGACACAAATGCACTTAATGGATGAACTACATTCCATAAGAACAAAAAGTGATTAGAATAAAAATTGGGATGCACAAAATGACGTAAATGTTAAATTAATGACACAAACGCGCTTATTCGATGAACTACATTCCTTAAGTACGAAAAGTGATTAGAATAATCCTTGGGATGCACAAAATGACGTAAATGTTCATCCAATGACACAAATGCACTTATTGGATGAACTACATTCCCTAACAACAAAAAGTGATTAGAATAAGCATTGGTATGCACAAAATGACGTAAATGTTCATCCAATGACACAAATGCAGTTATTGGATGAACTACATTCCTTAAGTACGAAAAGTGATTAGAATAAGCCTTTAGATGCACAAAATGCATAAATGTAAAATTAATGACACAAATGCGCTTATTGGATGAACTATGTTCGTTAAGTACGAAAAGTGATTAGAATAAGCCTTGGGATGCACAAAATGACGTAAATGTTAAATTAATGACACTAACGCGCATATTGAATAAACAACATTCCCTAAGTACAAAAAGTGATTAGATTAAGCCATGGCATGCACAAAATGACGTAAATGTTCATCCAATGACACAAATGCACTTATTGGTTGAACTACATTCCTTAAGTACGAAAAGTGATTAGAATAAGCCTTGAGATGCACAAAATGACGTAAATGTTAAATTAATGACACGAACGCTCTTATTGGATGAACTACATTCCTTAAGTACGAAAAGTGATTAGAATAAGCCTTGGGATGCACAAAATGACGTAAATATTAAATTAATGACACAAACGCGCTTATTGAATAAACTACATTCCATAAGTACGAAAAGTGATTAGAATAAGCCTTGGGATGCAAAAAAGGACGTAAATGTCCATCCAATGACACAAACGCGGTTATTGGATGAACTACATTCCTTAAGTATGAAAATGTTTAGAATAAGCCCTTGGATGCACAAAATGACGTAAATGTTTATCCAATGACACAAATGCACCTATTGGATGAACTACATTCCTTAAGTACAAAAAGTGATTAGAATAAGCCTTGGGATGCACAAAACGACGTAAATGTTCATCCAATGACACAAATGCAGCTATTGGATGAACTACATTCCTTAACTACGAAAAGTGATAATATTAAGCCTTAAGATGCACAAAATGACGTAAATGTTAAATTAATGACACAAATGCGCTTATTGGATGAACTACGTTCCTTAAGTACGAAAAGTGATTAGAATAAGCCTTGGGATGCACAAAATGACGTCAATGTTCATCCAATGACACAAATGCACTTATTTGATGAACTACATTCCTTAAGTACGAAAAGAGATTAGAATAAGCCTTGGGATGCACAAAATGACGTAAATGTTAAATTAATTACACAAACGCTCTTATTGGATGAATTACATTCCTTAAGTACGAAAAGTGATTAGAATAAGCCTTGGGATGCACAAAATGTCGTAAATGTTCATCCAATGACACAAATGCACCTATTGGATGAACTACATTCCTTAATTACGAAAAGTGATTAGAATAAGACTTGGGATGCACAACATGACGTAAATGTTCATCCAATGACACAAATGCACTTATAGGATGAACTACATTCCTTAAGTACGAAAAGTGATTAGAATAAGCCTTGGGATGCACAAAATAACGTGAATGTTCATCCAATGACCCAAATGCAGTTATTGGATGAACTACATTCCTTAAGTACGAAAAGTGATTAGCATAAGCCTTGGGATGCACAAAATGACGTAAATGTTCATCCAATGACACAAATGCACTTATTGGATGAACTACATTCCATAAGTACGAAAAGTGATTAGAATAAGCCTTGAGATGCACAAAATGACGTAAATGTTAAATTAATGACACAAACGCGATTATTGGATGAACTACGTTCCTTAAGTATGAAAAGTGATTAGAATAAGCCTTGGGATGCACAAAATGATGTAAATGTTCATCCAATGACACAAAATGCACTTATTGGATGAACTACATTCCTTAAGTACGAAAAGTGATTAGAATAAGCCTTGAGATGCACAAAATGACGTAAATGTTAAATTAATGACAGAAAAGCGCTTATTGAATAAACTACATTCCATAAGTACGAAAAGTGATTACAATAAGCCTTTGGATGCAGAAAATGACGTAAATGTCCATCCAATGACACAAACGCGCTTATTGGATGAACTACATTCCTTAAGTACGAAAAGTGTTTAGAATAAGCCTTGGAATGCACAAAATGTCGTAAATGTTCATCCAATGACACAAATGGACCTATTGGATGAACTACATTCCTTAAGTACGAAAAGTGATTAGAATAAGCCTTGGGATGCACAAAATGATGTAAATGTTCATCCAATGACACAAAATGCACTTATTGGATGAACTACATTCCTTAAGTACGAAAAATGATTAGAATAAGCCTTGAGATGCACAAAATGACGTAATTGTTAAATTAATGACAGAAAAGCGCTTATTGAATAAACTACATTCCATAAGTACGTAAAGTGATTACAATAAGCCTTTGGATGCAGAAAATGACGTAAATGTCCATCCAATGACACAAACGAGCTTATTGGATGAACTTCATTCCTTAAGTACGAAAAGTGTTTAGAATAAGCCTTGGAATGCACAAAATGTCGTAAATGTTCATCCAATGACACAAATGCACCTATTGGATGAACTACATTCCTTAAGTACGAAAAGTGATTAGAATAAGCCTTGGGATGCACAAAATAACGTAAATGTTCATCCAATGACACAAACGCTCTTATTGGATGAATTACATTCCTTAAGTACGGAAAGTGATTATAATAAGCCTTGGGATGCACAAAATGACGTAAATGTTATATTAATAACACAAACGCGCTTGTTGGATGAACTACATTCCATAAGTACGAAAAGTGATTAGAATAAGCCTTGGGATGCACAAAATAACGTGAATGTTCATCGAATGACCCAAATGCACTTATTGGATGAACTACATTCCTTAAGTACGAAAAGTGATTAGAATAAGCCTTGGGATGCACAAAATAACGTAAATGTTCATCCAATGACCCAAATGCACTTATTGGATGAACTACATTCCATAAGTACGAAAAGTGATTAGAATAAGCCTTGAGATGCACAAAATGACGTAAATGTTCATCCAATGACATAAATGCACTTATAGGATGAACTACATTCCTTAAGTACGAAAAGTGATTAGAATAAGCCTTGGGATGCACAAAATAACGTGAATGTTCATCCAATGACCCAAATGCACTTATTGGATGAACTACATTCCTTAAGTACGAAAAGTGATTAGAATAAGCCTTGGGATGCACAAAATAACGTAAATGTTCATCCAATGACCCAAATGCACCTATTGGATGAACTACATTCCTTAAGTACGAAAAGTGATTAGAATAAGCCTTGGGTTGCACAAAATGACGTAAATGTTAAATTAATGACACAAACGCTCTTATTGGATGAACTACATTCCTTAAGTACGAAAAGTGATTAGAATAAGCCTTGGGATGCACAAAATGACGTAAATGTTCATCCAATGACACAAATGCACTTATTGGATGAACTACATTCCATAAGTACGAAAAGCGATTAGAATAAGCCTTGAGATGCACAAAATGACGTAAACGTTAAATTAACGACACAAACGCGATTATTGGATGAACTACATTCCTTAAGTACGAAAAGTGATTAGAATAAGCCTTGGGATGCACAAAATGATGTAAATGTTCATCCAATGACACAAAATGCACTTATTGGATGAACTACATTCCTTAAGTACGAAAAGTGATTAGAATAAGCCTTGAGATGCACAAAATGACGTAAATGTTAAATTAATGACAGAAAAGCGCTTATTGAATAAACTACATTCCATAAGTACGTAAAGTGATTACAATAAGCCTTTGGATGCAGAAAATGACGTAAATGTCCATCCAATGACACAAACGAGCTTATTGGATGAACTACATTCCTTAAGTACGAAAAGTGATTAGAATAAGCCTTGAGATACATAAAATGACGTAAATGTTCATCCAATGATACAAACGCGCCTATTGGATGAACTACATTCCTTAAGTACGAAAAGTTATTAGAATATGCCTTGGGATGCACAAAATGACGTAAATGTTCATCCAATGACACAATGCACTTATTGGATGAAATACATTCCTTAAGTATGAAAAGTGATTAAAATAAGCCTTGGGTTGCACAAAATGACGTAAATGTTAAATTAATGACACAAACGCTCTTATTGGATGAACTACATTCCTTAAGTACGAAAAGTGATTAGAATAAGCCTTGGGATGCACAAAATGATGTAAATTTGCATCCAATGACACAAAATGCACTTATTGGATGAACTACATTCCTTAAGTACGAATAGTGATTAGAATAAGCCTTGAGATGCACAAAATGACGTAAATGTTAAATTAATGACACAAACGTGATTATTGGATGAACTACATTCCTTAAGTACGAAAAGTGATTAGAATAAGCCTTGGGATGCACAAAATGATGTAAATATTCATCCAATGACACAAATGCACTTATTGGATGAACTACATTCCTTAAGTACGAAAAGTGATTAGAATAAGCCTTTAGATGCACAAAATGCATAAATGTTAAATTAATGAAACAAATGCGCTTATTGGATGAACTATGTTCGTTAAGTACGAAAAGTGATTAGAATAAGCCTTGGGATGCACAAAATGACGTAAATGTTAAATTAATGACACTAACGCGCATATTGAATAAACAACATTCCCTAAGTACAAAAAGTGATTAGATTAAGCCTTGGCATGCACAAAATGACGTAAATGTTCATCCAATGACACAAATGCACTTATTGGATGAACTACATTCCTTAAGTACGAAAAGTGATTAGAATAAGCCTTGAGATGCACAAAATGACGTAAATGTTAAATTAATGACACAAACGCTCTTATTGGATGAACTACATTCCTTAAGTACGAAAAGTGATTAGAATAAGCCTTGGGATGCACAAAATGACGTAAATATTAAATTAATGACACAAACGCGCTCATTGAATAAACTACATTCCATAAGTACGAAAAGTGATTAGAATAAGCCTTGGGATGCAGAAAATGACGTAAATGTCCATCCAATGACACAAACGCGGTTATTGGATGAACTACATTCCTTAAGTACGAAAATGTTTAGAATAAGCCATTGGATGCACAAAATGACGTAAATGTTTATCCAATGACACAAATGCACCTATTGGATGAACTACATGCCTTAAGTACAAAAAGTGATTAGAATAAGCCTTGGGATGCACAAAACGACGTAAATGTTCATCCAATGACACAAATGCACCTATTGGATGAACTACATTCCTTAACTACGAAAAGTGATTATATTAAGCCTTAAGATGCACAGAATGACGTAAATGTTAAATTAATTACACAAACGCTCTTATTGGATGAACTACATTCCTTAAGTACGAAAAGTGATTAGAATAAGCCTTGGGATGCACAAAATGATGTAAATATTAAATTAATGACACAAACGCGCTTATTGAATAAACTACATTCCATAAGTACGAAAAGTGATTAGAATAAGCCTTGGGATGCAGAAAATGACGTCAATGTCCATCCAATGACACAAACGAGCTTATTGGATGAACTACATTCCTTAAGTACGAAAATGTTTAGAATAAGCCCTTGGATGCATAAAATGACGTAAATGTTTATCCAATGACATAAATGCACCTATTTGATGAACTACATTCCTTAAGTACAAAAAGTGATTAGAATAAACCGTGGGATGCACAAAACGACGTAAATGTTCATCCAATGACACAAATGCACCTATTGGATGAACTACATTCCTTAAGTACGAAAAGTGATTAGAATAAGCCTTGGGATTCACAAAATGACGTAAATGTTCATCCAATGACACAAATACACTTATTGGATGAAATACATTCCTTAAGTACGAAAAGTGATTAGAATAAGCCTTGGGATGCACAAAATGACGTAAATGTTCATCTACTGACACAAATGCACTTATTGGATGAAATACATTCCTTAAGTACGAAAAGTGATTAGAATAAGGCTTAAGATGCACAAAAGGACGTAAATGTTAAATTAATGACACAAATGCGCTTATTGGATGAACTACGTTCCTTAAGTACGAAAAGTGATTAGATTAAGCCTTGGGATGCACAAAAGGACGTAAATGTTATATTAATGACACAAATGCACCTATTGGATGAACTACATTCCTTAAGTACGAGAAGTGATTAGAATAAGCCTTGGGATGCAACGTAAATGTTCATCCAATGACACAAATGCACTTATTGGATGAAATACATTCCTTAAGTACGAAAAGTGATTAGAATAAGCCTTAAGATGCCAAAATGACGTAAATGTTAAATTAATGACACAAATGCGCTTATTGGATGAACTACGTTCCTTAAGTACGAAAAGTGATTAGAATAAGCCTTTGGATGCACAAAATGACGTCAATGTTAAATTAATGACACAAACGAGCTTATTGGATGAACTACATTCCTTAAGAACAAAAAGTGATTAGAATAAGCCTTGGGATGCACAAAATGACTTAAATGTTCACCCAATGACACAAATGCACTTATTGGATGAACTACATTCCTTAAGTACGAAAAGTGATTAGAATAAGCCTTGGTATGCACAAAATGACGTAAATGTTAAATTAATTACACAAACGCTCTTATTGGATGAACTACATTCCTTAAGTACGAAAAGTGATTAGAATAAGCCTTGGGATGCACAAAATGACGTAAATATTAAATTAATGACACAAACGCGCTTATTGAATAAACTACAATGTAGTTCGTTCAATAAGAGCGTTTGTGTCATGGGATGAACATTTACGTCATTTTGTGCATCCCAAGGATTATTATGATCACTTTTCGTACTTAAGGAATGTATTTCATCCAATAAGTGCATTTGTGTCATTAGATGAACATTTACGTCATTTTGTGCATCCGAAGGCTTATTCTAATCACTTTTCGTACTTAAGGAATGTAGTTCATCCAATAAGCGCGTTTGTATCATTAATAGAACATTTACGTCATTTTGTGCATCGCACGGCTTATTATAATCACTTTTCGTACTTAAGGAATGTAGTTCATCCTATAAGCGAGTTTGTGTCATTAATATAACATTTACGTCATTTTGTGCATCCCAAGGCTTATTATAATCACTTTTCGTACTTAAGGAATGTAGTTCATCCAATAAGTGCATTTGTGTCATTGGATGAACATTTACGTCATTTTGTGCATCCCAAGGATTATTATAATCATTTTTCGTACTTAAGAAATGTATTTCATCCAATAAGTGCATTTGTGTCATGGATAAACGTTTTAGTTATTTTGTGCATCCCAAGGCTTATTCTAATCACTTTTCGTACTTAAGGAATGTAGTTCTTCCAATAAGAGCGTTTGTGTCATTAATTTAGCATTTACGTCATTTTTTGCATCCCAAGGCTTATTCTATTCACCTTTCGTACTTAAGGAATGTAGTTCATCCATTAAGTGCATTTGTGTCATTAATTTAACATTTACGTCATTTTGTGCATCCCAAGGCTTATTCTAATCACTTTTCGTACTTAAGGAATGTATTTCATCCAATAAGCGCGTTTGTGTCATTAGATGAACATTTACCTCATTTTGAGCATCCCAAGGCTTATTCTAATCACTTTTCGTACTTAAGGAATGTAGTTCGCTCAATAAGAGCGTTTGTGTAATTTGATGAACATTTACGTCATTTTGTGAATCCCAAGGCTTATTCTAATCACCTTTCGTACTTAAGGAATGTAGTTCGTTCAATAAGAGCGTTTGTGTCATTTGATGAACATTTACGTCATTTTGTGCATCCCAAGGATTATTATAATCACTTTTCGTACTTAAGGAATGTATTTCATCCAATTAGTGCATTTGTGTCATTAGATGAACATTTACGTCATTTTGTGCATCCCAAGGCATATTCTAATCAGTTTTCGTTCTTAAGGAATGTAGTTCATTCAATAAGAGCGTTTGTGTCATTGCATGAACATTTACGTCATTTTGTGAATTCCAAGGCTTATTCTATTCACCTTTCGTACTTAAGGAATGTAGTTCATCCAATAAGTGCATTTGTGTCATTGGATGAACATTTACGTCATTTTGTGCATCCCAAGGCTTATTATCATCACTTTTCGTACTTAAGGAATGTATTTCATCCAATAAGTGATTTTGTATCATTAGATGAACATTTACGTCATTTTGTGCATCCCAAGGCTTATTCTAATCACTTTTCGTACTTAAGGAATGTAGTTCATCCAATAAGCGCGTTTGTGTCATTAATATAACATTCACGTCATTTTGTGCATCCCAAGGCTTATTCTAATCACCTTTAGTACTTAAGGAATGTAGTTCATCCATTAAGTGCATTTGTGTCATTAATTTAACATTTAAGTCCTTTTGTGCATCTCAAGGCTTATTATAATCACTTTTCGTACTTAATGAATGTAGTTCATCCTATAAGCGAGTTTCTGTCATTAATATAACATTTACGTCATTATGTGCATCCCAAGGCTTATTATAATCACTTTTCGTACTTAAGGAATGTAGTTCATCCTATAAGCGAGTTTGTGTCGTTAATATAACATTTACGTCATTTTGTGCATCCCAAGGCTTATTATAATCACTTTTCGTACTTAAGGAATGTAGTTCATCCAATAAGCGCGTTTGTGTCATTAATATAACATTTACATCATTTTGTGCATCCCATGGCTTATTATAATCAGTTTTCGTACTTAAGGAATGTAGTTCATCCTATAAGCGAGTTTGTGTCATTCATATTACATTTACGTCATTTTGTGCATCCCAAGGCTTATTATAATCACTTTTCGTACTTAAGGAATGTAGTTCATCCAATAAGTGCATTTGTGTCATGGATAAACGTTTTAGTCATTTTGTGCATCCCAAGGCTTATTCTAATCACTTTTCGTACTTAAGGAATGTAGTTCATCTAATAAGCGCGTTTGTATCATAGGATGAACATATACGTCATTTTGTGCATCTCAAGGCTTATTCTAATCACCTTTCGTACTTAAGGAATGTAGTTCATCCATTAAGTGCATTTGTGTCATAAATTAAAAATTACGTCATTTTGTGCATCTCAAGGCTTATTCTTATCATTTTTCGTACTTAAGGAATGTAGTTCATTCAATAAGAGCGTTTGTGTCATTGGATGAACATCTACGTCATTTTGTGAATTCTAAGGCTTATTCTATTCACCTTTCGTACTTAAGGAATGTAGTTCATCCAATAAGTGCATTTGTGTCATTGGATGAACATTTACGTCATTTTGTGCATCCCAAGGCTTATTATCATCACTTTTCGTACTTAAGGAATGTAGTTTATCCAATAAGCGTGTTTGTGTCCTTAATATAACATTTACGTCATTTTGTGCATCCCAAGGATTATTATAATCACTTTTCGTACTTAAGAAATCTAGTTCATCCAATAAGCGCGTTTGTGTCATTGGATGAACATTTATGTCATTTTGTGCATCCCAAGGCTTATTCTAATCACCTTTCATACTTAAGGAATCTAGTTCATCCAATAAGTGCATTTGTGTCATGGGCTGAACATTTACGTCATTTTGTGCATCCCAAGGCTTATTATAATCACTTTTCGTACTTAAGGAATGTAGTTCATCCAATAAGCGCGTTTGTGTCATTAATATAACATTTACGTCATTTTGTGCATCCCAAGGATTATTATAATCACTTTTCGTACTTAAGGAATGTATTTCATCCAATAAGTGCATTTGTGTCATTGGATAAACGTTTTAGTCATTTTGTGCATCCCAAGGCTTATTCTAATCACTTTTCGTACTTAAGGAATGTAGTTCGTTCAATAAGAGCGTTTGTGTCATTTGATGAACATTTACGTCATTTTGTGAATCCCAAGGCTTATTCTAATCACCTTTCGTACTTAAGGAATGTAGTTCGTTCAATAAGAGCGTTTGTGTCATTTGATGAACATTTACGTCATTTTGTGCATCCCAAGGATTATTATAATCACTTTTCGTACTTAAGGAATGTATTTCATCAAATAAGTGCACTTGTTTCATTAGATGAACATTTACGTCATTTTGTGCATCCCAAGGCTTATTCTAATCACTTTTCGTACTTAAGGAATGTAGTTCATCCTATAAGCGAGTTTGTGTCATTAATATAACATTTACGTCATTTTGTGCATCCGAAGGCTTATTATAATCACTTTTCGTACTTAAGGAATGTAGTTCATCCAATAAGTGCATTTGTGTCATTGGATGAACATTTACCTCATTTTGTGCATCCCAAGGATTATTATAATCATTTTTCGTACTTAAGGAATGTATTTCATCCAATAAGTGCATTTGTGTGATGGATAAACGTTTTAGTCATTTTGTGCATCCCAAGGCTTATTCTAATCACTTTTCGTACTTAAGGAATGTAGTTCTTCCAATAAGAGCGTTTGTGTCATTAATTTAGCATTTACGTCATTTTTTGCATCCCAAGGCTTATTCTAATCACCTTTCGTACTTAAGGAATGTAGTTCATCCATTAAGTGCATTTGTGTCATTAATTTAACATTTACGTCATTTTGTGCATCTCAAGGCTTATTCTAATCACTTTTCTTACTTAAGGAATGTAGTTTATCCAATAAGCGCGTTTGTGTCATTAATATAACATTTACGTCATTTTGTGCATCCCAAGGATAATTATAATCACTTTTCGTACTTAAGGAATGTATTTCATCCAATAAGTGCATTTGTGTCATTGGATAAACGTTTTAGTCATTTTGTGCATCCCAAGGCTTATTCTAATCACTTTTCGTACTTAAGGAATGTAGTTCGTTCAATAAGAGTGTTTGTGTCATTTGATGAACATTTACGTCATTTTGTGAATCCCAAGGCTTATTCTAATCACCTTTCGTACTTAAGGAATGTAGTTCGTTCAATAAGAGCGTTTGTGTCATTTGATGAACATTTACGTCATTTTGTGCATCCCAAGGATTATTATAATCACTTTTCGTACTTAAGGAATGTATTTCATCCAATTAGTGCATTTGTGTCATTAGATGAACATTTACGTCATTTTGTGCATCCGAAGGCTTATTCTAATCACTTTTCGTACTTAAGGAATGTAGTTCATCCAATAAGAGCGTTTGTGTCATTGGATGAACATTTACGTCATTTTGTGCATCCCAAGGCATATTCTAATCAGTTTTCGTTCTTAAGGAATGTAGTTCATTCAATTAGAGCGTTTGTGTCATTGCATGAACATTTACGTCATTTTGTTAATTCCAAGGCTTATTCTATTCACCTTTCGTACTTAAGGAATGTAGTTCATCCAATAAGTGCATTTGTGTCATTGGATGAACATTTACGTCATTTTGTGCATCCCAAGGCTTATTATCATCACTTTTCGTACTTAAGGAATGTATTTCATCCAATAAGTGATTTTGTATCATTAGATGAACATTTACGTCATTTTGTGCATCCCAAGGCTTATTCTAATCACTTTTCGTACTTAAGGAATGTAGTTCATCCAATAAGCGCGTTTGTGTCATTAATATAACATTCACGTCATTTTGTGCATCCCATGGCTTATTCTAATAACCTTTAGTACTTAAGGAATGTAGTTCATCCATTAAGTGCATTTGTGTCATTAATTTAACATTTACGTCCTTTTGTGCATCTCAAGGCTTATTATAATCACTTTTCGTACTTAATGAATGTAGTTCATCCTATAAGCGAGTTTCTGTCATTAATATAACATTTACGTCATTTTGTGCATCCCAAGGCTTATTATAATCACTTTTCGTACTTAAGGAATGTAGCTCATCCAATAAGCGTGTTTGTGTCATTGGATGAACATTTATGTCATTTTGTGCATCCCAAGGCTTATTCTAATCACTTTTCGTACTTAAGGAATGTAGTTCATCCAATAAGAGCGTTTGTGTAATTAATTTAGCATTTATGTCATTTTTTGCATCCCAAGGCTTATTCTAATCACATTTCGTACTTAAGGAATGTAGTTCATCCATTAAGTGCATTTGTGTCATTAATTTAACATTTACGTCATTTTGTGCATCTCAAGGCTTATTCTTATCATTTTTCGTACTTAAGGAATGTAGTTCATTCAATAAGAGCGTTTGTGTCATTGGATGAACATTTACGTCATTTTGTGCATCCCAAGGCTTATTATCATCACTTTTCGTACTTAAGGAATGTGTTTCATCCAAGAAGCGATTTTGTATCATTAGATGAACATTTACGTCATTTTGTGCATTCCAAGGCTTATTCTAATCACTTTTCGTACCTAAGGAATGTATTTCATCCAATAAGAGCGTTTGTGTCATTAGATGAGCATTTACCTCATTTTGAGCATCCCAAGGCTTATTCTAATCACTTTTCGTACTTAAGGAATGTAGTTCGCTCAATAAGAGCGTTTGTGTAATTTGATGAACATTTACGTCATTTTGTGCATCCTAAGGCTTATTCTAATCACTTTTCGTACTTAAGGAATGTAGTTCATCCAATAAGCGCGTTTGTGTCATTAATATAACATTTACGTCATTTTGTGCATCCCAAGGCTTATTATAATCACTTTTCGTACTTAAGGAATGTAGTTCATCCTATAAGTGCGTTTGAGTCATTAATTTAGCATTTACGTCATTTTTTGCATCACAAGGCTTATTCTAATCACCTTTCGTACTTAAGGAATGTAGTTCATCCATTAAGTGCATTTGTGTCATTAATTTAACATTTACGTCCTTTTGTGAATCTCAAGGCTTATTATTATCACTTTTTGTACTTAATGAATGTAGTTCATCCTATAAGCGAGTTTCTGTCATTAATATAACCTTTACGTCATTTTGTGCATCCCAAGGCTTATTATAATCACTTTTCGTACTTAAGGAATGTAGCTCAGCCAATAAGCGTGTTTGTGTCATTGGATTAACATTTATGTCATTTTGTGCATCCCAAGGCTTATTCTAATCACTTTTCGTACTTAAGGAATGTAGTTCATCCAATAAGAGCGTTTGTGTCATTAATTTAGCATTTACGTCATTTTTTGCATCCCAAGGCATATTCTAATCACCTTTCGTACTTAAGGAATGTAGTTCATCCATTAAGTGCATTTGTGTCATTAATTTAACATTTACGTCATTTTGTGCATCTCAAGGCTTATTCTTATCATTTTTCGTACTTAAGGAATGTAGTTCATTCAATAAGAGCGTTTGTGTAATTGGATGAACATTTACGTCATTTTGTGAATTCCAAGGCTTATTCTATTCACCTTTCGTACTTAAGGAATGTAGTTCATCCAATAAGCGCGTTTGTGTCTTTAATTTAACATTTACGTCATTTGTTGCATTCCAAGGCTTATTCTAATCAGTTTTCGTACTTAAGGAATGTCGTTCATCCAATAAGTGCATTTGTTTCATTGGATGAATATTTACGTCATTTTCTGCACCCCAAGGCTTATTCTAATCACTTTTCGTACTTAAGGAATGTAGTTCATCCAATAAGAGCGTTTGTGTCATTAATTTAGCAGTTACGTCATTTTTTGCATCCCAAGGCTTATTCTAATCACTTTTTGTATTTAAGGATTGTAGTTCATCCAATAAGTGCATTTGTGTCATTGGATGAACATTTACGTTATTTTAGTTCATCCAATAAGTGCATTTGTGTCATTGGATGAACATTTACGTCATTTTGTGCATCTTAAGGATTATTATAATCACTTTTCGTACTTAAGTAATGAATTTCATCCAATAAATGCATTTGTGTCATCGGATTAACGTTTTCGTCATTTTGTGCATCCCAAGGGTTATTTTAATCACATTTTGTACTTAAGTAATGTAGTTCGTTCAATAAGAGCGTTTGTGGCATTTGATGAACATTTACGTCATTTTGTGTATCGCAAGGCATATTCTAAACACCTTTCGTACTTAAGGAATGTAGTTCATCCAATAAGTGCATTTGTGTCATGGGCTGAACATTTACGTCATTTTGTGCATCCCAAGGCTTATTCTAATCACCTTTCGTACTGAAGGAATATAGTTCATCCAATAAGCGCGTTTGTGTCATTGGATAAACATTAACGTCATTTTGTGCATCCAAAGGCTTATTCTAATCACTTTTCGTACTTAAGGAATGTAGTTCATCCAATTAGTGCATTTGTGTCATTGGATGAACATTTACGTCATTTTGTGCATCTTAAGGATTATTATAATCACTTTTCGTACTTAAGTAATGTATTTCATCCAATAAATGCATTTGTGTCATCGGATTAATGTTTTCGTCATTTTGTGCATCCCAAGGGTTATTTTAATCACATTTTGTACTTAAGTAATGTAGTTCGTTCAATAAGAGCGTTTGTGGCATTTGATGAACATTTACGTCATTTTGTGTATCGCAAGGCATATTCTAAACACCTTTCGTACTTAAGGAATGTAGTTCATCCAATAAGTGCATTTGTGTCATGGGCTGAACATT
Source organism: Cicer cuneatum (assembly GCA_037974295.1). Classification (NCBI taxonomy): domain Eukaryota; kingdom Viridiplantae; phylum Streptophyta; class Magnoliopsida; order Fabales; family Fabaceae; genus Cicer; species Cicer cuneatum. Next base: position 45,123,206 of record JBBPBO010001985.1, read on the forward strand.
TACGTCATTTTGTGCATTCAAAGGTTTATTCTAATCACTTTTCGTACTCAAGGAATGTAGTTCATCCAATAAGCGCGTTTGTGTCATTGGATGAACATTTATGTCATTTTGTGCATCCCAAGGCTTATTCTAATCACTTTTCGTACTTAAGGAATGTAGTTCATCCAGTAAGAGCGTTTGTGTCATCAATTTAACATTTATGCATTTTGTGAATCCTAAGGCTTATTCTAATCACTTTTCGTACTTAAGGAATGTAGTTCATCTAATAAGCGCGTTTGTGTCATTAATTTAACATTTACGTCATTTTGTGCATCCCAAGGCTTATTCTAATCACTTTTCGTACTTAAGGAATATAGTTCATCCAATAAGAGGGTTTGAGTCATTAATTTAACATTTACGTCATTTTGTGCATCCCAAGGCTTATTATAATCACTTTTCGTACTTAAGGAATGTATTTCATCCAATAACTGCATTTGTGTCATTGGATGAACATTTACGTCATTTTGTGGATCCCAAGGCTTATTCTAATCAATTTTCGTACTTAAGAAATGTAGTTCATCCAATAAGCGCGTTTGTGTCATTAATTTAACATTTACGTCATTTTGTACATCCCAAGGCTTATTCTAATCACTTTTCGTACTTAAGGAATGTAGTTCATCCAATAAGTGCATTTGTGTCATTGGATGAACATTTACGTCATTTTGTGCATCCCAAGGCTTATTCGATTCACTTTTCATACTTAAGGAATGTAGTTCATCCAATAACAGCATTTGTGTCATTAATATAACATTTACGTCTATTTGTGCATCCCAAGGCTTATTCTAATAACTTTTTGTACTTAAGGAATGTAGTTCATCCAAAAAAAGCATTTGTGTCATTAGTTTTATATTTACGTCATTTTGTGCATCCCAAGGCTTATTCTAATCACTTTTCGTACTAAAGGAATGTAGGTCATCCAATAAGTGCGTTTGCATCTTTAATTTAACATTTACGTCATTTTGTGCATCCCAAGGCTTATTCTAAGCACTTTTCGTACTTAAGGAATGTAGTTCATCCAATAAGCGCGTTTGTGTTATTAATATAACATTTACGTCATTTTGTGCATCCCAAGGCTTATGATAATCACTTTTCGTACCTAAGGAATGTATTTCATCCAATAAGTGCATTTGTGTCGTTGGATGAACATTTTCGTCATTTTGTGCATCCCAAGGCTTATTCTAATCACCTTTTGTACTTAAGGAATGTATTTCATCCAATAATTGCATTTGTGTCATTGGATGAACATTTTCGTCATTTTGTGCATCCCAACGCTTATTCTAATCACTTTTCGTACTTAAGGAATATAGGTCATCCAATAAGCGCGTTAGTGTCATTAATTTAACATTTACGTCATTTTGTGCATCCGAAGGCTTATTCTAATCACTTTTCGTACGTAAGGAATGTAGTTCATCCAAAAGTGCATTTGTGTCATTGGATGAACATTGACGTCATTTTGGGCATCCCAAGGCTTATTCTAATCATTTTTGGTACTTAAGGAATGTAGTTCATCCAATAAGTGAGTTTGTGTCATTAATTTAACATTTACGTCATTTTGTGCATCCCAAGGCTTATAATAATCACTTTTCGTACTTAAGGAATGTAGTTCATCCAATAAGCGCATTTGTCTCATTGGATGAACATTTACGTCATTTTGTGAATCCCAAGGCATATTCTAATCATTTTTCGTTTTTAAGGAATGTAGTTCATCCAATAAGCGCGTTTGTGTTATTAATATAACATTTACGTCATTTTGTGCATCCCAAGGCTTATTATAATCACTTTTCGTACTTAAGGAATGTATTTCATCCAATAACTGCATTTGTGTCATTGGATGAACATTTACGTCATTTTGTGCATCCCAAGGCTTATTCTAATCAATTTTCGTACTTAAGGAATGTAGTTCATCCAATAAGCGCGTTTGTGTCATTAATTTAACATTTACGTCATTTTGTACATCCCAAGGCTTATTCTAATCACTTTTTGTACTTAAGGAATGTAGTTCATCCAATAAGTGCATTTGTGTCATTGGATGAACATTTACGTCATTTTGTGCATCCCAAGGCTTATTCGATTCACTTTTCATACTTAAGGAATGTAGTTCATCCAATAACAGCATTTGTGTCATTAATATAACATTTACGTCTATTTGTGCATCCCAAGGCTTATTCTAATAACTTTTTGTACTTAAGGAATGTAGTTCATCCAAAAAAAGCATTTGTGTCATTAGTTTTATATTTACGTCATTTTGTGCATCCCAAGGCTTATTCTAATCACTTTTCGTACTAAAGGAATGTAGGTCATCCAATAAGTGCGTTTGCATCTTTAATTTAACATTTACGTCATTTTGTGCATCCCAAGGCTTATTCTAAGCACTTTTCGTACTTAAGGAATGTAGTTCATCCAATAAGCGCGTTTGTGTTATTAATATAACATTTACGTCATTTTGTGCATCCCAAGGCTTATGATAATCACTTTTCGTACCTAAGGAATGTATTTCATCCAATAAGTGCATTTGTGTCGTTGGATGAACATTTTCGTCATTTTGTGCATCCCAAGGCTTATTCTAATCACCTTTTGTACTTAAGGAATGTATTTCATCCAATAA
>JBBPBO010001985.1:45125859-45148788 GCA_037974295.1 Cicer cuneatum
TAACATTTACGTCATTTTGTGCATCCCAAGGCTTATTATAATCACTTTTCGTACTTAAGGAATGTATTTCATCCAATAACTGCATTTGTGTCATTGGATGAACATTTACGTCATTTTGTGCATCCCAAGGCTTATTCTAATCAATTTTCGTACTTAAGGAATGTAGTTCATCCAATAAGCGCGTTTGTGTCATTAATTTAACATTTACGTCATTTTGTACATCCCAAGGCTTATTCTAATCACTTTTTGTACTTAAGGAATGTAGTTCATCCAATAAGTGCATTTGTGTCATTGGATGAACATTTACGTCATTTTGTGCATCCCAAGGCTTATTCGATTCACTTTTCATACTTAAGGAATGTAGTTCATCCAATAACAGCATTTGTGTCATTAATATAACATTTACGTCTATTTGTGCATCCCAAGGCTTATTCTAATAACTTTTTGTACTTAAGGAATGTAGTTCATCCAAAAAAAGCATTTGTGTCATTAGTTTTATATTTACGTCATTTTGTGCATCCCAAGGCTTATTCTAATCACTTTTCGTACTAAAGGAATGTAGGTCATCCAATAAGTGCGTTTGCATCTTTAATTTAACATTTACGTCATTTTGTGCATCCCAAGGCTTATTCTAAGCACTTTTCGTACTTAAGGAATGTAGTTCATCCAATAAGCGCGTTTGTGTTATTAATATAACATTTACGTCATTTTGTGCATCCCAAGGCTTATGATAATCACTTTTCGTACCTAAGGAATGTATTTCATCCAATAAGTGCATTTGTGTCGTTGGATGAACATTTTCGTCATTTTGTGCATCCCAAGGCTTATTCTAATCACCTTTTGTACTTAAGGAATGTATTTCATCCAATAATTGCATTTGTGTCATTGGATGAACATTTTCGTCATTTTGTGCATCCCAACGCTTATTCTAATCACTTTTCGTACTTAAGGAATATAGGTCATCCAATAAGCGCGTTAGTGTCATTAATTTAACATTTACGTCATTTTGTGCATCCGAAGGCTTATTCTAATCACTTTTCGTACGTAAGGAATGTAGTTCATCCAAAAGTGCATTTGTGTCATTGGATGAACATTGACGTCATTTTGGGCATCCCAAGGCTTATTCTAATCATTTTTGGTACTTAAGGAATGTAGTTCATCCAATAAGTGAGTTTGTGTCATTAATTTAACATTTACGTCATTTTGTGCATCCCAAGGCTTATAATAATCACTTTTCGTACTTAAGGAATGTAGTTCATCCAATAAGCGCATTTGTCTCATTGGATGAACATTTACGTCATCTTGTGAATCCCAAGGCTTATTCTAATCATTTTTCGTTTTTAAGGAATGTAGTTCATCCAATAAGCGCGTTTGTGTTATTAATATAACATTTACGTCATTTTGTGCATCCCAAGGCTTATTATAATCACTTTTCGTACTTAAGGAATGTAGTTCATTCAATAAGTGCATTTGTGCCATTGGATGAACATTTACGTCATTTTGTGCATCCCAAGGCTTATTATAATCACTTTTCGTACTTAAGGAATGTATTTCATCCAATAAGTGCATTTGTGTCATTGGACGAACGTTTACGTCATTTTGTGCATCCGAAGGTTTATTCTAATCACTTTTCGTACTTAAGGAATGTAGGTCATCCAATAAGCGCGTTTGTATCATTAATTTAACATTTACGTCATTTTGTGCATCCCAAGGCTTATTCTAATCACTTTTGGTACTTAAGGAATAAAGTTCATCCAATAAGCGCGTTTGTGTTATTAATATAACATTTACGGCATTTTGTGCATCCCAAGGCTTATTATAATCACTTTTCGTACCTAAGGAATGTATTTCATCCAATAAGTGCGTTTGTGTCACTGGATGAACATTTAGTTCATTTTGTGAATCCCAAGGCTTATTCTAATCACTTTTCGTACTTCAGGAATGTATTTCATCCAATAAGTGCATTTGTGTCATTGGATGAACATTTACGCCATTTTGTGCATCCCAAGGCTTATTCTAATCACTTTTCGTACTTAAGGAATGTAGTTCATCCCATAAGTTCATTTGTGTTATTGGATAAAATTTTATGTCATTTTTTGCATCAAAAGACTTATTCTAATCACCTTTCGTACATAAGGAATATAGTTCATCCAATAAGCGCATTTGTGTCATTAATTTAACCTTTACGTCATTTTGTACATCCCAAGGCTTATTCTAATCACTTTTCGTACTTCAGGAATGTAGTTCATCCAATAAGTGCATTTGTGTCATTGGATGAACATTTACGTCATTTCGTGCATCCCAAGGCTTATTCGATTCACTTTTCATACTTAAGGAATGTAGTTCATCCAATAACAGCATTTGTGTCATTAATATAACATTTACGTCTTTTTGTGCATCCCAAGGCTTATTCTAATAACTTTTCGTACTTAAGGAATGTAGTTCATCCAATAAGCGCGTTTGTGTCAATAATTTAACATTTACGCCATTTTGTGCATCCCAAGGCTTATTCTAATCACTTTTTTTACTTAAGGGATTTAATTCATCCAATAAGTGCGTTTGTGTCATTAATTTAACATTTACGTCATTTTGTGCATCCCAAGTGTTATTCTACTCACTTTTCGTACTTAAGGAATGTAGTTCATCCAATAAGTGCATTTGTGTCATTGGATGAACATTTATGTCATTTTTTGCATCCAAAGGCTTATTCTAATCACCTTTCGTACATAAGGAATATAGTTCATCCAATAAGCGCATTTGTGTCATTAATTTAACATTTACGTCATTTTGTACATCCCAAGGCTTATTCTAATCACTTTTCGTACTTAAGGAATGTAGTTCATCCAATAAGTGCATTTGTGTCATTGGATGAACATTTACGTCATTTTGTGCATCCCAAGGCTTATTCTATTCACTTTTCATACTTAAGGAATGTAGTTCATCCAATAACAGCATTTGTGTCATTAATATAACATTTACGTCTTTTGGTGCATCCCAAGGCTTATTCTAATCACTTTTCGTACTTAAGGAATGTAGTTCATCCAATAAGCGCGTTTGTGTCATTAATTTAACATTTACGTCATTTTGTACATCCCAAGGCTTATTCAAATCACTTTTCGTACTTAAGGAATATAGTTCATCCAATAAGAGTGTTTGAGTCATTAATTTAACATTTACGTCATTTTGTGCATCCCAAGGCTTATTATAATCACTTTTCGTACTTAAGGAATGTATTTCATCCAATAACTGCATTTGTGTCATTGGATGAACATTTACGTCATTTTGTGCATCCCAAGGCTTATTCTAATCAATTTTCGTACTCAAGGAATGTAGTTCATCCAATAACCGCGTTGGTGTCATTAATTTAACATTTAGGTCATTTTGTACATCCCAAGGCTTATTCTAATCACTTTTCGTACTTAAGGAATGTAGTTCATCCAATAAGTGCATTTGTGTCATTGGATGAACATTTACGTCATTTTGTGCATCCCAAGGCTTATTCGATTCACTTTTCATAATTAAGGAATGTAGTTCATCCAATAAGTGCATTTATGTAATTGGATGAACATTTACGTTATTTTGTGCATCCCAAGGCTTATTCTAATCACTTTTTGTACTTAAGGAATGTCAATCATCCAATAAGCGTGTTTGTGTCATTAATATATTATTTACGTCATTTTGTGCATCCCAAGGTTTATTATAATCACTTTTCGTACTTAAGGAATGTATTTCATCCAATAAGTGCATTTTTGTCATTGGATGAACATTTAAGTCATTTTGTGCATCCCAAGGCTTATTCTATTCACTTTTCGTACTTAAGGAATGTAGTTCACCCAATAAGTGCATTTGTTTCATTGGATGAACATTTACGTCATTTTGTGCATCCCAAGGCTTATTCTAATCACTTTTTGTACTTAAGGAAATTCAATCATCCAATAAGCGCGTTTGTGTCATTAATATAAGATTTACGTCATTTTGTGCATCCCAAGGCTTATTCTAATCACTTTTCGTACTTAAGGAATGTAGTTCATCCAAAAAGTTCATTTGTGTCATTGGATGAACATTTACGTCATTTTGTGCATCCCAAGGCTTATTCTAATCAATTTTTGTACTTAAGGAATGTAGTTCATCCAATAAGTGCATTTGTGTCATTGGATGAACATTTACGTCATTTTGTGCATCCCAAGGCTTATTCTTATCACTTTTTGTACTTAAGGAATGTAGTTCATCCAATAAGCGCGTTTGTGTCAATAATATAACATTTACGTCATTTTGTGCATCCCAAGGCTTATTCTAATCACTTTTCGTACTTAAGGAATGTAGTTCATCCAATAAGAGCGTTTGTGTCATTAATATAACATTTACGTCATTTTGTGCATCCCAAGGCTTATTATATTCACTTTTCGTACTTCAGGAATGTAGTTCATCCAATAAGCGCGTTTGTGTTACTAATATAACATTTACGTCATTTTGTGCATCCCAAGGCTTATTATAATCTCTTTTCGTATCTAAGGAATGTATTTCATCCAATAAGTGCATTTGTGTCATTGGATGAATATTTACGTCATGTTGTGCATCCCAAGGCTTATTCTAATCACTTTTCGTACTTATGGAATATAAGTCATCCAATAATCGCATTTGTGGTCATGAATTTAACATTTACGTCATTTTGTGAATCCAAAGGCTTATTCTAATCACTTTTCGTACTTAAGGAATGTAGTTCATCCAATAAGTTCATTTGTGCCATTGGACGAACGTTTACGTCATTTTGTGCATCCGAAGGCTTATTCTAATCACTTTTTGTACTTAAGGAATGTAATTCATCCAATAAGCGTGTTTGTGTCATTGATTTAACATTTACATCATTTTATGCATCCCAAGGCTTATAATAATCTCTTTTCGTACTTAAGGAATGTAGTTCATCTAATAAGTGCATTTGTGTCATTGGATGAACATTTACAACATTTTGTGCATCCCAAGGCTTATTCTAATCACTTTTGGTACATAAGAAATGTAGTTCATCCAATAAGCGCTTATGTGTTATTAATATAACATTTACGTCATTTTGTGCAGCCCAAGGCTTATTATATTTACTTTTCGTACCAAAGGAATGTATTTCATCCAATAAGTGCATTTGTGTCATTGGATGAACATTTTCGTCATTTTGTGCATCCCAAGGCTTATTTTAATCACTTTTCGTACTTAAGGAATGTAAGTCATCGAATAAGCGCGTTTGTGTCATGAATTTAACATTTACGTCATGTTGTGCATCCCAAGGCTTATTGTAATCACTTTTCGTACTTAAGGAATGTAGTTCATCCAATAAGTTCATTTGTGTCATTGGACGAACGTTTACGTCATTTTGTGCATCCAAAGGCTTATTCTAATCACTTTTTGTACTTAAGGAATGTAGTTCATCCAATAAGCGTGTTTGTGTCATTAATTTAACAATTACGTCATTTTGTGCATCCCAAGGCTTATTCTAATCACTTTTGGTACTTAAGGAATGTAGTTCATCCAATAAGCGCGTTTGTGTTATTAATATAACATTTACGGCATTTTGTGCATCCCAAGGCTTATTATAATCACTTTTCGTACCTAAGGAATGTATTTCATCCAATAAGTGCATTTGTGTCGTTGGATGAACATTTTCGTCATTTTGTGCATCCCAAGGCTTATTCTAATCACCTTTTGTACTTAAGGAATGTATTTCATCCAATAAGTGCATTTGTGTCATTGGATGAACATTTTCGTCATTTTGTGAATCCCATGGTTTATTCTAATCATTTTTCGTACTTAAGGAATGTAGTTCATCCAATAAGCGTGTTTGTGTTATTAATATAACATTTACGTCATTTTGTGCATCCCAAGGCTTATTATAATCACTTTTCGTACTTAAGGAATGTAGTTCATTCAATAAGTGCATTTGTGTCATTGGATGAACATTTACGTATTTTTTGTGCATCCCAAGGCTTATTATAATCACTTTTCGTACTTAAGGAATGTATTTCATCCAATAAGTGCATTTGTGTCATTGAATGAACATTTAAGTCATTTTATGCATCCCAAGGCTTATTGTAATCACTTTTCGTACTTAAGGAATGTAGTTCATCCAATAAGCGCGTTTGTGTCATTAATATAACATTTGCGTCATTTTGTGCATCCCAAGGCTTATTCTAATCACTTTTCATACTTAATGAGTGTAGTTCATCCAATAAGTGCATTTGTGTCATTGGATGAACATTTACGTCATTTTGTACATCCCAAGGCTTATTATAATCTCTTTTCGTACCTAAGGAATGTATTTCATCCAATAAGTGCATTTGTGTCATTGGATGAATATTTACGTCATGTTGTGCATCCCAAGGCTTATTCTAATCACTTTTCGTACTTATGGAATATAAGTCATCCAATAATCGCATTTGTGTCATGAATTTAACATTTACGTCATTTTGTGCATCCCAAGGCTTATTCTAATCACTTTTCGTACTTAAGGAATGTAGTTCATCCAATAAGTTCATTTGTGCCATTGGACGAACGTTTACGTCATTTTGTGCATCCGAAGGCTTATTCTAATCACTTTTTGTACTTAAGGAATGTAATTCATCCAATAAGCGTGTTTGTGTCATTGATTTAACATTTACGTCATTTTCTGCATCCCAAGCCTTATAATAATCTCTTTTCGTACTTAAGGAATGTAGTTCATCTAATAAGTGCATTTGTGTCATTGGATGAACATTTACAACATTTTGTGCATCCCAAGGCTTATTCTAATCACTTTTGGTACTTAAGAAATGAAGTTCATCCAATAAGCGCGTTTGTGTTATTAATATAACATTTACGTCATTTTGTGCAGCCCAAGGCTTATTATATTTACTTTTCGTACCAAAGGAATGTATTTCATCCAATAAGTGCATTTGTGTCATTGGATGAACATTTTCGTCATTTTGTGCATCCCAAGGCTTATTTTAATCACTTTTCGTACTTAAGGAATGTAAGTCATCCAATAAGCGCGTTTGTGTCATGAATTTAACATTTACGTCATTTTGTGCATCCCAAGGCTTATTGTAATCACTTTTCGTACTTAAGGAATGTAGTTCATCCAATAAGTTCATTTGTGTCATTGGACGAACGTTTACGTCATTTTGTGCATCCGAAGGCTTATTGTAAGCACTTTTTGTACTTAAGGAATGTAGTTCATCCAATAAGCGTGTTTGTGTCATTAATTTAACAATTACGTTATTTTGTGCATCCCAAAGCTTATTCTAATCACTTTTGGTACTTAAGGAATGTAGTTCATCCAATAAGCGCGTTTGTGTTATTAATATAACATTTACGGCATTTTGTGCATCCCAAGGCTTATTATAATCACTTTTCGTACCTAAGGAATGTATTTCATCCAATAAGTGCATTTGTGTCGTTGGATGAACATTTTCGTCATTTTGTGCGTCCCAAGGCTTATTCTAATCACCTTTTGTACTTAAGGAATGTATTTCATCCAATAAGTGCATTTGTGTCATTGGATGAACATTTTCGTCATTTTGTGCATCCCAACGCTTATTCTAATCACTTTTCGTACTTAAGGAACGTAGGTCATCCAATAAGCGCGTTAGTGTCATTAATTTAACATTTACGTCATTTTGTGCATCCGAAGGCTTATTTTAATCACTTTTCGTACGTAAGGAATGTAGTTCATCCAAAAGTGCATTTGTGTCATTGGATGAACATTTACGTCATTTTGGGCATCCCAAGGCTTATTCTAATCATTTTTGGTAATTAAGGAATGTAGTTCATCCAATAAGTGTGTTTGTGTCATTAATTTAACATTTACGTCATTTTGTGCATCCCAAGGCTTATAATAATCACTTTTCGTACTTAAGGAATGTAGTTCATCCAATAAGCGCATTTGTCTCATTGGATGAACATTTACGTCATTTTGTGAATCCCAAGGTTTATTCTAATCATTTTTCGTACTTAAGGAATGTAGTTCATCCAATAAGCGTGTTTGTGTTATTAATATAACATTTACGTCATTTTGTGCATCCCAAGGCTTATTATAATCACTTTTCGTACTTAAGGAATGTAGTTCATTCAATAAGTGCATTTGTGTCATTGGATGAACATTTACGTCATTTTGTGCATCCCAAGGCTTATTATAATCACTTTTCGTACTTAAGGAATGTATTTCATCCAATAAGTGCATTTGTGTCATTGAATGAACATTTAAGTCATTTTATGCATCCCAAGGCTTATTGTAATCACTTTTCGTACTTAAGGAATGTAGTTCATCCAATAAGCGCGTTTGTGTCATTAATATAACATTTGCGTCATTTTGTGCATCCCAAGGCTTATTCTAATCACTTTTCATACCTAAGGAATGTATTTCATCCAATAAGTGCATTTGTGTCATTGGATGAACATTTTTGTCATTTTGTGCATCCCAAGGCTTATTCTAATCACTTTTCGTACTTAAGGAATGTAGTTCATCCAATAAGTGCATTTGTTTTATTAATACAACATTTACGTCATTTTGTGCATCCCAAGGCTTATTATAATCACTTTTCGTACCTAAGGAATGTATTTCATCCAATAAGTGCATTTGTGTCATTGGATGAACATCTTCGTCATTTTGTGCATCCTAAGGCTTATTCTAATCACTTTTCGTACTTAAGGAATGTAGGTCATCCAATAAGCGCGTTTGTTTCATTAATTTAACATTTACGTCATTTTGTACATCCCAAGGCTTATTCTAATCACTTTTTGTACTTAAGGAATGTAGTTCATCCAATAAGTGCATTTGTGTCATTGGATGAACATTTTTATCATTTTGTGCATCCCAAGGCTTATTCTAATCACTTTTCGTACTTAAGGAATGTAGGTCATCCAATAAGCGCGTTTGTATCATTAATTTAACATTTACGTCATTTTGTACATCCCAAGACTTATTCTAATCACTTTTTGTACTTAAGGAATGTAGTTCATCCAATAAGTGCATTTGTGTTATTAATATAACATTTACGTCATTTTGTGCATCCCAAGGCTTATTATAATCACTTTTCGTACCTAAGGAATGTATTTCATCCAATAAGTGCATTTGTGTCATTGGATGAACATCTTCGTCATTTTGTGCATCCTAAGGCTTATTCTAATCACTTTTCGTACTTAAGGAATGTAGGACATCCAATAAGCGCGTTTGTATCATTAAATTAACATTTACGTCATTTTGTGCATCCGAAGGCTTATTCTAATCACTTTTCGTACTTAAGGAATGTAGTTCATCCAATAAGTGCATTTGTGTCATTGGATGAACATTTACGTCATTTTGTACATCCCAAGGCTTATTCTAATCACTTTTTGTACTTAAGGAATGTAGTTCATCCAATAAGTGCATTTGTGTTATTAATATAACATTTACGTCATTTTGTGCATCCCAAGGCTTATTATAATCACTTTTCGTACCTAAGGAATGTATTTCATCCAATAAGTGCATTTGTGTCATTGGATGAACATCTTCGTCATTTTGTGCATCCCAAGGCTTATTCTAATCACTTTTCGTACTTAAGGAATGTAGGTCATCCAATAAGTGCGTTTGTATCATTATTTTAACATTTACGTCATTTTGTGCATCCCAAGGCTTATTCTAATCACTTTTCGTACTTAAGGAATGTAGTTCATCCAATAAGCGCGTTTGTGTTATTAATATAACATTTACGTCATTTTGTGCATCCCAAGGCTTATTATAATCACTTTTCGTACCTAAGGAATGTATTTCATCCAATAAGTGCATGTGTCATTGGATGAACATTTTCGTCATTTTGTGCATCCCAAGGCTTATTCTAATCACTTTTCGTACTTAAGGAATGTAGGTCATCCAATAAGCGCGTTTGTATCATTAATTTAACATTTACGTCATTTTGTGCATCCGAAGGCTTATTCTAATCACTTTTCGTACTTAAGGAATGTAGTTCATCCAATAAGTGCATTTGTGTCATTGGATGAACATTTATGTCATTTTGTACATCCCAAGACTTATTCTAATCACTTTTTGTACTTAAGGAATGTAGTTCATCCAATAAGTGCATTTGTGTTATTAATATAACATTTACGTCATTTTGTGCATCCCAAGGCTTATTATAATCACTTTTCGTACCTAAGGAATGTATTTCATCCAATAAGTGCATTTGTGTCATTGGATGAACATCTTCGTCATTTTGTGCATCCTAAGGCTTATTCTAATCACTTTTCGTACTTAAGGAATGTAGGACATCCAATAAGCGCGTTTGTATCATTAAATTAACATTTACGTCATTTTGTGCATCCGAAGGCTTATTCTAATCACTTTTCGTAGTTAAGGAATGTAGTTCATCAAATAAGTGCATTTGTGTCATTGGATGAACATTTACGTCATTTTGTACATCCCAAGGCATATTCTAATCACTTTTTGTACTTAAGGAATGTAGTTCATCCAATAAGTGCATTTGTGTTATTAATATAACATTTACGTCATTTTGTGCATCCCAAGGCTTATTATAATCACTTTTCGTACCTAAGGAATGTATTTCATCCAATAAGTGCATGTGTCATTGGATGAACATTTTCGTCGTTTTGTGCATCCCAAGGCTTATTCTAATCACTTTTCGTACTTAAGGAATGTAGGTCATCCAATAAGCGCGTTTGTATCATTAATTTAACATTTACGTCATTTTGTGCATCCCAAGGCTTTTTATAATCACTTTTCGTACCTAAGGAATGTATTTCATCCAATAAGTGCATTTGTGTCATTGGATGAACATTTTTGTCATTTTGTGCATCCCAAGGCTTATTCTAATCACTTTTCGTACTTAAGGAATGTAGGTCATCCAATAAGCGCGTTTGTTTCATTAATTTAACATTTGGGTCATTTTGTGCATCCCAAGGCTTATTCTAATCACTTTTCGTACTTAAAGAATGTAGTTCATCCAATAAGCGCGTTTGTTTTATTAATATAACATTTACGTCATTTTGTGTATCCCAAGGCTTATTATAATCACTTTTCGTACCTAAGGAATGTATTTCATCCAATAAGTGCATTTGTGTCATTGGATGAACATTTACGTCATTTTGTGCATCCCAAGGCTTATTATAATCACTTTTCGTACTTAAGGAATGTATTTCATCCAATAAGTGCATTTGTGTCATTGAATGAACATTTAAGTCATTTTATACATCCGAAGGCTTATTCTAATCACTTTTCGTACTTAAGGAATGTAGTTCATCCAATAAGTGCATTTGTGTCATTGGATGAACATTTATGTCATTTTGTACATCCCAAGGCTTATTCTAATCACTTTTTGTACTTAAGGAATGTAGTTCATCCAATAAGTGCATTTGTGTTATTAATATAACATTTACGTCATTTTGTGCATCCCAAGGCTTATTATAATCACTTTTCGTACCTAAGGAATGTATTTCATCCAATAAGTGCATGTGTCATTGGATGAACATTTTCGTCATTTTGTGCATCCCAAGGCTTATTCTAATCACTTTTCGTACTTAAGGAATGTAGGTCATCCAATAAGCGCGTTTGTATCATTAATTTAACATTTACGTCATTTTGTGCATCCCAAGGCTTATTCTAATCACTTTTCGTACTTACGGAATGTAGTTCATCCAATAAGCGCGTTTGTGTTATTAATATAACATTTACATCATTTTGTGCATCCCAAGGCTTTTTATAATCACTTTTCGTACCTAAGGAATGTATTTCATCCAATAAGTGCATTTGTGTCATTGGATGAACATTTTTGTCATTTTGTGCATCCCAAGGCTTATTCTAATCACTTTTCGTACTTAAGGAATGTAGGTCATCCAATAAGCGCGTTTGTATCATTAATTTAACATTTGGGTCATTTTTTGCATCCCAAGGCTTATTCTAATCTTTTTTCGTACTTAAGGAATGTAGTTCATCCAATAAGCGCGTTTGTTTTATTAATATAACATTTACGTCATTTTGTGCATCCCAAGGCTTATTATAATCACTTTTCATACCTAAGGAATGTATTTCATCCAATAAGTGCATTTGTTTCATTGGATGAACATTTACGTCATTTTGTGCATCCCAAGGCTTATTATAATCACTTTTTGTACTTAAGGAATGTATTTCATCCAATAAGTGCATTTGTGTCATTGAATGAACATTTAAGTCATTTTATGCATCCGAAGGCTTATTCTAATCACTTTTCGTACTTAAGGAATGTAGTTCATCCAATAAGTGCATTTGTGTCATTGGATGAACATTTACGTCATTTTGTACATCCCAAGGCTTATTCTAATCACTTTTTGTACTTAAGGAATGTAGTTCATCCAATAAGTGCATTTGTGTTATTAATATAACATTTACGTCATTTTGTGCATCCCAAGGCTTATTATAATCACTTTTCGTACCTAAGGAATGTATTTCATCCAATAAGTGCATTTGTGTCATTGGATGAACATTTTTGTCATTTTGTGCATCCCAAGGCTTATTCTAATCACTTTTCGTACTTAAGGAATGTAGGTCGTCCAATAAGTGCGTTTGTATCATTATTTTAACATTTACGTCATTTTGTGCATCCCAAGGCTTATTCTAATCACTTTTCGTACTTAAGGAATGTAGTTCATCCAATAAGCGCGTTTGTGTTATTAATATAACATTTACGTCATTTTGTGCATCCCAAGGCTTATTATAATCACTTTTCGTACCTAAGGAATGTATTTCATCCAATAAGTGCATGTGTCATTGGATGAACATTTTCGTCATTTTGTGCATCCCAAGGCTTATTCTAATCACTTTTCGTACTTAAGGAATGTAGGTCATCCAATAAGCGCGTTTGTATCATTAATTTAACATTTACGTCATTTTGTGCATCCGAAGGCTTATTCTAATCACTTTTCGTACTTAAGGAATGTAGTTCATCCAATAAGTGCATTTGTGTCATTGGATGAACATTTATGTCATTTTGTACATCCCAAGACTTATTCTAATCACTTTTTGTACTTAAGGAATGTAGTTCATCCAATAAGTGCATTTGTGTTATTAATATAACATTTACGTCATTTTGTGCATCCCAAGGCTTATTATAATCACTTTTCGTACCTAAGGAATGTATTTCATCCAATAAGTGCATTTGTGTCATTGGATGAACATCTTCGTCATTTTGTGCATCCTAAGGCTTATTCTAATCACTTTTCGTACTTAAGGAATGTAGGACATCCAATAAGCGCGTTTGTATCATTAAATTAACATTTACGTCATTTTGTGCATCCGAAGGCTTATTCTAATCACTTTTCGTACTTAAGGAATGTAGTTCATCCAATAAGTGCATTTGTGTCATTGGATGAACATTTACGTCATTTTGTACATCCCAAGGCTTATTCTAATCACTTTTTGTACTTAAGGAATGTAGTTCATCCAATAAGTGCATTTGTGTTATTAATATAACATTTACGTCATTTTGTGCATCCCAAGGCTTATTATAATCACTTTTCGTACCTAAGGAATGTATTTCATCCAATAAGTGCATGTGTCATTGGATGAACATTTTCGTCATTTTGTGCATCCCAAGGCTTATTCTAATCACTTTTCGTACTTAAGGAATGTAGGTCATCCAATAAGCGAGTTTGTATCACTAATTTAACATTTACGTCATTTAGTGCATCCGAAGGCTTATTCTAATCACTTTTCGTACTTAAGGAATGTAGTTCATCCAATAAGCGCGTTTGTGTTATTAATATAACATTTACATCATTTCGTGCATCCCAAGGCTTTTTATAATCACTTTTCGTACCTAAGGAATGTATTTCATCCAATAAGTGCATTTGTGTCATTGGTGAACATTTACGTCATTTTGTGCATCCCAAGGCTTATTATAATCACTTTTCGTACTTAAGGAATGTATTTCATCCAAGAAGTGCATTTGTGTTATTAATATAACATTTACGTCATTTTGTGCATCCCAAGGCTTATTATAATCACTTTTCGTACCTAAGGAATGTATTTCATCCAATAAGTGCATGTGTCATTGGATGAACATTTTCGTCATTTTGTGCATCCCAAGGCTTATTCTAATAACTATTCGTACTTAAGGAATGTAGGTCATCCAATAAGCGAGTTTGTATCACTAATTTAACATTTACGTCATTTAGTGCATCCGAAGGCTTATTCTAATCACTTTTCGTACTTAAGAAATGTAGTTCATCCAATAAGCGCGTTTGTGTTATTAATATAACATTTACGTCATTTTGTGCATCCCAAGGCTTTTTATAATCACTTTTCGTACCTAAGGAATGTATTTCATCCAATAAGTGCATTTGTGTCATTGGATGAACATTTTTGTCATTTTGTGCATCCCAAGGCTTATTCTAATCACTTTTCGTACTTAAGGAATGTAGGTCATCCAATAAGCGCGTTTGTATCATTAATTTAACATTTGGGTCATTTTTTGCATCCCAAGGCTTATTCTAATCACTTTTCGTACTTAAGGAATGTAGTTCATCCAATAAGCGCGTTTGTTTTATTAATATAACATTTACGTCATTTTGTGCATCCTAAGGCTTATTATAATCACTTTTCGTACCTAAGGAATGTATTTCATCCAATAAGTGCATTTGTGTCATTGGATGAACATTTACGTCATTTTGTGCATCCCAAGGCTTATTATAATCACTTTTCGTACTTAAGGAATGTATTTCATCCAATAAGTGCATTTGTGTCATTCAATGAACATTTAAGTCATTTTACGCATCCGAAGGCTTATTCTAATCACTTTTCGTACTTAAGGAATGTAGTTCATCCAATAAGTGCATTTGTGGCATTGGATGAACATTTACGTCATTTTGTACATCCCAAGCCTTATTCTAATCACTTTTTGTACTTAAGGAATGTAGTTCATCCAATAAGTGCATTTGTGTTATTAATATAACATTTACGTCATTTTGTGCATCCCAAGGCTTATTATAATCAATTTTCGTACCTAAGGAATGTATTTCATCCAATAAGTGCATGTGTCATTGGATGAACATTTTCATCATTTTGTGCATCCCGAAGCTTATTCTAATCACTTTTCGTACTTAAGGAATGTAGGTCATCCAATAAGCGCGTTTGTATCATTAATTTAACATTTACGTCATTTTGTGCATCCCAAGGCTTATTCTAATCACTTTTCGTACTTAAGGAATGTAGTTCATCCAATAAGCGCGTTTGTGTTATTAATATAACATTTACGTCATTTTGTGCATCCCAAGGCTTTTTATAATCACTTTTCGTACCTAAGGAATGTATTTCATCCAATAAGTGCATTTGTGTCATTGGATGAACATTTTTGTCATTTTGTGCATCCCAAAGCTTATTCTAATCACTTTTCGTACTTAAGGAATGTGGGTCATCCAATAAGCGCGTTTGTATCATTAATTTAACATTTACGTCATTTTGTGCATCCGAAGGCTTATTCTAATCACTTTTCGTACTTAAGGAATGTAGTTCATCCAATAAGCGCGTTTGTGTTATTAATATAACATTTACGTCATTTCGTGCATCCCAAGGCTTTTTATAATCACTTTTCGTACCTAAGGAATGTATTTCATCCAATAAGTGCATTTGTGTCATTGGATGAACATTTACGTCATTTTGTGCATCCCAAGGCTTATTATAATCACTTTTCGTACTTAAGGAATGTATTTCATCCAAGAAGTGCATTTGTGTCATTGAATGAACATTTAAGTCATTTTATGCATCCGAAGGCTTATTCTAATCACTTTTCTTACTTAAGGAATGTAGTTCATCCAATAAATGCATTTGTGTCATTGGATGAACATTTACGTCATTTTGTACATCCCAAGGCTTATTCTAATCACTTTTTGTACTTAAGGAATGTAGTTCTTCCAATAAGTGCATTTGTGTTATTAATATAACATTTACGTAATTTTGTGTATCCCAAGGCTTATTATAATCACTTTTCGTACTTAAGGAATGTAGTTCATCCAATAAGCGCGTTTGTTTTATTAATATAACATTTACGTCATTTTGTGGATCCCAAGGCTTTTTATAATCACTTTTCGTACCTAAGGAATGTATTTCATCCAATAAGTGCATTTGTGTCATTGGATGAACATTTTTGTCATTTTGTGCATCCCAAGGCTTATTCTAATCACTTTTCGTACTTAAGGAATGTAGTTCATCCAATAAGCGCGTTTGTATCATTAATTTAACATTTACGTCATTTTGTGCATCCGAAGGCTTATTCTAATCACTTTTCGTACTTAAGGAATATAGTTCATCCAATAAGCGCATTTGTGTTATTAATATAACATTTACGTCATTTTGTGCATCCTAAGGCTTTTTATAATCACTTTTCGTACCTAAGGAATGTATTTCATCCAATAAGTGCATGTATCATTGGATGACCATTTTCGTCATTTTTTGCATCCCAAGGCTTATTCTAATCACTTTTCATACTTAAGGAATGTAGGTCATCCAATAAGCGCGTTTGTACCATTAATTTAACATTTACGTCATTTTGTGCATCCCAAGGCTTATTCTAATCACTTTTCGTACTTAAGGAATGTAGTTCATCCAATAAGCGTGTTTGTGTTATTAATATAACATTTACGTCATTTTGTGCATCCCAAGGCTTTTTATAATCACTTTTCGTACCTAAGGAATGTATTTCATCCAATAAGTGCATTTGTGTCATTGGATGAACATTTTTGTCATTTTGTGCATCCCAAGGCTTATTCTAATCACTTTTCGTACTTAAGGAATGTAGGTAATCCAATAAGCGCGTTTGTATCATTAATTTAACATTTGGGTCATTTTTTGCATCCCAAGGCTTATTCTAATCACTTTTCGTACTTAAGGAATGTAGTTCATCTAATAAGCGCGTTTGTTTTATTAATATAACATTTACGTCATTTTGTGCATCCTAAGGCTTATTATAATCACTTTTCGTACCTAAGGAATGTATTTCATCCAATAAGTGCATTTGTGTCATTGGATGAACATTTACGTCATTTTGTGCATCCCAAGGCTTATTATAATCACTTTTCGTACTTAAGGAATGTATTTCATCCAATAAGTGCATTTGTGTCATTCAATGAACATTTAAGTCATTTTATGCATCCGAAGGCTTATTCTAATCACTTTTCGTACTTAAGGAATGTAGTTCATCCAATAAGTGCATTTGTGGCATTGGATGAACATTTACGTCATTTTGTACATCCCAAGGCTTATTCTAATCACTTTTTGTACTTAAGGAATGTAGTTCGTCCAATAAGTGCATTTGTGTTATTAATATAACATTTACGTCATTTTGTGCATCCCAAGGCTTATTATAATCACTTTTCGTACTTAAGGAGTGTAGTTCATTCAATAAGTGCATTTGTGTAATTGGATGAACATTTACGTCATTTTGTGCATTCCAAGGCTTATTCTAATCACTTTTTGTACTTAAGGAATGTAGTTCATCCAATAAGCGCGTTTGTGTCATTAATATAACATTTGCGTCATTTTGTGCATCCCAAGGCTTATTCTAATCACTTTTCGTACTTAAGGAGTGTAGTTCATCCAATAAGTGCATTTGTGTCATTGGATGAACATTTACGTCATTTTGTACATCCCAAGGCTTATTCTAATCACTTTTTGTACTTAAGGAATGTAGTTCATCCAATAAGTGCATTTGTGTTATTAATATAACATTTACGTCATTTTGTGCATCCCAAGGCTTATTTTAATCACTTTTCGTACTTAAGGAATGTAGTTCATCCAATAAGCGCGTTTGTATCATTAATTTAATATTTACGTCATTTTGTGCATCCGAAGGCTTATTCTAATCACTTTTCGTACTTAAGGAATGTAGTTCATCCAATAAGCGCATTTGTGTTATTAATATAACATTTACGTCATTTTGTGCATCCGAAGGCTTTTTATAATCACTTTTCGTACCTAAGGAATGTATTTCATCCAATAAGTGCATGTGTCATTGGATGAACATTTTCGTCATTTTGTGCATCCCAAGGCTTATTCTAATCACTTTTCGTACTTAAGGAATGTAGGTCATCCAATAAGCGCGTTTGTATCATTAATTTAACATTTACGTCATTTTGTGCATCCGAAGGCTTATTCTAATCACTTTTCGTACTTAAGGAATGTAGTTCATCCAATAAGCGCGTTTGTGTGATTAATATAACATTTACGTCATTTTGTGCATCCCAAGGGTTTTTATAATCACTTTTCGTACCTAAGGAATGTATTTCGTCCAATAAGTGCATTTGTGTCATTGGATGAACATTTTTGTCATTTTGTGCATCCCAAGGCTTATTCTAATCACTTTTCGTACTTAAGGAATGTAGGTCATCCAATAAGCGCGTTTGTATCATTGATTTAACATTTACGTCATTTTGTGCATCCCAAGGCTTATTCTAATCACTTTTCATATTTAAGGAATGTAGTTCATCCAATAAGCGTGTTTGTGTTATTAATATAACATTTACGTCATTTTGTGCATCCCAAGGCTTATTCTAATCACTTTTCGTACTTAAGGAATGTAGGTCATCCAATAAGCGCGTTTGTATCATTAATTTAACATTTACGTCATTTTGTGCATCCAAAGGCTTATTCTAATCACTTTTCGTACTTAAGGAATGTAGTTCATCCAATAAGCGCGTTTGTATCATTAATATAACATTTACGTCATTTTGTGCATCCCAAGGGTTTTTATAATCACTTTTCGTACCTAAGGAATGTATTTCATCCAATAAGTGCATTTGTGTCATTGGATGAACATTTTTGTCATTTTGTGCATCCCAAGGCTTATTCTAATCACTTTTCGTACTTAAGGAATGTAGGTCATCCAATAAGCGCGTTTGTATCATTGATTTAACATTTACGTCATTTTGTGCATCCCAAGGCTTATTCTAATCACTTTTCATATTTAAGGAATGTAGTTCATCCAATAAGCGTGTTTGTGTTATTAATATAACATTTACGTCATTTTGTGCATCCCAAGGCTTATTCTAATCACTTTTCGTACTTAAGGAATGTAGGTCATCCAATAAGCGCGTTTGTATCATTAATTTAACATTTACGTCATTTTGTGCATCCGAAGGCTTATTCTAATCACTTTTCGTACTTAAGGAATGTAGTTCATCCAATAAGCGCGTTTGTATCATTAATATAACATTTACGTCATTTTGTGCATCCCAAGGGTTTTTATAATCACTTTTCGTACCTAAGGAATGTATTTCATCCAATAAGTGCATTTGTGTCATTGGATGAACATTTTTGTCATTTTGTGCATCCCAAGGCTTATTCTAATCACTTTTCGTACTTAAGGAATGTAGGTCATCCAATAAGCGCGTTTGTATCATTAATTTAACATTTACGTCATTTTGTGCATCCCAAGGCTTATTCTAATCACTTTTCGTACTTAAGGAATGTAGTTCATCCAATAAGCGCGTTTGTGTTATTAATATAACATTTACGTCATTTTGTGCATCCCAAGGCTTTTTATAATCACTTTTCGTACCTAAGGAATGTATTTCATCCAATAAGTGCATTTGTGTCATTGGATGAACATTTTTGTCATTTTGTGCATCCCAAGGCTTATTCTAATCACTTTTCGTACTTAAGGAATGTAGGTCATCCAATAAGCGCGTTTGTATCATTAATTTAACATTTACGTCATTTTGTGCATCCGAAGGCTTATTATAATCACTTTTCGTACCTAAGGAATGTATTTCATCCAATAAGTGCATTTGTGTCATTGGATGAACATTTTCGTCATTTTGTGCATCCCAAGGCTTATTCTAATCACTTTTCGTACTTAAGGAATGTAGGTCATCCAATAAGCGCGTTTGTATCATTAATTTAACATTTACGTCATTTTGTGCATCCGAAGGCTTATTCTAATCACTTTTCGTACTTAAGGAATGTAGTTCATCCAATAAGCGTGTTTGTGTTATTAATATAACATTTACGTCATTTTGTGCATCCCAAGGCTTATTCTAATCACTTTTCGTACTTAAGGAATGTAGGTCATCCAATAAGCGCGTTTGTATCATTAATTTAACATTTACGTCATTTTGTGCATCCGAAGGCTTATTCTAATCACTTTTCGTACTTAAGGAATGTAGTTCATCCAATAAGCGCGTTTGTATCATTAATTTAACATTTACGTCATTTTGTGCATCCGAAGGCTTATTCTAATCACTTTTCGTACTTAAGGAATGTAGTTCATCCAATAAGCGCGTTTGTGTTATTAATATAACATTTACGTCATTTTGTGCATCCCAAGGCTTTTTATAATCACTTTTCGTACCTAAGGATTGTAGTTCATCCAATAAGTGCATTTGTGTCATTGGATGAACATTTTTGTTATTTTGTGCATCCCAAGGCTTATTCTAATCACTTTTCGTACTTAAGGAATGTAGGTCATCCAATAAGCGCGTTTGTATCATTAATTTAACATTTACGTCATTTTGTGCATCCGAAGGCTTATTCTAATCACTTTTCGTACTTAAGGAATGTAGTTCATCCAATAAGCGCGTTTGTATCATTAATTTAACATTTACGTCATTTTGTGCATCCGAAGGCTTATTCTAATCACTTTTCGTACTTAAGGAATGTAGTTCATCCAATAAGCGCGTTTGTGTTATTAATATAACATTTACGTCATTTTGTGCATCCCAAGGGTTTTTATAATCACTTTTCGTACCTAAGGAATGTATTTCATCCAATAAGTGCATTTGTGTCATTCGATGAACATTTTTGTCATTTTGTGCATCCCAAGGCTTATTCTAATCACTTTTCGTATTTAAGGAATGTAGATCATCCAATAAGCGCGTTCGTATCATTGATTTAACATTTACGTCATTTTGTGCATCCCAAGGCTTATTCTAATCACTTTTCGTACTTAAGGAATGTAGTTCCTCCAATAAGCGCGTTTGTGTTATTAATTTAACATTTACGTCATTTTGTGCATCCGAAGGCATATTCTAATCACTTTTCGTACTTAAGGAATGTAGTTCATCCAATAAGCGCGTTTGTGTTATTAATATAACATTTACGTCATTTTGTGCATCCCAAGGGTTTTTATAATCACTTTTCGTACCTAAGGAATGTATTTCATCCAATAAGTGCATTTGTGTCATTGGATGAACATTTTTGTCATTTTGTGCATCCCAAGGCTTATTCTAATCACTTTTCGTACTTAAGGAATGTAGGTCATCCAATAAGCGCGTTTGTATCATTAATTTAACATTTACGTCATTTTGTGCATCCGAAGGCTTATTATAATCACTTTTCGTACCTAAGGAATGTATTTCATCCAATAAGTGCATTTGTGTCATTGGATGAACATTTTCGTCATTTTGTGCATCCCAAGGCTTATTCTAATCACTTTTCGTACTTAAGGAATGTAGGTCATCCAATAAGCGCGTTTGTATCATTAATTTAACATTTACGTCATTTTGTGCATCCGAAGGCTTATTCTAATCACTTTTCGTACTTAAGGAATGTAGTTCATCCAATAAGCGCGTTTGTGTGATTAATATAACATTTACGTCATTTTGTGCATCCCAAGGGTTTTTATAATCACTTTTCGTACCTAAGGAATGTATTTCGTCCAATAAGTGCATTTGTGTCATTGGATGAACATTTTTGTCATTTTGTGCATCCCAAGGCTTATTCTAATCACTTTTCGTACTTAAGGAATGTAGGTCATCCAATAAGCGCGTTTGTATCATTGATTTAACATTTACGTCATTTTGTGCATCCCAAGGCTTATTCTAATCACTTTTCATATTTAAGGAATGTAGTTCATCCAATAAGCGTGTTTGTGTTATTAATATAACATTTACGTCATTTTGTGCATCCCAAGGCTTATTCTAATCACTTTTCGTACTTAAGGAATGTAGGTCATCCAATAAGCGCGTTTGTATCATTAATTTAACATTTACGTCATTTTGTGCATCCAAAGGCTTATTCTAATCACTTTTCGTACTTAAGGAATGTAGTTCATCCAATAAGCGCGTTTGTATCATTAATATAACATTTACGTCATTTTGTGCATCCCAAGGGTTTTTATAATCACTTTTCGTACCTAAGGAATGTATTTCATCCAATAAGTGCATTTGTGTCATTGGATGAACATTTTTGTCATTTTGTGCATCCCAAGGCTTATTCTAATCACTTTTCGTACTTAAGGAATGTAGGTCATCCAATAAGCGCGTTTGTATCATTGATTTAACATTTACGTCATTTTGTGCATCCCAAGGCTTATTCTAATCACTTTTCATATTTAAGGAATGTAGTTCATCCAATAAGCGTGTTTGTGTTATTAATATAACATTTACGTCATTTTGTGCATCCCAAGGCTTATTCTAATCACTTTTCGTACTTAAGGAATGTAGGTCATCCAATAAGCGCGTTTGTATCATTAATTTAACATTTACGTCATTTTGTGCATCCAAAGGCTTATTCTAATCACTTTTCGTACTTAAGGAATGTAGTTTATCCAATAAGCGCGTTTGTATCATTAATATAACATTTACGTCATTTTGTGCATCCCAAGGGTTTTTATAATCACTTTTCGTACCTAAGGAATGTATTTCATCCAATAAGTGCATTTGTGTCATTGGATGAACATTTTTGTCATTTTGTGCATCCCAAGGCTTATTCTAATCACTTTTCGTACTTAAGGAATGTAGGTCATCCAATAAGCGCGTTTGTCTCATTGATTTAACATTTACGTCATTTTGTGCATCCCAAGGCTTATTCTAATCATTTTTCATATTTAAGGAATGTAGTTCATCCAATAAGCGTGTTTGTGTTATTAATATAACATTTACGTCATTTTGTGCATCCCAAGGCTTATTCTAATCACTTTTCGTACTTAAGGAATGTAGGTCATCCAATAA
>JBBPBO010001985.1:45148971-45159593 GCA_037974295.1 Cicer cuneatum
TTTTCATATTTAAGGAATGTAGTTCATCCAATAAGCGTGTTTGTGTTATTAATATAACATTTACGTCATTTTGTGCATCCCAAGGCTTATTCTAATCACTTTTCGTACTTAAGGAATGTAGGTCATCCAATAACCGCGTTTGTATCATTAATTTAACATTTACGTCATTTTGTGCATCCAAAGGCTTATTCTAATCACTTTTCGTACTTAAGGAATGTAGTTCATCCAATAAGCGCGTTTGTATCATTAATATAACATTTACGTCATTTTGTGCATCCCAAGGCTTATTATAGTCACTTTTCGTACCTAAGGAATGTATTTCATCCAATAAGTGCATTTGTATCATTGGATGAACATTTTTGTCATTTTGTGCATCCCAAGGCTTATTCTAATCACTTTTTGTACTTAAGGAATGTAGTTCATCCAATAAGTGCATTTGTGTTATTAATATAACATTTACGTCATTTTGTGTTTTTGTGCATCCGAAGGCTTATTCTAATCACTTTTCGTACTTAAGGAATGTAGTTCATCCAATAAGCGCGTATGTGTTATTATTATAACATTTACGTCATTTTGTGCATCCCAAGGCTTTTTATAATCACTTTTCGTACCTAAGGAATGTAGTTCATCCAATAAGTGCATTTGTGTCATTGGATGAACATTTTTGTCATTTTGTGCATCCCAAGGCTTATTCTAATCACTTTTCGTACTTAAGAATGTAGGTCATCCAATAAGCGCGTTTGTATCATTAATTTAACATTTACGTCATTTTGTGCATCCGAAGGCTTATTCTAATCACTTTTCGTACTTAAGGAATGTAGTTCATCCAATAAGCGCGTTTGTATCATTAATTTAACATTTACGTCATTTTGTGCATCCGAAGGCTTATTCTAATCACTTTTCGTACTTAAGGAATGTAGTTCATCCAATAAGCGCGTTTGTGTTATTAATATAACATTTACGTCATTTTGTGCATCCCAAGGGTTTTTATAATCACTTTTCGTACCTAAGGAATGTATTTCATCCAATAAGTGCATTTGTGTCATTCGATGAACATTTTTGTCATTTTGTGCATCCCAAGGCTTATTCTAATCACTTTTCGTATTTAAGGAATGTAGATCATCCAATAAGCGCGTTCGTATCATTGATTTAACATTTACGTCATTTTGTGCATCCCAAGGCTTATTCTAATCACTTTTCGTACTTAAGGAATGTAGTTCCTCCAATAAGCGCGTTTGTGTTATTAATTTAACATTTACGTCATTTTGTGCATCCGAAGGCATATTCTAATCACTTTTCGTACTTAAGGAATGTAGTTCATCCAATAAGCGCGTTTGTGTTATTAATATAACATTTACGTCATTTTGTGCATCCCAAGGGTTTTTATAATCACTTTTCGTACCTAAGGAATGTATTTCATCCAATAAGTGCATTTGTGTCATTGGATGAACATTTTTGTCATTTTGTGCATCCCAAGGCTTATTCTAATCACTTTTCGTATTTAAGGAATGTAGATCATCCAATAAGCGCGTTTGTATCATTGATTTAACATTTACGTCATTTTGTGCATCCCAAGGCTTATTCTAATCACTTTTCGTACTTAAGGAATGTAGTTCCTCCAATAAGCGCGTTTGTGTTATTAATTTAACATTTACGTCATTTTGTGCATCCGAAGGCATATTCTAATCACTTTTCGTACTTAAGGAATGTAGTTCATCCAATAAGCGCGTTTGTGATATTAATATAACATTTACGTCATTTTGTGCATCCCAAGGCTTTTTATAATCACTTTTCGTACCTAAAGAATGTATTTCATCCAATAAGTGTATTTGTGTCATTGGATGAACATTTTTGTCATTTTGTGCATCCCAAGGCTTATTCTAATCACTTTTCGTACTTAAGGAATGTAGGTCATCCAATAAGCGCGTTTGTATCATTAATTTAACATTTACGTCATTTTGTGCATCCCAAGGCTTATTCTAATCACTTTTCGTACTTAAGGAATGTAGTTCATCCAATAAGCGCGTTTGTGTTATTAATATAACATTTACGTCATTTTGTGCATCCCAAGGCTTTTTATAATCACTTTTCGTACCTAAGGAATGTATTTCATCCAATAAGTGCATTTGTGTCATTGGATGAACATTTTTGTCATTTTGTGCATCCCAAGGCTTATTCTAATCACTTTTCGTACTTAAGGAATGTAGGTCATCCAATAAGCGCGTTTGTATCATTAATTTAACATTTACGTCATTTTGTGCATCCGAAGGCTTATTATAATCACTTTTCGTACCTAAGGAATGTATTTCATCCAATAAGTGCATTTGTGTCATTGGATGAACATTTTCGTCATTTTGTGCATCCCAAGGCTTATTCTAATCACTTTTCGTACTTAAGGAATGTAGGTCATCCAATAAGCGCGTTTGTATCATTAATTTAACATTTACGTCATTTTGTGCATCCAAAGGCTTATTCTAATCACTTTTCGTACTTAAGGAATGTAGTTCATCCAATAAGCGCGTTTGTATCATTAATATAACATTTACGTCATTTTGTGCATCCCAAGGGTTTTTATAATCACTTTTCGTACCTAAGGAATGTATTTCATCCAATAAGTGCATTTGTGTCATTGGATGAACATTTTTGTCATTTTGTGCATCCCAAGGCTTATTCTAATCACTTTTCGTACTTAAGGAATGTAGGTCATCCAATAAGCGCGTTTGTATCATTGATTTAACATTTACGTCATTTTGTGCATCCCAAGGCTTATTCTAATCACTTTTCATATTTAAGGAATGTAGTTCATCCAATAAGCGTGTTTGTGTTATTAATATAACATTTACGTCATTTTGTGCATCCCAAGGCTTATTCTAATCACTTTTCGTACTTAAGGAATGTAGGTCATCCAATAAGCGCGTTTGTATCATTAATTTAACATTTACGTCATTTTGTGCATCCAAAGGCTTATTCTAATCACTTTTCGTACTTAAGGAATGTAGTTCATCCAATAAGCGCGTTTGTATCATTAATATAAAATTTACGTCATTTTGTGCATCCCAAGGGTTTTTATAATCACTTTTCGTACCTAAGGAATGTATTTCATCCAATAAGTGCATTTGTGTCATTGGATGAACATTTTTGTCATTTTGTGCATCCCAAGGCTTATTCTAATCACTTTTCGTACTTAAGGAATGTAGGTCATCCAATAAGCGCGTTTGTATCATTGATTTAACATTTACGTCATTTTGTGCATCCCAAGGCTTATTCTAATCACTTTTCGTATTTAAGGAATGTAGTTCATCCAATAAGCGTGTTTGTGTTATTAATATAACATTTACGTCATTTTGTGCATCCCAAGGCTTATTCTAATCACTGTTCGTACTTAAGGAATGTAGGTCATCCAATAAGCGCGTTTGTATCATTAATTTAACATTTACGTCATTTTGTACATCCAAAGGCTTATTCTAATCACTTTTCGTACTTAAGGAATGTAGTTCATCCAATAAGCGCGTTTGTATCATTAATATAACATTTACGTCATTTTGTGCATCCCAAGGCTTATTATAGTCACTTTTCGTACCTAAGGAATGTATTTCATCCAATAAGTGCATTTGTGTCATTGGATGAACATTTTCGTCATTTTGTGCATCCCAAGGCTTATTCTAATCACTTTTCGTACTTAAGGAATGTAGGTCATCCAATAAGCGCGTTTGTATCATTAATTTAACATTTACGTCATTTTGTGCATCCGAAGGCTTATTCTAATCACTTTTCGTACTTAAGGAATGTAGTT
This sequence comes from Cicer cuneatum, assembly GCA_037974295.1. Classification (NCBI taxonomy): domain Eukaryota; kingdom Viridiplantae; phylum Streptophyta; class Magnoliopsida; order Fabales; family Fabaceae; genus Cicer; species Cicer cuneatum. The sequence goes on from JBBPBO010001985.1 coordinate 45,152,765, forward strand.
CATCCAATAAGCGCGTTTGTGTGATTAATATAACATTTACGTCATTTTGTGCATCCCAAGGGTTTTTATAATCACTTTTCGTACCTAAGGAATGTATTTCGTCCAATAAGTGCATTTGTGTCATTGGATGAACATTTTTGTCATTTTGTGCATCCCAAGGCTTATTCTAATCACTTTTCGTACTTAAGGAATGTAGGTCATCCAATAAGCGCGTTTGTATCATTGATTTAACATTTACGTCATTTTGTGCATCCCAAGGCTTATTCTAATCACTTTTCATATTTAAGGAATGTAGTTCATCCAATAAGCGTGTTTGTGTTATTAATATAACATTTACGTCATTTTGTGCATCCCAAGGCTTATTCTAATCACTTTTCGTACTTAAGGAATGTAGGTCATCCAATAAGCGCGTTTGTATCATTAATTTAACATTTACGTCATTTTGTGCATCCAAAGGCTTATTCTAATCACTTTTCGTACTTAAGGAATGTAGTTCATCCAATAAGCGCGTTTGTATCATTAATATAACATTTACGTCATTTTGTGCATCCCAAGGGTTTTTATAATCACTTTTCGTACCTAAGGAATGTATTTCATCCAATAAGTGCATTTGTGTCATTGGATGAACATTTTTGTCATTTTGTGCATCCCAAGGCTTATTCTAATCACTTTTCGTACTTAAGGAATGTAGGTCATCCAATAAGCGCGTTTGTATCATTGATTTAACATTTACGTCATTTTGTGCATCCCAAGGCTTATTCTAATCACTTTTCATATTTAAGGAATGTAGTTCATCCAATAAGCGTGTTTGTGTTATTAATATAACATTTACGTCATTTTGTGCATCCCAAGGCTTATTCTAATCACTTTTCGTACTTAAGGAATGTAGGTCATCCAATAAGCGCGTTTGTATCATTAATTTAACATTTACGTCATTTTGTGCATCCGAAGGCTTATTCTAATCACTTTTCGTACTTAAGGAATGTAGTTCATCCAATAAGCGCGTTTGTATCATTAATATAACATTTACGTCATTTTGTGCATCCCAAGGGTTTTTATAATCACTTTTCGTACCTAAGGAATGTATTTCATCCAATAAGTGCATTTGTGTCATTGGATGAACATTTTTGTCATTTTGTGCATCCCAAGGCTTATTCTAATCACTTTTCGTACTTAAGGAATGTAGGTCATCCAATAAGCGCGTTTGTATCATTAATTTAACATTTACGTCATTTTGTGCATCCCAAGGCTTATTCTAATCACTTTTCGTACTTAAGGAATGTAGTTCATCCAATAAGCGCGTTTGTGTTATTAATATAACATTTACGTCATTTTGTGCATCCCAAGGCTTTTTATAATCACTTTTCGTACCTAAGGAATGTATTTCATCCAATAAGTGCATTTGTGTCATTGGATGAACATTTTTGTCATTTTGTGCATCCCAAGGCTTATTCTAATCACTTTTCGTACTTAAGGAATGTAGGTCATCCAATAAGCGCGTTTGTATCATTAATTTAACATTTACGTCATTTTGTGCATCCGAAGGCTTATTATAATCACTTTTCGTACCTAAGGAATGTATTTCATCCAATAAGTGCATTTGTGTCATTGGATGAACATTTTCGTCATTTTGTGCATCCCAAGGCTTATTCTAATCACTTTTCGTACTTAAGGAATGTAGGTCATCCAATAAGCGCGTTTGTATCATTAATTTAACATTTACGTCATTTTGTGCATCCAAAGGCTTATTCTAATCACTTTTCGTACTTAAGGAATGTAGTTCATCCAATAAGCGCGTTTGTATCATTAATATAACATTTACGTCATTTTGTGCATCCCAAGGCTTATTATAGTCACTTTTCGTACCTAAGGAATGTATTTCATCCAATAAGTGCATTTGTATCATTGGATGAACATTTTTGTCATTTTGTGCATCCCAAGGCTTATTCTAATCACTTTTTGTACTTAAGGAATGTAGTTCATCCAATAAGTGCATTTGTGTTATTAATATAACATTTACGTCATTTTGTGTTTTTGTGCATCCGAAGGCTTATTCTAATCACTTTTCGTACTTAAGGAATGTAGTTCATCCAATAAGCGCGTATGTGTTATTATTATAACATTTACGTCATTTTGTGCATCCCAAGGCTTTTTATAATCACTTTTCGTACCTAAGGAATGTAGTTCATCCAATAAGTGCATTTGTGTATTTGGATGAACATTTTTGTCATTTTGTGCATCCCAAGGCTTATTCTAATCACTTTTCGTACTTAAGAATGTAGGTCATCCAATAAGCGCGTTTGTATCATTAATTTAACATTTACGTCATTTTGTGCATCCGAAGGCTTATTCTAATCACTTTTCGTACTTAAGGAATGTAGTTCATCCAATAAGCGCGTTTGTGTTATTAATATAACATTTACGTCATTTTGTGCATCCCAAGGGTTTTTATAATCACTGTTCGTACTTAAGGAATGTAGGTCATCCAATAAGCGCGTTTGTATCATTAATTTAACATTTACGTCATTTTGTACATCCAAAGGCTTATTCTAATCACTTTTCGTACTTAAGGAATGTAGTTCATCCAATAAGCGCGTTTGTATCATTAATATAACATTTACGTCATTTTGTGCATCCCAAGGCTTATTATAGTCACTTTTCGTACCTAAGGAATGTATTTCATCCAATAAGTGCATTTGTGTCATTGGATGAACATTTTCGTCATTTTGTGCATCCCAAGGCTTATTCTAATCACTTTTCGTACTTAAGGAATGTAGGTCATCCAATAAGCGCTATTGTATCATTAATTTAACATTTACGTCATTTTGTGCATCCGAAGGCTTATTCTAATCACTTTTCGTACTTAAGGAATGTAGTTCATCCAATAAGCGCGTTTGTGTTATTAATATAACATTTACGTCATTTTGTGCATCCCAAGGGTTTTTATAATCACTGTTCGTACTTAAGGAATGTAGGTCATCCAATAAGCGCGTTTGTATCATTAATTTAACATTTACGTCATTTTGTACATCCAAAGGCTTATTCTAATCACTTTTCGTACTTAAGGAATGTAGTTCATCCAATAAGCGCGTTTGTATCATTAATATAACATTTACGTCATTTTGTGCATCCCAAGGCTTATTATAGTCACTTTTCGTACCTAAGGAATGTATTTCATCCAATAAGTGCATTTGTATCATTGGATGAACATTTTTGTCATTTTGTGCATCCCAAGGCTTATTCTAATCACTTTTTGTACTTAAGGAATGTAGTTCATCCAATAAGTGCATTTGTGTTATTAATATAACATTTACGTCATTTTGTGTTTTTGTGCATCCGAAGGCTTATTCTAATCACTTTTCGTACTTAAGGAATGTAGTTCATCCAATAAGCGCGTATGTGTTATTATTATAACATTTACGTCATTTTGTGCATCCCAAGGCTTTTTATAATCACTTTTCGTACCTAAGGAATGTAGTTCATCCAATAAGTGCATTTGTGTATTTGGATGAACATTTTTGTCATTTTGTGCATCCCAAGGCTTATTCTAATCACTTTTCGTACTTAAGAATGTAGGTCATCCAATAAGCGCGTTTGTATCATTAATTTAACATTTACGTCATTTTGTGCATCCGAAGGCTTATTCTAATCACTTTTCGTACTTAAGGAATGTAGTTCATCCAATAAGCGCGTTTGTATCATTAATTTAACATTTACGTCATTTTGTGCATCCGAAGGCTTATTCTAATCACTTTTCGTACTTAAGGAATGTAGTTCATCCAATAAGCGCGTTTGTGTTATTAATATAACATTTACGTCATTTTGTGCATCCCAAGGGTTTTTATAATCACTTTTCGTACCTAAGGAATGTATTTCATCCAATAAGTGCATTTGGGTCATTGGATGAACATTTTTGTCATTTTGTGCATCCCAAGGCTTATTCTAATCACTTTTCGTATTTAAGGAATGTAGATCATCCAATAAGCGCGTTTGTATCATTGATTTAACATTTACTTCATTTTGTGCATCCGAAGGCTTTTTATAATCACTTTTCGTATTTAAGGAATGTAGTTCATCCAATAAGCGCATTTGTGTCATTGGATGAACATTTTTGTCATTTTGTGCATCCCAAGGCTTATTCTAATCACTTTTCATATTTAAGGAATGTAGATCATCCAATAAGCGCGTTTGTATCATTGATTTAACATTTACGTCATTTTGTGCATCCCAAGGCTTATTCTAATCACTTTTCGTATTTAAGGAATGTAGTTCATCCAATAAGCGTGTTTGTGTTATTAATATAACATTTACGTCATTTTGTGCATCCCAAGGCTTATTCAAATCACTTTTCGTAGTTAAGGAATGTAGGTCATCCTATAAGCGCGTTTGTATCATTAATTTAACATTTACTTCATTTTGTGCATCCGAAGGCTTTTTATAATCACTTTTCGTACCTAAGGAATGTATTTCATCCAATAAGTGCATTTGTGTCATTGGATGAACATTTTTGTCATTTTGTGCATCCCAAGGCTTATTCTAATCACTTTTCGTACTTAAGGAATGTAGGTCATCCAATATGCGCGTTTGTATCATTAATTTAACATTTGGGTCATTTTTTGCATCCCAAGGCTTATTCTAATCACTTTTCATAGTTAAGGAATGTAGTTCATCCAATAAGCGCGTTTGTGTTATTAATATAACATTTATGTCATTTTGTGCATCCCAAGGCTTATTATAATCACTTTTCGTACCTAAGGAATGTATTTCATCCAATAAGTGCATTTGTGTCACTGGATGAACATTTTCGTCATTTTGTGCATCCTAAGGCTTATTCTAATCACTTTTTGTAGTTAAGGAATGTAGGTCATCCAATAAGCGCGTTTGTATCATTAATTTAACATTTACGTCATTTTGTGCATCCCAACGCTTATTCTAATCACTTTTCGTACTTAAGGAATGTAGTTCATCCAATAAGCGCGTTTGTGTTATTAATATAACATTTATGTCATTTTTTGCATCCCAAGGCTTATTCTAATCACTTTTTGTACTTAAGGAATGTAGTTCATCCAATAAGTACATTTGTGTTACTAATATAACATTTACGTCATTTTGTGCATCCCAAGGATTATTATAATCACTTTTCGTACTTAAGGAATGTAGTTCATCCAATAAGCGCGTTTGTATCATTAATTTAACATTTACGTCATTTTGTGCATCCGAAGGCTTATTCTAATCACTTTTCGTACTTAAGGAATGTAGTTCATCCAATAAGCACATTTGTGTTATTAATATAACATTTACGTCATTTTGTGCATCCCAAGGCTTTTTATAATCACTTTTCGTACCTAAGGAATGTATTTCATCCAATAAGTGCATTTGTGTCATTGGATGAACATTTTCGTCATTTTGTGCATCCCAAGGCTTATTTTAATCACTTTTCGTACTTAAGGAATGTAAGTCATCCAATAAGCGCGTTTGTGTCATGAATTTAACATTTACATCATTTTGTGCATCCCAAGGCTTATTGTAATCACTTTTCGTACTTAAGGAATGTAGTTCATCCAATAAGTTCATTTGTGTCATTGGACGAACGTTTACGTCATTTTGTGCATCCGAAGGCTTATTCTAATCACTTTTTGTACTTAAGGAATGTAGTTCATCCAATAAGCGTGTTTGTGTCATTAATTTAACAGTTACGTCATTTTGTGCATCCCAAGGCTTATTCTAATCACTTTTGGTACTTAAGGAATGTAGTTCATCCAATAAGCGCGTTTGTTTTATTAATATAACATTTACGTCATTTTGTGCATCCCAAGGCTTATTATAATCACTTTTCGTACCTAAGGAATGTATTTCATCCAATAAGTGCATTTGTGTCATTGGATGAACATTTACGTCATTTTGTGCATCCCAAGGCTTATTATAATCACTTTTCGTACTTAAGGAATGTATTTCATCCAATAAATGCATTTGTGTCATTGAATGAACATTTAAGTCATTTTATGCATCCCAAGGCTTATTCTAATCACTTTTCGTACTTAAGGAATGTAGGTCATCCAATAAGCGCGTTTGTGTCATGAATTTTAAATTTACGTCATTTTGTGCATCCCAAGGCTTATTCTAATCACTTTTCGTACTTAAGGAATGTAGTTCATCCAATAAGTGCATTTGTGTCACTGGATAAACATTTTCGTCATTTTGTGCATCCTAAGGCTTATTCTAATCACTTTTCGTACTTAAGGAATGTAGGTCATCCAATAAGCGCGTTTGTATCATTAATTTAACATTTACGTCATTTTGTGCATCCCAACGCTTATTCTAATCACTTTTCGTACTTAAGGAATGTAGTTCATCCAATAAGCGCGTTTGTGTTATTAATATAACATTTACGTCATTTTGTGCATCCCAAGGCTTATTCTAATCACTTTTTGTACTTAAGGAATGTAGTTCATCCAATAAGTGCATTTGTGTTATTAATATAACATTTACGTCATTTTGTGCATCCCAAGGATTATTATAATCACTTTTCGTACTTAAGGAATGTAGTTCATCCAATAAGCGCGTTTGTATCATTAATTTAACATTTACGTCATTTTGTGCATCCGAAGGCTTATTCTAATCACTTTTCGTACTTAAGGAATGTAGTTCATCCAATAAGCGCGTTTGTGTTATTAATATAACATTTACGTCATTTTGTGCATCCCAAGGGTTTTTATAATCACTTTTCGTACCTAAGGAATGTATTTCATCCAATAAGTGCATTTGTGTCATTGGATGAACATTTTTGTCATTTTGTGCATCCCAAGGCTTATTCTAATCACTTTTCGTA
>JBBPBO010001985.1:45171284-45185744 GCA_037974295.1 Cicer cuneatum
AGCGTGTTTGTGTTATTAATATAACATTTACGTCATTTTGTGCATCCCAAGGCTTATCCTAATCACTTTTCGTACTTAAGGAATGTAGTTCATCCAATAAGTGCGTTTGTGTCATTAATTTAACATTGACGTCATTTTGTGCATCCCAAGGCTTATTCTAATCACTTTTCGTACTTAAGGAATGTAGTTCATCCAATAAGAGCGTTTGTGTAATTAATTTAACATTTACGTCATTTTGTGCATCCCAAGACTTAATCTAATCACTTTTCGTACTTAAGGAACGTAGTTCATCCAATAAGCGCATTTGTGTCATTAATTTAACATTTACGTCATTTTGTGCATCTTAAGGCTTATTCTAATCAATTTTCATACTTAAGAAATATAGTCCATCAAATAAGCGAGGTTGTGTCATTAGTTTAACATTTAGGTCATTTTGTGCATCCCAAGGCTTATTCTAATCACTTTTCGTACTTAAGGATGTAGTTCATCCAATAAGTAAATTTGTGTCATTGGATGAACATTTACGTCATTTTGTGCTTGCCAAGGCTTATTCTAATCATTTTTCGTACTTAAGGAATGTATTTCATCCAATAAGTGCATATGTCATTCAATGAAAATTTACGTTGCATCCCAAGGCTTATTCTAATCACTTTTCGTACTTAAGGAATGTATTTCATCAATTAGCGCGTTTGTGTCATTAATATTACATTTACTTCATTTTGTGCATCCCATGGCTTATTCTAATCACTTTTCTTACTTAAGGAATGTAGTTTATTCAATATGCATGTTTGTGTCATTAATTTAACATTTATAACATTTTGTGCATCCCAAGCGTTATTCTAATCACTTTTCGTACCTAAGGAATTAAGTTCATCCAATAAGAGCGTTTGTGTCATTAATTTAACATTGATGTCATTTTGTGCATCCCAAGGCTTATTCTAATCACTTTTGGTACTTAAGGAATGTATTTCATCCAATAAGTGCATTTGTGTCATTGGATGAACATTTACGTTGCATCCCAAGGCTTATTCTAATCACTTTTCGTACTTAAGGAATGTAGTTCATCAATTAGCGCGTTTGTGTCATTAATATAACATTTACGTCATTTTGTGCATCCCAAGGCTTAATCTAATCACTTTTCGTACTTAAGGAACGTAGTTCATCCAATAAGCGCATTTGTGTCATTAATTTAACATTTACGTCATTTTGTGCATCTTATGGCTTATTCTAATCACTTTTCGTACTTAAGGAATGTATTTCGTGAATAAGCGCGTTTGTGTCATTAATATAACATTTACGTCATTTTGTGCATCCCAAGCCTTAATCTAATCACTTTTTGGACTTAAGGAATGTAGTTTATTCAATATGCGTGTTTCTGTCATTAATTTAAAATTTACGTCATTTTGTGCATCCCAAGGCTTAATCTAATCACTTCTCTTACTTAAGGAACGTAGTTCATCCAATAAGCGCATTTGTGTCATTAATTTAACATTTACGTCATTTTGTGCATCTTAAGGCTTATTCTAATCACTTTTTGTACTTAAGGAATGTATTTCATCCAATAAGTGCATTTGTGTTATTGGATGAACATTTACGTCATTTTGTGCATCCCAAGGCTTATTCTAATCACTTTTCGTAGTTCAGGAATGTAGTTCATTCAATAAGTGCATTTGTGTCATTAATTTAACATTGACGTCATTTTGTGCATCCCAAGCCTTATTCTAATCACTTTTCGTACTTAAGGAATGTAGTTCATCCGATAAGAGCATTTGTGTAATTAATTTAACATTTACGTCATTTTGTGCATCCCAAGGCTTATTCTAATCATTTTTCGTACTTAAGGAACGTAGTTCATCCAATAAGCGCATTTGTGTCATTAATTTAACATTTACGTCATTTTGTGCATCTTAAGGCTTGTTCTAATCAATTTTCATACATAAGAAATATAGTTCATCAAATAAGCGAGGTTGTGTCATTATTTTAACATTTAGGTCATTTTGTGCATCCCAAGGCTTATTCTAATCACTTTTCGTATTAAGGATGTAGTTCATCCAATAAGTACATTTGTGTCATTGGATGAACATTTACGTCATTTTGTGCATGCCAAGGCTTATTCTAATCATTTTTCGTACTTAAGGAATGTATTTCATCCAATAAGTGCTTTTATGTCATTAATTTAACATTTACGTCATTTTGTGCATCCCAAGGCTTATTCTAATCACTTTTCGTACTTAAGGAATGTATTTCGTGAATAAGCGCGTTTGTGTCATTAATATAACATTTATGTTATTTTGTGCATCCCAAGCCTTAATCTAATCACTTTTTGGACTTAAGGAATGTAGTTTATTCAATATGCGTGTTTCTGTCATTAATTTAAAATTTACGTCATTTTGTGCATCCCAAGGCTTAATCTAATCACTTCTCTTACTTAAGGAACGTAGTTCATCCAATAAGCGCATTTGTGTCATTAATTTAACATTTACGTCATTTTGTGCATCTTAAGGCTTATTCTAATCACTTTTTGTACTTAAGGAATGTATTTCATCCAATAAGTGCATTTGTGTTATTGGATGAACATTTACGTCATTTTGTGCATCCCAAGGCTTATTCTAATCACTTTTCGTAGTTCAGGAATGTAGTTCATTCAATAAGTGCATTTGTGTCATTAATTTAACATTGACGTCATTTTGTGCATCCCAAGCCTTATTCTAATCACTTTTCGTACTTAAGGAATGTAGTTCATCCGATAAGAGCCTTTGTGTAATTAATTTAACATTTACGTCATTTTGTGCATCCCAAGGCTTATTCTAATCATTTTTCGTACTTAAGGAACGTAGTTCATCCAATAAGCGCATTTGTGTCATTAATTTAACATTTACGCCATTTTGTGCATCTTAAGGCTTATTCTAATCAATTTTCATACTTAAGAAATATAGTTCATCAAATAAGCGAGGTTGTGTCATTATTTTAACATTTAGGTCATTTTGTGCATCCCAAGGCTTATTCTAATCACTTTTCGTACTTAAGGATGTAGTTCATCCAATAAGTACATTTGTGTCATTGGATGAACATTTACGTCATTTTGTGCATGCCAAGGCTTATTCTAATCATTTTTCGTACTTAAGGAATGTATTTCATCCAATAAGTGCTTTTATGTCATTAATTTAACATTTACGTCATTTTGTGCATCCCAAGGCTTATTCTAATCACTTTTCGTACTTAAGGAATGTAGTTCATCCAATAAGTGCGTTTGTGTCATTAATTTAACATTTACGTCATTTTGTGCATCCCAAGGCTTATTCTAATCACTTTTCGTACTTAAGGAATGTAGTTCATCCAATAAGAGCGTTTGTGTAATTAATTTAACATTTACGTCATTTTGTGCATCCCAAGACTTAATCTAATCACTTTTCGTACTTAAGGAACGTAGTTCATCCAATAAGCGCATTTGTGTCATTAATTTAACATTTACGTCATTTTGTGCATCTTAAGGCTTATTCTAATCAATTTTCATACTTAAGAAATATAGTTCATCAAATAAGCGAGGTTGTGTCATTATTTTAACATTTAGGTCATTTTGTGCATCCCAAGGCTTATTCTAATCACTTTTCGTACTTAAGGATGTAGTTCATCCAATAAGTACATTTGTGTCATTGGATGAACATTTACGTCATTTTGTGCATGCCAAGGCTTATTCTAATCATTTTTCGTACTTAAGGAATGTATTTCATCCAATAAGTGCTTTTATGTCATTAATTTAACATTTACGTCATTTTGTGCATCCCAAGGCTTATTCTAATCACTTTTCGTACTTAAGGAATGTAGTTCATCCAATAAGTGCGTTTGTGTCATTAATTTAACATTGACGTCATTTTGTGCATCCCAAGGCTTATTCTAATCACTTTTCGTACTTAAGGAATGTAGTTCATCCAATAAGAGCGTTTGTGTAATTAATTTAACATTTACGTCATTTTGTGCATCCCAAGACTTAATCTAATCACTTTTCGTACTTAAGGAACGTAGTTCATCCAATAAGCGCATTTGTGTCATTAATTTAACATTTACGTCATTTTGTGCATCTTAAGGCTTATTCTAATCAATTTTCATACTTAAGAAATATAGTTCATCAAATAAGCGAGGTTGTGTCATTATTTTAACATTTAGGTCATTTTGTGCATCCCAAGGCTTATTCTAATCACTTTTCGTACTTAAGGATGTAGTTCATCCAATAAGTACATTTGTGTCATTGGATGAACATTTACGTCATTTTGTGCATCCCAAGCCTTATTCTAATCACTTTTCGTACCTAAGGAATTAACTTCATCCAATAAGAGCGTTTGTGTCATTAATTTAACATTGATGTCATTTTGTGCATCCCAAGGCTTATTCTAATCACTTTTGGTACTTAAGGAATGTATTTCATCCAATAAGTGCATTTGTGTCATTGGATGAACATTTACGTTGCATCCCAAGGCTTATTCTAATCACTTTTCGTACTTAAGGAATGTAGTTCATCAATTAGCTCGTTTGTGTCATTAATATAACATTTACGTCATTTTGTGCATCCCAAGGCTTAATCTAATCACTTTTCGTACTTAAGGAACGTAGTTCATTCAATAAGCGCATTTGTGTCATTAATTTAACATTTACGTCATTTTGTGCATCTTATGGCTTATTCTAATCACTTTTCGTACTTAAGGAATGTATTTCGTGAATAAGCGCGTTTGTGTCATTAATATAACATTTACGTCATTTTGTGCATCCCAAGCCTTAATCTAATCACTTTTTGGACTTAAGGAATGTAGTTTATTCAATATGCGTGTTTCTGTCATTAATTTAAAATTTACGTCATTTTGTGCATCCCAAGGCTTAATCTAATCACTTCTCTTACTTAAGGAACGTAGTTCATCCAATAAGCGCATTTGTGTCATTAATTTAACATTTACGTCATTTTGTGCATCCCAAGGCTTATTCTAATCACTTTTCGTACTTAAGGAATGTAGTTCATCCAATAAGTGCATTTGTGTTATTGGATGAACATTTACGTCATTTTGTGCATCCCAAGGCTTATTCTAATCACTTTTCGTAGTTCAGGAATGTAGTTTATTCAATAAGTGCATTTGTGTCATTAATTTAACATTGACGTCATTTTGTGTATCCCAAGCCTTATTCTAATCACTTTTCGTACTTAAGGAATGTAGTTCATCCAATAAGAGCGTTTGTGTAATTAATTTAACATTTACGTCATTTTGTACATCCCAAGGCTTATTCTAATCACTTTTCGTACTTAAGGAATGTAGTTCATCAAATAAGTGCATTTGTGTCATTGGATGAACATTTACGTCATTTTGTGCATCCCAAGGCTTATTCTAATCACTTTTCAGACTTAAGGAATGTAGTTCATTCAATAAGTGCATTTGTGTCATTGGAGGAACATTTACGTCATTTTGTGCATCCCAAGGCTTATTCTAATCACTTTTCGTACTTAAGGAATGTAGTTCATCCAATAAGCGCGTTTATGTCATTAATTTAACATTTACGTCATTTTGTGCATCCCATGGCTTATTCTAATCACTTTTCGTACTTAAGGAATGTAGTTCATCCAATAAGTGTGTTTGTGTCATTAATTTAACATTGACGTCATTTTGTGCATCCCAAGGCTTATTCTAATCACTTTTCGTACTTAAGGAATGTAGTTCATCCAATAAGAGCGTTTGTGTAATTAATTTAACATTTACGTCATTTTGTGCATCCCAAAACTTAATCTAATCACTTTTCGTACTTAAGGAACGTAGTTCATCCAATAAGCGCATTTGTGTCATTAATTTAACATTTACGTCATTTTGTGCATCTTAAGGCTTATTCTAATCACTTTTCGTACTTAAGGAATGTATTTCATCCAATAAGTGCATTTGTGTCATTGGATGAACATTTACGTCATTTTGTCCATCCCAAGGCTTATTCTAATCACTTTTCGTACTTAAGGAATGTAGTTCATTCAATAAGTGCATTTCTGTCATTGGATGAACATTTACGTCATTTTGTGCATCCCAAGGCTTATTCTAATCACTTTTCGTACTTAAGGAATGTAGTTCATCCAATAAGCGCGATTATGTCATTAATTTAACATTTACGTCATTTTGTGCATCCCAAGGCTTATTCTAATCACTTTTCGTACTTAAGGAATGTAGTGCATCCAATAAGAGCGTTTGTGTAATTAATTTAACATTTACGTCATTTTGTGCATCCCAAGGGTTATTCTAATCACTTTTCGTACTTAAGGAATGTAGTTCATCCAATAAGAGCGTTTGTGTAATTAATTTAACATTTACGTCATTTTGTGCATCCCAATGCTTATTCTAATCACTTTTCGAACTTAACGAATGTAGTTCATCCAATAAGTGCATTTGTGTCATTGGATGAACATTTACGTCATTTTGTGCATCCCAAGGCTTATTTTAATTTTTCGTACTTAAGGAATGTAGTTCATGCAATAAGCGCGTTTATGTCATTAATTTAACATTTACGTCATTTTGTGCATCCCAAGGCTTATTCTAATCACTTTTCGTACTTAAGGAATGTAGTTCATCCAATAAGTGCATTTGTGTCATTGGATGAACATTTACCTCATTTTGTGCATCCCAAAGCTTATTCTAATCACTTTTCGTACTAATGGAATGCAGTTCATCCAATAAGCGCGTTTGTGTCATTAATTTAACATTGACGTCATTTTGTGCATCCCAAGGCTTATTCTAATCACTTTTCGAACTTATGGAATGTAGTTTATTCAATAAGCGCGTTTGTGTCATTAATTTAACATTTACGTCATTTTGTGCATCCCAAGGCTTATTCTAATCACTTTTCGTACTTAAGGAATGTAGTTCATCCAATAAGTGCATTTCTGTCATTGGATGAACATTTATGCATTTTGTGCATCCCAAGGCTTATTATAATCACTTTTCGTACTTAAGGCATGTAGTTCATCCAATAAGCGCGTTTGTGTCATTAATTTAACATTTATGCATTTTGTGCATCCCATGGTTTATTCTAATCACTTTTTCTACTTAAGTAATGTAGTTCATCCAATAAGAGCGTTTGTGTAATTAATTTAACATTTACGTCATTTTGTGCATCCCAAGGGTTATTCTAATCACTTTTGATACTTAAGGAATGTAGTTCATCCAATAAGAGTGTTTGTGTAAATAATTTAACATTTACGTCATTTTGTGCATCGCAAGGCTTATTCTAATCACTTTTAGTACTTAAGGAACGTAGTTTATCCAATAAGCGCATTTGTGTCATTAATTTAACATTTACGTCATTTTGTGCATCTTAAGGCTTATTCTAATCACTTTTCGTACTTAAGGAATGTATTTCATCCAATAAGTGCATTTGTGTCATTGGATGAACATTTACGTCATTTTGTGCATCCCAAGGCTTATTATTCTAATCACTTTTCGTACTTAAGGTATGTAGTTCATCCAATAAGCGCGTTTGTGTCATTAATTTAACATTGACGTTATTTTGTGCATCCCAAGGCTTATTCTAATCACTTTTCGTACTTAAGGAATGTAGTTCATCCAATAAGTGCATTTGTGTCATTGGGTGAACATTTAAGTCATTTTGTGCATCCCAAGGCTTATTCTAAACACTTTTTGTACTTAAGGAATGTAGTTCATCCAATAAGCGTGTTTGTGTCATTAATTTAACATTGACGTCATTTTGTGCATCCCAAGGCTTATTCTAATCACTTTTCGTACTTAAGGAACGTAGTTCATCCAATAAGCGCATTTGTGTCATTAATTTTACATTTACGTCATTTCTTGCATCCCAAGGCTTATTCTAATCACTTTTCGTACTTAAGGAATGTATTTCATCCAATTAGCGCATTTGTGTCATTAATATAACATTTACGTCATTTTGTGCATCCCAAGGCTTAATCTAATCACTTTTCGTACTTAAGGAACGTAGTTCATCCAATAAGCGCGTTTGTGTCATTGGATGGACATTTACGTCATTTTCTGCATCCCAAGGCTTATTCTAATCACTTTTCGTACTTAAGGAATGTATTTCATCCAATAAGTGCATTTGTGTCATTGGATGAACATTTACGTCATTTTGTGCATCCCAAGGCTTATTATTCTAATCACTTTTCGTACTTAAGGTATGTAGTTCATCCAATAAGCGCGTTTGTGTCATTAATTTAACATTGATGTCATTTTGTGCATCTTAAGGCTTATTCTAATCACTTTTCGTACTTAAGGAATGTATTTCATCCAATAAGTGCATTTGTGTCAGTAGATGAACATTTACGTCATTTTGTGTATCCCACGGCTTATTCTAATCACTTTTCGTACTTAAGGAATGTAGTTCATCTAATAAGTGCATTTGTGTCATTGGATGAACATTTACGTCATTCTGTGCATCCCAAGGCTTATTCTAATCACTTTTCGTACTTAAGGAATGTAGTTCATCCAATAAGTGCATTTGGGTCATTGGATGAACATTTACGTCATTCTGTGCATCCCAAGGCTTATTCAAATCACTTTTCGTACTTAAGGAATGTAGTTCATCCAATAGGTGCATTTGTGTCATTGGATGAACATTTACGTCATTTTGTGATCCAAGTGCTTATTCTAAACACTTTTCGTACTTAAGGAATTTAGTTCATCCAATAAGCGCGTTAGTGTCATTGGATGGACATTTACGTCATTTTCTGCATCCCAAGGCTTATTCTGATCACTTTTCGTACTTATGGAATGTAGTTTATTCAATAAGCGCTTTTGTGTCATTAATTTAACATTTACGTCATTTTGTGCATCCCAAGCCTTATTCTAATCACTTTTCTTACTTAAGGAATGTAGTTCATCCAATAAGTGCATTTGTGTCATTGGGTGAACATTTAAGTCATTTTGTGCATCCCAAAGCTTATTCTAATCACTTTTTGTACTTAAGGAATGTAGTTCATCCAATAAGCGCATTTGTGTCATTAATTTAACATTGACGTCATTTTGTGCATCCCAAGACTTATTCTAATCACTTTTCGTACTTAAGGAATGTAGTTCATCCAATAAGAGCGTTTCTGTCATTAATTTAACATTTACGTCATTTTGTGCATCGCAAGGCTTATTCTAATCACTTTTCGTAATTATGGAATGTAGTTCATCCAATAAGTGCATTTGTGTCATTGGATGAACATTTACGTCATTTTGTGCATCCCAAGGCTTATTCTAATCACTTTTTGTACTTAAGGAATGTAGTTCATCCAATAAGTGCATTTGGGTCATTGGATGAACATTTACATCATTCTGTGCATCCCAAGGCTTATTCTAATCACTTTTCGTACTTAAGGAATGTAGTTCATCCAATAGGTGCATTTGTGTCATTGGATGAACATTTACGATATTTTGTGCATCCCAAAGCTTATTCTAATCACTTTTCGTACTAATGGAATGCAGTTCATCCAATAAGCGCGTTTGTGTCATTAATTTAACATTGACGTCATTTTGTGCATCCCAAGACTTATTCTAATAACTTTTCGTAATTATGGAATGTAGTTTATTCAATAAGCGCTTTTGTGTCATTAATTTAACATTTACGTCATTTTGTGCATCCCAAGCCTTATTCTAATCACTTTTCTTACTTAAGGAATGTAGTTCATCCAATAAGTGCATTTGTGTCATTGGGTGAACATTTAAGTCATTTTGTGCATCCCAAAGCTTATTCTAATCACTTTTTGTACTTAAGGAATGTAGTTCATCCAATAAGCGCGTTTGTGTCATTAATTTAACATTGACGTCATTTTGTGCATCCCAAGACTTATTCTAATCACTTTTCGTACTTAAGGAACGTAGTTCATCCAATAAGCGCATTTGTGTCATTAATTTAACATTTACGTCATTTTGGCATCTTAAGGCTTATTCTAATAACTTTTCGTACTTAAGGAATGTATTTCATCCAATAAGTGCATTTGTGTCATTGGATGAAATTTACGTTGCATCCCAAGGCTTATTCTAATAACTTTTCGTACTTAAGGAATGTAGTTCATCCAATAGGGGCATTTGTGTCATTGGATGAACAGTTACGTCGTTTTGTGCATCCCAAGGCTTATTCTAATCACTTTTTGTACTTAAGGAATGTAGTTCATCCAATAGGTGCATTTGTGTCATTGGATAAACATTTACGTCATTTTGTGCATCCAAGGGCTTATTCTAAACATTTTCGTACTTAAGGAATGTAGTTCATCCAATAAGCGCGTTTGTGTCATTGGATGGACATTTACGTCATTTTCTGCATCCCAAGGCTTATTCTAATCACTTTTCGTACTTAAGGAATGTAGTTCATCCAATAAGAGCGTTTGTGTCATGAATTTAACATTTACGTCATTTTGTGCATCGCAAGGCTTATTCTAATCACTTTTCGTACTTAAGGAATGTAGTTCATCCAATAAGTGCATTTGTGTCATTGGATGAACATTTACGTCATTTTGTGCATCCCAAGGCTTAATCTAATCACTTTTCGTACTTAAGGACTGATGTTTATTCAATATGCGCGTTAGTGTCTTTGGATGAACATTTACGTCATTCTGTGCATCCCAAGGCTTATTCTAATCACTTTTCGTACTTAAAGAATGTAGTTCATCCAATAAGCGCGTTTGTGTCATTGGATGAACATTTACGACATTTTGTGCATCCCAAGGCTTATTCTAATCACTTTTCGTACTTATGGCATTCCTTAAGTACGAAAGGTGATTAGAATCAGCCTTGGGATTCACAAAATGACGTAAATGTTCATCAAATGACACAAACGCTCTTATTGAACGAACTACATTCCTTAAGTACGAAAAGTGATTAGAATAAGCCTTGGGATTCACAAAATGACTAAAACGTTTATCCAATGACACAAATGCACTTATTGGATGAACTACATTCCTTAAGTACGAAAAGTGATTATAATAAGCCTTGGGATGCACAAAATGACGTAAATGTTATATTAATGACACAAACTCGATTATAGGATGAACTACATTCCTTAAGTACGAAAAGTGATTATAATAATCCTTGGGATGCACAAAATGACGTAAATGTTATATTAATGACACAAACGCGCTTATTGGATGAACTACATTCCTTAAGTACGAAAAGTGATTAGATTAAGCCTTGAGATGCACAAAATGACGTAAATGTTAAATTAATGACACAAAGGCACTTAATGGATGAACTACATTCCTTAAGTACGAAAGGTGATTAGAATAAGCCTTGGGATGCATAAAATGACATAAATGTTCATCCAATGACACAAACGCGCTTATTGGATAAACTAGATTTCTTAAGTACGAAAAGTGATTATAATTATCCTTGGGATGCACAAAATGACGTAAATGTTATATTAATGACACAAATGCGCTTATTGGATGAACTACATTCCTTAAGTACGAAAAGTGATTAGAATAAGCCTTGGGATGCACAAAACGATGTAAATGTTATATTAATGACACAATTGCGCTTATTGGATAAACTAAATTCCTTAAGTACGAAAAATGATTAGAATAAGCCTTGAGATGCACAAAATGACGTAAATGCTAAATTAATGACTCAAATGCACTTAATGGATGAACTACATTCCTTAAGTACGAAAGGTGATTAGAATAAGCCTTGGGATGCAAAAAATGACGTAAATGCTAAATTAATGACACAAACGCTCTTATATGAAGAACTATATTCCTTAAGTACGAAAAGTGATTAGAATAAGCCTTGGGATGCACAAAATGACTAAAACGTTTATCCATGACACAAATGCACTTATTGGATGAAATACGTTCCTTAAGTACGAAAAATGATTATAATAATCCTTGGGATGCACAAAATGACGTAAATGTTCATCCAATGACACAAACGCACTTATTGGATGAACTACATTCCTTAAGTACGAAAAGTGATTATAATAAGCCTTGGGATGCACAAAATGACGTAAATGTTATATTAATGACACAAACTCGCTTATAGGATGAACTACATTCCTTAAGTACGAAAAGTGATTATAATAAGCCATGCGATGCACAAAATGACATAAATGTTATATTAATGACACAAACGCGCTTATTGGATGAACTACATTCCTTAAGTACGAAAAGTGATTAGAATAAGCCTTCGGATGCACAAAATGACGTAAATGTTCATCTAATGACACAAATGCAGTTATTGGATGAAATACATTCCTTAAGTACGAAAAGTGATGATAATAAGCCTTGGGATGCCTAAAATGACGTAAATGTTATATTAATGACACAAATGCGCTTATTGGATAAACTACATTCCTTAAGTACGAAAAATGATTAGAATAAGCCTTGAGATGCACAAAATGACGTAAATGTTAAATTAATGACACAAATGCACTTAATGGATGAACTACATTCCTTAAGTACGAAAGGTGATTAGAATAAGCCTTGGGATGCAAAAAATGACGTAAATGCTAAATTAATGACACAAACGCTCTTATTGGAAGAACTACATTCCTTAAGTACGAAAAATGATTAGAATAAGCCTTGGGATGCACAAAATGACTAAAACGTTTATCCATGACACAAATGCACTTATTGGATGAAATACATTCCTTAAGTACGAAAAATGATTATAATAATCCTTGGGATGCACAAAATGACGTAAATGTTCATCCAATGACACAAATGCACTTATTGGATGAACTACATTCCTTAAGTACGAAAAGTGATTATAATAAGCCTTGGGATGCACAAAATGACGTAAATGTTATATTAATGACACAAATGCACTTATTGGATGAAATACGTTCCTTAAGTACGAAAAATGATTATAATAATCCTTGGGATGCACAAAATGACGTAAATGTTCATCCAATGAAACAAATACACTTATTGGATATTCATTAACTACGAAAAGTGATGATAATAAGCATTGGGATGCACAAAATGACGTAAATGTTAAATTAATGACACAAACGCACTTATTGGATGAACTAAATTCCTTAAGTACGAAAAATGATTAGAATAAGCCTTGGGATTCAAAAAATGACGTAAATGTTAATCCAATGACACAAATGCACTTATTGGATTAACTACATTCCTTAACTATGAAAAGTGATTAGAATAAGCCTTGGGATGCACAAAATGACGTAAATGTTAAATTAATAACACAAACGCGCTTATTGGATGAACTAGATTCCTTAAGTACCAAAAGTGATTAGAATAAGCCTTCGGATGCACAAAATGACGTAAATGTTCATCCAATGACACAAATGCACTTATTGGATGAACTACATTCCTTAAGTACGAAAAGTGATTATAATAAGCCTTGGGATGCACAAAATGACGTAAATGTTATATTAATGACACAAATGCACTTATTGGATGAAATACGTTCCTTAAGTACGAAAAATGATTATAATAATCCTTGGGATGCACAAAATGACGTAAATGTTCATCCAATGACACAAATGCACTTATTGGATGAACTACATTCCTTAAGTACGAAAAGTGATTATAATAAGCCTTGGGATGCACAAAATGACGTAAATGTTATATTAATGACACAAACGCGCTTATTGGATGAACTACATTCCTTAAGTACGAAAAATGATTAGAATAAGCCTTCGGATGCACAAAATTACGTAAATGTTCATCTAATGACACAAATGCACTTATTGGATGAAATACATTCCTTAAGTACGAAAAGTGATTATAATAATCCTTGGGATGCACAAAATGACGTAAATGTTCATCAAATGACACAAACGTCCTTATTGAACGAACTACATTCCTTAAGTACGAAAAGTGATTAGAATAAGCCTTGGGATGCACAAAATGACTAAAACGTTTATCCAATGACACAAATGCACTTATTGGATGAAATACATTCCTTAAGTACGAAAAGTGATTATAATTATCCTTGGGATGCACAAAATGACGTAAATGTTATATTAATGACACAAATGCGCTTATTGGATAAACTACATTCCTTAAGTACGAAAAATGATTAGAATAAGCCTTGAGATGCACAAAATGACGTAAATGTTAAATTAATGACACAAATGCACTTAATGGATGAACTACATTCCTTAAGTACGAAAGGTGATTAGAATAAGCCTTGGGATGCAAAAAATGACGTAAATGCTAAATTAATGACACAAACGCTCTTATTGGAAGAACTACATTCCTTAAGTACGAAAAATGATTAGAATAAGCCTTGGGATGCACAAAATGACTAAAACGTTTATCCATGACACAAATGCACTTATTGGATGAAATACATTCCTTAAGTACGAAAAATGATTATAATAATCCTTGGGATGCACAAAATGACGTAAATGTTCATCCAATGACACAAATGCACTTATTGGATGAACTACATTCCTTAAGTACGAAAAGTGATTATAATAAGCCTTGGGATGCACAAAATGACGTAAATGTTATATTAATGACACAAA
>JBBPBO010001985.1:45187482-45223674 GCA_037974295.1 Cicer cuneatum
CCTTGGGATGCACAAAATGACGTAAATGTTCATCCAATGAAACAAATACACTTATTGGATATTCATTAACTACGAAAAGTGATGATAATAAGCATTGGGATGCACAAAATGACGTAAATGTTAAATTAATGACACAAACGCACTTATTGGATGAACTAAATTCCTTAAGTACGAAAAATGATTAGAATAAGCCTTGGGATTCAAAAAATGACGTAAATGTTAATCCAATGACACAAATGCACTTATTGGATTAACTACATTCCTTAACTATGAAAAGTGATTAGAATAAGCCTTGGGATGCACAAAATGACGTAAATGTTAAATTAATAACACAAACGCGCTTATTGGATGAACTAGATTCCTTAAGTACCAAAAGTGATTAGAATAAGCCTTCGGATGCACAAAATGACGTAAATGTTCATCCAATGACACAAATGCACTTATTGGATGAACTACATTCCTTGAGTATGAAAAGTGATTAGGATAAGCCTTGGGATGCACAAAATGACGTAAATGTTCATCCAATGACATAAATGCAATTATTGGATGAACTACATTCCTTAAGTACGAAAAGTGATTAGAATAAGCCTTGTGATGCACAAAATGACGTAAATGTTCATCCAATGACACAAACGCGTTTATTGGATGAACTACATTCCTAAAGTACGAAAAGTGATTATAATAAGCATTGGGATGCACAAAATGACGTAAATGTTAAATTAATGACACAAACGCGCTTATTGGATGAACTACATTCCTTAAGTACTAAAAGTGATTAAAATAAGCTTGGGATGCACAAAATGACGCAAATGTTCATCCAATGACACAAATGCACTTATTGGATGAACAATATTCGTTAAGAACAAAAAAGTGATTACAATAAGCCTTGGGATGCACAAAATGACGTAAATGTTAAATTAATGACACAAACGCGCTTATTGAATAAACTACATTCCTTAAGTACGAAAAGTGATTAGAATAAGCCTTGGGATGCACAAAATGACGTAAATGTTAAATTAATGACACAAACGTGCTTATTGGATGAACTACATTCCTTAAGTACGAAAAGTGATTAGAATAAGCCTTGGGATGCACACAATGACGTAAATGTTCATCCAATGACACAAATGCACTTATTGGATAACTACATTTCTTAAGTACGAAAAGTGATTAGAATAAGCCTTGGGATGCCCAAAATGAGGTAAACGTTAAATTAATGACACAAAAGCGCTTATTGAATGAACTACATTCCTTAAGTACGAAAAGTGATTAGAATAAGCCTTGGGATGCACAAAATGACGTAAATGTTCATCCAATGACACAAATGCACTTATTGGATATTCATTAAGTACGAAAAGTGATTATAATAAGCATTGGGATGCACAAAATGACGTAAATGTTAAATTAATGACACAAACGCGCTTGTTGGATGAACTAAATTCCTTAAGTACGAAAAATGATTAGAATAAGCCTTGGGATTCAAAAAATGACGTAAATGTTAATCCAATGACACAAATGCACTTATTGGATGAACTACATTCCTACAGTACGAAAAGTGATTAGAATAAGCCTTGGGATGCACAAAATAACGTAAATGTTCATCCAATGAAACAAATGCACTTATTGGATATTCATTAAGTACGAAAAGTGATTATAATAAGCATTGGGATGCACAAAATGACGTAAATGTTAAATTAATGGCACAAACGCGCTTATTGGATGAACTAAATTCCTTAAGTACGAAAAATGATTAGAATAAGCCTTGGGATTCAAAAAATGACGTAAATGTTAATCCAATGACACAAATGCACTTATTGGATTAACTACATTCCTTAAGTATGAAAAGTGATTAGAATAAGCCTTGGGATGCACAAAATGACCTAAATGATAAATTAATAACACAAACGCGCTTATTGGATGAACTACATTCCTTAAGTACCAAAAGTGATTAGAATAAGCCTTCGGATGCACAAAATGACGTAAATGTTCATCCAATGACACAAATGCACTTATTGGATGAACTACATTACTTAAGTACGAAAAGTGATTAGAATAAGCCTTGGGATGCACAAAATGACGTAAATGTTCATCCAATGACACAAATGCAATTATTGGATTAACTACATTCCTTAAGTATGAAAAGTGATCAGAATAAGCCTTGGGATGCACAAAATGACTTAAATGTTAAATAAATGACACAAACGCGCTTATTGGATGATTTACATTCCTTAAGTACCAAAAGTTATTAGCATAAGCCTTCGGATGCACAAAATGACGTAAATGTTCATCCAATGAAACAAATGCACTTATTGGATGAACTACATTCCTAAAGTACGAAAAGTGATTAGAATAAGCCTTCGGATGCACAAAATGACGTAAATGTTCATCCAATGACACAAATGCACTTATTGGATGAACTACATTCCTAAAGTACGAAAAGTGATTAGAATAAGCCTTGGGATGCACAAAATGACGTAAATGTTCATCCAATGAAACAAATGCACTTATTGGATATTCATTAAGTACGAAAAGTGATTATAATAAGCATTGGGATGCACAAAATGACGTAAATGTTAAATTAATGACACAAACGCGCTTATTGGATGAACTAAATTCCTTAAGTACGAAAAATGATTAGAATAAGCCTTGGGATTCAAAAAATGACGTAAATGTTAATCCAATGATACAAATGCACTTATTGGATTAACTACATTCCTTGAGTATGAAAAGTGATTAGAACAAGCCTTGGGATGCACAAAATGACCTAATTGTTAAATTAATAACACAAACGCGCTTATTGGATGAACTACATTCCTTAAGTACGAAAAGTGATTAGAATAAGCCTTCGGATGCACAAAATTACGTAAATGTTCATCCAATGACACAAATGCACTTATTGGATGAACTACATTCCTTGAGTACGAAAAGTGATTAGAATAAGCCTTGGGATGCACAAAATGACGTAAATGTTCATCCAATGACATAAATGCAATTATTGGATGAACTACATTCCTTAAGTACGAAAAGTGATTAGAATAAGCCTTGTGATGCACAAAATGACGTAAATGTTCATCCAATGACACAAACGCGTTTATTGGATGAACTACATTCCTAAAGTACGAAAAGTGATTATAATAAGCATTGGGATGCACAAAATGACCTAAATGTTAAATTAATGACACAAACGCGCTTATTGGATGAACTACATTCCTTAAGTACGAAAAGTGATTAAAATAAGCTTGGGATGCACAAAATGACGCAAATGTTCATCCAATGACACAAATGCACTTATTGGATGAACAATATTCGTTAAGAACAAAAAAGTGATTAAAATAAGCCTTGGGATGCACAAAATGACGTAAATGTTAAATTAATGACACAAACGCGCTTATTGAATAAACTACATTCCTTAAGTACGAAAAGTGATTAGAATAAGCCTTGGGATGCACAAAATGACGTAAATGTTAAATTAATGACACAAACGCGCTTATTGGATGAACTACATTCCTTAAGTACGAAAAGTGATTAGAATAAGCCTTGGGATGCACACAATGACATAAATGTTCATCCAATGACACAAATGCACTTATTGGATAACTACATTTCTTAAGTACGAAAAGTGATTAGAATAAGCCTTGGGATGCCCAAAATGAGGTAAACGTTAAATTAATGACACAAAAGCGCTTATTGAATGAACTACATTCCTTAAGTACGAAAAGTGATTAGAATAAGCCTTGGGATGCACAAAATGACGTAAATGTTCATCCAATGACACAAATGCAATTATTGGTTGAACTACATTCCTTAAGTACGACAAGTGATTAGAATATGCCTTGTGATGCACAAAATGACGTAAATGTTCATCCTATGACAGAAACGCGCATATTGGATGAACTACATTCCAAAAGTAGGAAAAGTGATTAGAATAAGCCTTGGGATGCACAAAATGACGTAAATGTTCATCCAATGACACAAATGCAATTATTGGATGAACTACATTCCTTAAGTACGAAAAGTGATTAGAATAAGCCTTGGGATGCACAAAATGACTTAAATGTTAAATAAATGACACAAACGCGCTTATTGGATGATTTACATTCCTTAAGTACCAAAAGTTATTAGCATAAGCCTTCAGATGCACAAAATGACGTAAATGTTCATCCAATGAAACAAATGCACTTATTGGATGAACTACATTCCTAAAGTACGAAAAGTGATTACAATAAGCCTTGGGATGCACAAAATGACGTAAATGTTCATCCAATGAAACAAATGCACTTATTGGATATTCATTAAGTACGAAAAGTGATTATAATAAGCATTGGGATGCACAAAATGACGTAAATGTTAAATTAATGACACAAACGCGCTTATTGGATGAACTAAATTCCTTAAGTACAAAAAATGATTAGAATAAGCCTTGGGATTCAAAAAATGACGTAAATGTTAATCCAATGACACAAATGCACTTATTGGATTAACTACATTCCTTAAGTATGAAAAGTGATTAGAATAAGCCTTGGGATGCTCAAAATGACCTAAATGTTAAATTAATAACACAAACGCGCTTATTGGATGAACTACATTCCTTAAGTACCAAACGTGATTAGAATAAGCCTTCGGATGCACAAAATGACGTAAATGTTCATCCAATGACACAAATGCACTTATTGGATGAACTACATTCCTTGAGTACGAAAAGTGATTAGAATAAGCCTTGGGATGCACAAAATGACGTAAATGTTCATCCGATGACATAAATGCAATTATTGGATGAACTACATTCCTTAAGTACGAAAAGTGATTAGAATAAGCCTTCTGATGCACAAAATGACGTAAATGCTCATCCAATGACACAAACGCGTTTATTGGATGAACTACATTCCTAAAGTACGAAAAGTGATTATAATAAGCATTGGGATGCACAAAATGACCTAAATGTTAAATTAATGACACAAACGCGCTTATTGGATGAACTACATTCCTTAAGTACGAAAAGTGATTAAAATAAGCTTGGGATGCACAAAATGACGCAAATGTTCATCCAATGACACAAATGCACTTATTGGATGAACAATATTCGTTAAGAACAAAAAAGTGATTACAATAAGCCTTGGGATGCACAAAATTACGTAAATGTTAAATTAATGACACAAACGCGCTTATTGAATAAACTACATTCCTTAAGTACGAAAAGTGATTAGAATAAGCCTTGGGATGCACAAAATGACGTAAATGTTAAACTAATGACACAAACGCGCTTATTGGATGAACTACATTCCTTAAGTACGAAAAGTGATTAGAATAAGCCTTGGGATGCACACAATGACATAAATGTTCATCCAATGACACAAATGCACTTATTGGATAACTACATTTCTTAAGTACGAAAAGTGATTAGAATAAGCCTTGGGATGCCCAAAATGAGGTAAACGTTAAATTAATGACACAAAAGCGCTTATTGAATGAACTACATTCCTTAAGTACGAAAAGTGATTAGAATAAGCCTTGGGATGCACAAAATGACGTAAATGTTCATCCAATGACACAAATGCACTTATTGGATATTCATTAAGTACGAAAAGTGATTATAATAAGCATTGGGATGCACAAAATGACGTAAATGTTAAATTAATGACACAAACGCGCTTATTGGATGAACTAAATTCCTTAAGTACGAAAAATGATTAGAATAAGCCTTGGGATTCAAAAAATGACGTAAATGTTTATCCAACGACACAAATGCACTTATTGGATGAACTACATTCCTAAAGTACGAAAAGTGATTAGAATAAGCCTTGGGATGCACAAAATGACGTAAATGTTCATCCAATGAAACAAATGCACTTATTGGATATTCATTAAGTACGAAAAGTGATTATAATAAGCATTGGGATGCACAAAATGACGTAAATGTTAAATTAATGACACAAACGCGCTTATTGGATGAACTAAATTCCTTAAGTACGAAAAATGATTAGAATAAGCCTTGGGATTCAAAAAATGACGTAAATGTTAATCCAATGACACAAATGCACTTATTGGATTAACTACATTCCTTAAGTATGAAACGTGATTAGAAAAAGCCTTGGGATGCTCAAAATGACCTAAATGTTAAATTAATAACACAAACGCGCTTATTGGATGAACCACATTCCTTAAGTACGAAAAGTGATTAGAATAAGCCTTGGGATGCACAAAATGACGTAAATGTTCATCCAATGACACAAATGCAATTATTGGATGAATTACATTCCTTAAGTACGAAAAGTGATTAGAATAAGCCTTGGGATGCACAAAATGACTTAAATGTTAAATAAATGACACAAACGCGCTTATTGGATGATTTACATTCCTTAAGTACCAAAAGTTATTAGCATAAGCCTTCGGATGAACAAAATGACGTAAATGTTCATCCAATGAAACAAATGCACTTATTGGATGAACTACATTCCTAAAGTACGAAAAGTGATTAGAATAAGCCTTGGGATGCACAAAATGACGTAAATGTTCATCCAATGAAACAAATGCACTTATTGGATATTCATTAAGTACGAAAAGTGATTAGAATAAGCCTTGGGATGCACAAAATGACCTAAATGTTAAATTAATAACACAAACGCGCTTATTGGATGAACTACATTCCTTAAGTACCAAAAGTGATTAGAATAAGCCTTCGGATGCACAAAATGACGTAAATGTTCATCCAATGACACAAATGCACTTATTGGATGAACTACATTCCTTGAGTACGAAAAGTGATTAGAATAAGCCTTGGGATGCACAAAATGACGTAAATGTTAATCCAATAACACAAACGCGTTTATTGGATGAACTACATTCCTAAAGTACGAAAAGTGATTATAATAAGCATTGGGATGCACAAAATGACCTAAATGTTAAATTAATGACACAAACGCGCTTATTGGATGAACTACATTCCTTAAGTACGAAAAGTGATTAAAATAAGCCTTGGGATGCCCAAAATGAGGTAAACGTTAAATTAATGACACAAAAGCGCTTATTGAATGAACTACATTCCTTAAGTACGAAAAGTGATTAGAATAAGCCTTGGGATGCACAAAATGACGTAAATGTTCATCCAATGACACAAATGCACTTATTGGATATTCATTAAGTACGAAAAGTGATTATAATAAGCATTGGGATGCACAAAATGACGTAAATGTTAATCCAATGACACAAATGCACTTATTGGATGAACTACATTCCTAAAGTACGAAAAGTGATTAGAATAAGCCTTGGGATGCACAAAATGACGTAAATGTTCATCCAATGAAACAAATGCACTTATTGGATATTCATTAAGTACGAAAAGTGATTATAATAAGCATTGGGATGCACAAAATGACGTAAATGTTAAATTAATGACACAAACGCGCTTATTGGATGAACTAAATTCCTTAAGTACGAAAAATGATTAGAATAAGCATTGGGATTCAAAAAATGACGTAAATGTTAATCCAATGACACAAATGCACTTATTGGATTAACTACATTCCTTAAGTATGAAAAGTGATTAGAATAAGCCTTGGGATGCACAAAATGACCTAAATGTTAAATTAATAACACAAACGCGCTTATTGGATGAACTACATTCCTTAAGTACCAAAAGTGATTAGAATAAGCCTTCGGATGCACAAAATGACGTAAATGTTCATCCAATGACACAAATGCACTTATTGGATGAACTACATTCCTTAAGTACGAAAAGTGATTAGAATAAGCCTTGGGATGCACAAAATGACGTAAATGTTCATCCAATGACATAAATGCAATTATTGGATGAACTACATTCCTTAAGTACGAAAAGTGATTAGAATAAGCCTTGTGATGCACAAAATGACATAAATGTTCATCCAATGACACAAACGCGTTTATTGGATGAACTACATTCCTAAAGTACGAAAAGTGATTATAATAAGCATTGGGATGCACAAAATGACCTAAATGTTAAATTAATGACACAAACGCGCTTATTGGATGAACTACATTCCTTAAGTACGAAAAGTGATTAAAATAAGCTTGGGATGCACAAAATGACGCAAATGTTCATCCAATGACACAAATGCACTTATTGGATGAACAATATTCGTTAAGAACAAAAAAGTGATTACAATAAGCCTTGGGATGCACAAAATGACGTAAATGTTAAATTAATGACACAAACGCGCTTATTGAATAAACTACATTCCTTAAGTACGAAAAGTGATTAGAATAAGCCTTGGGATGCACAAAATGACGTAAATGTTAAATTAATGACACAAAAGCGCTTATTGAATGAACTACATTCCTTAAGTACGAAAAGTGATTAGAATAAGCCTTGGGATGCACAAAATGACGTAAATGTTCATCCAATGACACAAATGCACTTATTGGATATTCATTAAGTACGAAAAGTGATTATAATAAGCATTGGGATGCACAAAATGACCTAAATGTTAAATTAATGACACAAACGCGCTTATTGGATGAACTACATTCCTTAAGTACGAAAAGTGATTAAAATAAGCTTGGGATGCACAAAATGACGCAAATGTTCATCCAATGACACAAATGCACTTATTGGATGAACAATATTCGTTAAGAACAAAAAAGTGATTACAATAAGCCTTGGGATGCACAAAATGACGTAAATGTTAAATTAATGACACAAACGCGCTTATTGAATAAACTACATTCCTTAAGTACGAAAAGTGATTAGAATAAGCCTTGGGATGCACAAAATGACGTAAATGTTAAATTAATGACACAAACGCGCTTATTGGATGAACTACATTCCTTAAGTACGAAAAGTGATTAGAATAAGCCTTGGGATGCACACAATGACATAAATGTTCATCCAATGACACAAATGCACTTATTGGATAACTACATTTCTTAAGTACGAAAAGTGATTAGAATAAGCCTTGGGATGCCCAAAATGAGGTAAACGTTAAATTAATGACACAAAAGCGCTTATTGAATGAACTACATTCCTTAAGTACGAAAAGTGATTAGAATAAGCCTTGGGATGCACAAAATGACGTAAATGTTCATCCAATGACACAAATGCACTTATTGGATATTCATTAAGTACGAAAAGTGATTATAATAAGCATTGGGATGCACAAAATGACGTAAATGTTAAATTAATGACACAAACGCGCTTATTGGATGAACTAAATTCCTTAAGTACGAAAAATGATTAGAATAAGCCTTGGGATTCAAAAAATGGCGTAAATGTTAATCCAATGACACAAATGCACTTATTGGATGAACTACATTCCTAAAGTACCAAAAGTGATTAGAATAAGCCTTGGGATGCACAAAATGACGTATATGTTCATCCAATGACACAAATGCACTTATTGGATATTCATTAAGTACGAAAAGTGATTATAATAAGCATTGGGATGCACAAAATGACATAAATGTTAAATTCATGACACAAACGCGCTTATTGGATGAACTAAATTCCTTAAGTACGAAAAATGATTAGAATAAGCCTTGGGATTCAAAAAATGACGTAAATGTTAATCCAATGACACAAATGCACTTATTGGATTAACTACATTCCTTAAGTATGAAAAGTGATTAGAATAAGCCTTGGGATGCACAAAATGACCTAAATGTTAAATTAATAACACAAATACGCTTATTGGATGAACTACATTCCTTAAGTACCAAAAGTGATTAGAATAAGCCTTCGGATGCACAAAATGACGTAAATTTTCATCCAATGACACAAATGCACTTATTGGATGAACTACATTCCTTAAGTACGAAAAGTGATTAGAATAAGCCTTGGGATGCACAAAATGACGTAAATGTTCATCCAATGACACAAATGCAATTATTGGATGAACTACATTCCTTAAGTACGAAAAGTGCTTAGAATAAGCCTTGGGATGCACAAAATGACTTAAATGTGAAATAAATGACACAAACGCGCTTATTGGATGATTTACATTCCTTAAGTACCAAAAGTTATGAGCATAAGCCTTCGGATGCACAAAATGACGTAAATGTTCATCCAATGAAACAAATGCACTTATTGGATGAACTACATTCCTAAAGTACGAAAAGTGATTAGAATAAGCCTTGGGATGCACAAAATGACGTAAATGTTCATCCAATGAAACAAATGCACTTATTGGATATTCATTAAGTACGAAAAGTGATTAGAATAAGCCTTGGGATGCACAAAATGACCTAAATGTTAAATTAATAACACAAACGCGCTTATTGGATGAACTATATTCCTTAAGTACCAAAAGTGATTAGAATAAGCCTTCGGATGCACAAAATGACGTAAATGTTCATCCAATGACACAAATGCACTTATTGGACGAACTACATTCCTTGAGTACGAAAAGTGATTAGAATAAGCCTTGGGATGCACAAAATGACGTAAATGTTGATCCAATGACATAAATGCAATTATTGGATGAACTACATTCCTTAAGTACGGAAAAGTGATTAGAATAAGCCTTGTGATGCACAAAATGACGTAAATGTTCATCCAATGACACAAACGCGTTTATTGGATGAACTACATTCCTAAAGTACGAAAAGTGATTATAATAAGCATTGGGATGCACAAAATGACCTAAATGTTAAATTAATGACACAAACGCGCTTATTGGATGAACTACATTCCTTAAGTACGAAAAGTGATTAAAATAAGCTTGGGATGCACAAAATGACGCAAATGTTCATCCAATGACACAAATGCACTTATTGGATGAACAATATTCGTTAAGAACAAAAAAGTGATTACAATAAGCCTTGGGATGCACAAAATGACGTAAATGTTAAATTAATGACACAAACGCGCTTATTGAATAAACTACATTCCTTAAGTACGAAAAGTGATTAGAATAAGCCTTAGGATGCCCAAAATGAGGTAAACGTTAAATTAATGACACAAAAGCGCTTATTGAATGAACTACATTCCTTAAGTACGAAAAGTGATTAGAATAAGCCTTGGGATGCACAAAATGACGTAAATGTTCATCCAATGACACAAATGCACTTATTGGATAACTACATTTCTTAAGTACGAAAAGTGATTAGAATAAGCCTTGGGATGCCCAAAATGAGGTAAACGTTAAATTAAGGACACAAAAGCGCTTATTGAATGAACTACATTCCTTAAGTACGAAAAGTGATTAGAATAAGCCTTGGGATGCACAAAATGACGTAAATGTTCATCCAATGACACAAATGCACTTATTGGATATTCATTAAGTACGAAAAGTGATTATAATAAGCATTGGGATGCACAAAATGACGTAAATGTTAAATTAATGACACAAACGCGCTTATTGGATGAACTAAATTCCTTAAGTACGAAAAATGATTAGAATAAGCCTTGGGATTCAAAAAATGACGTAAATGTTAATCCAATGACACAAATGCACTTATTGGATTAACTACATTCCTTAAGTATGAAACGTGATTAGAAAAAGCCTTGGGATGCTCAAAATGACCTAAATGTTAAATTAATAACACAAACGCGCTTATTGGATGAACCACATTCCTTAAGTACGAAAAGTGATTAGAATAAGCCTTGGGATGCACAAAATGACGTAAATGTTCATCCAATGACACAAATGCAATTATTGGATGAATTACATTCCTTAAGTACGAAAAGTGATTAGAATAAGCCTTGGGATGCACAAAATGACTTAAATGTTAAATAAATGACACAAACGCGCTTATTGGATGATTTACATTCCTTAAGTACCAAAAGTTATTAGCATAAGCCTTCGGATGAACAAAATGACGTAAATGTTCATCCAATGAAACAAATGCACTTATTGGATGAACTACATTCCTAAAGTACGAAAAGTGATTAGAATAAGCCTTGGGATGCACAAAATGACGTAAATGTTCATCCAATGAAACAAATGCACTTATTGGATATTCATTAAGTACGAAAAGTGATTAGAATAAGCCTTGGGATGCACAAAATGACCTAAATGTTAAATTAATAACACAAACGCGCTTATTGGATGAACTACATTCCTTAAGTACCAAAAGTGATTAGAATAAGCCTTCGGATGCACAAAATGACGTAAATGTTCATCCAATGACACAAATGCACTTATTGGATGAACTACATTCCTTAAGTACGAAAAGTGATTAGAATAAGCCTTGGGATACACAAAATGACTTAAATGTTAAATTAATGACACAAATGCAATTATTGGATGAACTACATTCCTTAAGTACGAAAAGTGATTAGAATAAGCCTTGTGATGCACAAAATGACGTAAATGTTCATCCAATGAAACAAACTCGTTTATTGGATGAACTACATTCCTAAAGTACGAAAAGTGATTATAATAAGCATTGGGATGCACAAAATAACCTAAATGTTAAATTAATGACACAAACGCGCTTATTGGATGAACTACATTCCTTAAGTACCAAAAGTGATTAGAATAAGCCTTCGGATGCACAAAATGACGTAAATGTTCATCCAATGACACAAATGCACTTATTGGATGAACTACATTCCTTAAGTACGAAAAGTGATTAGAATAAGCCTTGGGATGCACAAAATGACTTAAATGTTAAATTAATGACACAAATGCAATTATTGGATGAACTACATTCCTTAAGTACGAAAAAGTGATTAGAATAAGCCTTGTGATGCACAAAATGACGTAAATGTTCATCCAATGACACAAACTCGTTTATTGGATGAACTACATTCCTAAAGTACGAAAAGTGATTATAATAAGCATTGGGATGCACAAAATGACCTAAATGTTAAATTAATGACACAAACGCGCTTATTGGATGAACTACATTCCTTAAGTACCAAAAGTGATTAGAATAAGCCTTCGGATGCACAAAATGACGTAAATGTTCATCCAATGACACAAATGCACTTATTGGATGAACTACATTCCTTGAGTACGAAAAGTGATTAGAATAAGCCTTGGGATGCACAAAATGACGTAAATGTTCATCCAATGACATAAATGCAATTATTGGATGAACTACATTCCTTAAGTACGAAAAGTGATTAGAATAAGCCTTGTGATGCACAAAATGACGTAAATGTTCATCCAATGACACAAACGCGTTTATTGGATGAACTACATTCCTAAAGTACGAAAAGTGATTATAATAAGCATTGGGATGCACAAAATGACCTAAATGTTAAATTAATGACACAAACGCGCTTATTGGATGAACTACATTCCTTAAGTACGAAAAGTGATTAAAATAAGCTTGGGATGCACAAAATGACGCAAATGTTCATCCAATGACACAAATGCACTTATTGGATGAACAATATTCGTTAAGAACAAAAAAGTGATTACAATAAGCCTTGGGATGCACAAAATGACGTAAATGTTAAATTAATGACACAAACGCGCTTATTGAATAAACTACATTCCTTAAGTACGAAAAGTGATTAGAATAAGCCTTGGGATGCACAAAATGACGTAAATGTTAAATTAATGACACAAACGCGCTTATTGGATGAACTACATTCCTTAAGTACGAAAAGTGATTAGAATAAGCCTTGGGATGCACACAATGACATAAATGTTCATCCAATGACACAAATGCACTTATTGGATAACTACATTTCTTAAGTACGAAAAGTGATTAGAATAAGCCTTGGGATGCCCAAAATGAGGTAAACGTTAAATTAATGACACAAAAGCGCTTATTGAATGAACTACATTCCTTAAGTACGAAAAGTGATTAGAATAAGCCTTGGGATGCACAAAATGACGTAAATGTTCATCCAATGACACAAATGCACTTATTGGATATTCATTAAGTACGAAAAGTGATTATAATAAGCATTGGGATGCACAAAATGACGTAAATGTTAAATTAATGACACAAACGCGCTTATTGGATGAACTAAATTCCTTAAGTACGAAAAATGATTAGAATAAGCCTTGGGATTCAAAAAATGACGTAAATGTTAATCCAATGACACAAATGCACTTATTGGATGAACTACATTCCTAAAGTACGAAAAGTGATTAGAATAAGCCTTGGGATGCACAAAATGACGTAAATGTTCATCCAATGAAACAAATGCACTTATTGGATATTCATTAAGTACGAAAAGTGATTATAATAAGCATTGGGATGCACAAAATGACGTAAATGTTAAATTAATGACACAAACGCGCTTATTGGATGAACTAAATTCCTTAAGTACGAAAAATGATTAGAATAAGCCTTGGGATTCAAAAAATGACGTAAATGTTAATCCAATGACACAAATGCACTTATTGGATTAACTACATTCCTTAAGTATGAAAAGTGATTAGAATAAGCCTTGGGATGCACTAAATGACCTAAATGTTAAATTAATAACACAAATGCGCTTATTGGATGAACTACATTCCTTAAGTACCAAAAGTGATTAGAATAAGCCTTCGGATGCACAAAATGACGTAAATGTTCATCCAATAACACAAATGCACTTATTGGATGAACTACATTCCTTGAGTACGAAAACTGATTAGAATAAGCCTTGGGATGCACAAAATGACGTAAATGTTCATCCAATGACATAAATGCAATTATTGGATGAACTACATTCCTTAAGTACGAAAAGTGATTAGATTAAGCCTTGTGATGCACAAAATGACGTAAATGTTCATCCAATGACAAAAACGCGTTTATTGGATGAACTACATTCCTAAAGTACGAAACGTGATTATAATAAGCATTGGGATGCACAAAATGACCTAAATGTTAAATTAATGACACAAACGCGCTTATTGGATGAACTACATTCCTTAGGTACGAAAAGTGATTAAAATAAGCTTGGGATGCACAAAATGACGCAAATGTTCATCCAATGACACAAATGCACTTATTGGATGAACAATATTCGTTAAGAACAAAAAAGTGATTACAATAAGCCTTGGGATGCACAAAATGACGTAAATGTTAAATTAATGACACAAAAGCGCTTATTGAATGAACTACATTCCTTAAGTACGAAAAGTGATTAGAATAAGCCTTGGGATGCACAAAATGACGTAAATGTTCATCCAATGACACAAATGCACTTATTGGATATTCATTAACTACGAAAAGTGATTATAATAAGCATTGGGATGCACAAAATGACGTAAATGTTAAATTAATGACACAAACGCGCTTATTGGATGAAATAAATTCCTTATATACGAAAAACGATTAGAATAAGCCTTGGGATTCAAAAAATGACGTAAATGTTAATCCAATGACACAAATGCACTTATTGGATTAACTACATTCCTTAAGTATGAAAAGTGATTAGAAAAAGCCTTGGGATGCACAAAATGACCTAAATGTTAAATTAATAACACAAACGCGCTTATTGGATGAACCACATTCCTTAAGTACCAAAAGTGATTAGAATAAGCCTTCGGATGCACAAAATGACGTAAATGTTCATCCAATGACACAAATGCACTTATTGGATGAACTACATTCCTTAAGTACGAAAAGTGATTAGAATAATCCTTGGGATGCACAAAATGACGTAAATGTTCATCCAATGACACAAATGCAATTATTGGATGAACTACATTCCTTAAGTACGAAAAGTGATTAGAATAAGCCTTGGGATGCACAAAATGACTTAAATGTTAAATAAATGACACAAACGCGCTTATTGGATGATTTACATTCCTTAAGTACCAAAAGTTATTAGCATAAGCCTTCGGATGCACAAAATGACGTAAATGTCCATCCAATGAAACAAATGCACTTATTGGATGAACTACATTCCTAAAGTACCAAAAGTGATTAGAATAAGCCTTGGGATGCACAAAATGACGTAAATGTTCAT
This sequence comes from Cicer cuneatum, assembly GCA_037974295.1. NCBI lineage: Eukaryota > Viridiplantae > Streptophyta > Magnoliopsida > Fabales > Fabaceae > Cicer > Cicer cuneatum. The sequence continues at coordinate 45,203,318 of JBBPBO010001985.1, forward strand.
CCAATGAAACAAATGCACTTATTGGATATTCATTAAGTACGAAAAATGATTAGAATAAGCCTTGGGATTCAAAAAATGACGTAAATGTTAATCCAATGACACAAATGCACTTATTGGATTAACTACATTCCTTAAGTATGAAACGTGATTAGAATAAGCCTTGGGATTCAAAAAATGACGTAAATGTTAATCCAATGACACAAACGCGCTTATTGGATGAACCACATTCCTTAAGTACGAAAAGTGATTAGAATAAGCCTTGGGATGCACAAAATGACGTAAATGTTCATCCAATGACACAAATGCAATTATTGGATGAATTACATTCCTTAAGTACGAAAAGTGATTAGAATAAGCCTTGGGATGCACAAAATGACTTAAATGTTAAATAAATGACACAAACGCGCTTATTGGATGATTTACATTCCTTAAGTACCAAAAGTTATTAGCATAAGCCTTCGGATGAACAAAATGACGTAAATGTTCATCCAATGAAACAAATGCACTTATTGGATGAACTACATTCCTAAAGTACGAAAAGTGATTAGAATAAGCCTTGGGATGCACAAAATGACGTAAATGTTCATCCAATGAAACAAATGCACTTATTGGATATTCATTAAGTACGAAAAGTGATTAGAATAAGCCTTGGGATGCACAAAATGACCTAAATGTTAAATTAATAACACAAACGCGCTTATTGGATGAACTACATTCCTTAAGTACCAAAAGTGATTAGAATAAGCCTTCGGATGCACAAAATGACGTAAATGTTCATCCAATGACACAAATGCACTTATTAAATGAACTACATTCCTTGAGTACGAAAAGTGATTAAAATAAGCTTGGGATGCACAAAATGACGCAAATGTTCATCCAATGACACAAATGCACTTATTGGATGAACAATATTCGTTAAGAACAAAAAAGTGATTACAATAAGCCTTGGGATGCACAAAATGACGTAAATGTTAAATTAATGACACAAACGCGCTTATTGAATAAACTACATTCCTTAAGTAGGAAAAGTGATTAGAATAAGCCTTGGGATGCACAAAATGACGAAAATGTTAAATTAATGACACAAAAGCGCTTATTGAATGAACTACATTCCTTAAGTACGAAAAGTGATTAGAATAAGCCTTGGGATGCACAAAATGACGTAAATGTTCATCCAATGACACAAATGCACTTATTGGATATTCATTAACTACGAAAAGTGATTATAATAAGCATTGGGATGCACAAAATGACGTAAATGTTAAATTAATGACACAAACGCGCTTATTGGATGAAATAAATTCCTTAAGTACGAAAAATGATTAGAATAAGCCTTGGGATGCACAAAATGACGTAAATGTTCATGCAATGACATAAATGCAATTATTGGATGAACTACATTCCTTAAGTACGAAAAGTGATTAGAATAAGCCTTGGGATGCACAAAATGACGTAAATGTTAATCCAATAACACAAACGCGTTTATTGGATGAACTACATTCCTAAAGTACGAAAAGTGATTATAATAAGCATTGGGATGCACAAAATGACCTAAATGTTAAATTAATGACACAAACGCGCTTATTGGATGAACTACATTCCTTAAGTACGAAAAGTGATTAAAATAAGCCTTGGGATGCCCAAAATGAGGTAAACGTTAAATTAATGACACAAAAGCGCTTATTGAATGAACTACATTCCTTAAGTACGAAAAGTGATTAGAATAAGCCTTGGGATGCACAAAATGACGTAAATGTTCATCCAATGACACAAATGCACTTATTGGATATTCATTAAGTACGAAAAGTGATTATAATAAGCATTGGGATGCACAAAATGACGTAAATGTTAATCCAATGACACAAATGCACTTATTGGATGAACTACATTCCTAAAGTACGAAAAGTGATTAGAATAAGCCTTGGGATGCACAAAATGACGTAAATGTTCATCCAATGAAACAAATGCACTTATTGGATATTCATTAAGTACGAAAAGTGATTATAATAAGCATTGGGATGCACAAAATGACGTAAATGTTAAATTAATGACACAAACGCGCTTATTGGATGAACTAAATTCCTTAAGTACGAAAAATGATTAGAATAAGCATTGGGATTCAAAAAATGACGTAAATGTTAATCCAATAACACAAATGCACTTATTGGATTAACTACATTCCTTAAGTATGAAAAGTGATTAGAATAAGCCTTGGGATGCACAAAATGACCTAAATGTTAAATTAATAACACAAACGCGCTTATTGGATGAACTTCATTCCTTAAGTACCAAAAGTGATTAGAATAAGCCTTCGGATGCACAAAATGACGTAAATGTTCATCCAATGACACAAATGCACTTATTGGATGAACTACATTCCTTAAGTACGAAAAGTGATTAGAATAAGCCTTGGGATACACAAAATGACTTAAATGTTAAATTAATGACACAAATGCAATTATTGGATGAACTACATTCCTTAAGTACGAAAAGTGATTAGAATAAGCCTTGTGATGCACAAAATGACGTAAATGTTCATCCAATGAAACAAACTCGTTTATTGGATGAACTACATTCCTAAAGTACGAAAAGTGATTATAATAAGCATTGGGATGCACAAAATAACCTAAATGTTAAATTAATGACACAAACGCGCTTATTGGATGAACTACATTCCTTAAGTACCAAAAGTGATTAGAATAAGCCTTCGGATGCACAAAATGACGTAAATGTTCATCCAATGACACAAATGCACTTATTGGATGAACTACATTCCTTAAGTACGAAAAGTGATTAGAATAAGCCTTGGGATGCACAAAATGACGTAAATGTTCATCCAATGACACAAATGCACTTATTGGATGAACTACATCCTTAAGTACGAAAAGTGATTAGAATAAGCCTTGGGATGCACAAAATGACGTAAATGTTAAATTAATGACACAAACGCGCTTATTGGATGAACTACATTCCTTAAGTACGAAAAGTGATTAGAATAAGCCTTGGGATGCACACAATGACATAAATGTTCATCCAATGACACAAATGCACTTATTGGATAACTACATTTCTTAAGTACGAAAAGTGATTAGAATAAGCCTTGGGATGCCCAAAATGAGGTAAACGTTAAATTAATGACACAAAAGCGCTTATTGAATGAACTACATTCCTTAAGTACGAAAAGTGATTAGAATAAGCCTTGGGATGCACAAAATGACGTAAATGTTCATCCAATGACACAAATGCACTTATTGGATATTCATTAAGTACGAAAAGTGATTATAATAAGCATTGGGATGCACAAAATGACGTAAATGTTAAATTAATGACACAAACGCGCTTATTGGATGAACTAAATTCCTTAAGTACGAAAAATGATTAGAATAAGCCTTGGGATTCAAAAAATGACGTAAATGTTAATCCAATGACACAAATGCACTTATTGGATGAACTACATTCCTAAAGTACGAAAAGTGATTAGAATAAGCCTTGGGATGCACAAAATGACGTAAATGTTCATCCAATGAAACAAATGCACTTATTGGATATTCATTAAGTACGAAAAGTGATTATAATAAGCATTGGGATGCACAAAATGACGTAAATGTTAAATTAATGACACAAACGCGCTTATTGGATGAACTAAATTCCTTAAGTACGAAAAATGATTAGAATAAGCCTTGGGATTCAAAAAATGACGTAAATGTTAATCCAATGACACAAATGCACTTATTGGATTAACTACATTCCTTAAGTATGAAACGTGATTAGAAAAAGCCTTGGGATGCTCAAAATGACCTAAATGTTAAATTAATAACACAAACGCGCTTATTGGATGAACCACATTCCTTAAGTACGAAAAGTGATTAGAATAAGCCTTGGGATGCACAAAATGACGTAAATGTTCATCCAATGACACAAATGCAATTATTGGATGAATTACATTCCTTAAGTACGAAAAGTGATTAGAATAAGCCTTGGGATGCACAAAATGACTTAAATGTTAAATAAATGACACAAACGCGCTTATTGGATGATTTACATTCCTTAAGTACCAAAAGTTATTAGCATAAGCCTTCGGATGAACAAAATGACGTAAATGTTCATCCAATGAAACAAATGCACTTATTGGATGAACTACATTCCTAAAGTACGAAAAGTGATTAGAATAAGCCTTGGGATGCACAAAATGACGTAAATGTTCATCCAATGAAACAAATGCACTTATTGGATATTCATTAAGTACGAAAAGTGATTAGAATAAGCCTTGGGATGCACAAAATGACCTAAATGTTAAATTAATAACACAAACGCGCTTATTGGATGAACTACATTCCTTAAGTACCAAAAGTGATTAGAATAAGCCTTCGGATGCACAAAATGACGTAAATGTTCATCCAATGACACAAATGCACTTATTGGATGAACTACATTCCTTAAGTACGAAAAGTGATTAGAATAAGCCTTGGGATACACAAAATGACTTAAATGTTAAATTAATGACACAAATGCAATTATTGGATGAACTACATTCCTTAAGTACGAAAAGTGATTAGAATAAGCCTTGTGATGCACAAAATGACGTAAATGTTCATCCAATGAAACAAACTCGTTTATTGGATGAACTACATTCCTAAAGTACGAAAAGTGATTATAATAAGCATTGGGATGCACAAAATAACCTAAATGTTAAATTAATGACACAAACGCGCTTATTGGATGAACTACATTCCTTAAGTACCAAAAGTGATTAGAATAAGCCTTCGGATGCACAAAATGACGTAAATGTTCATCCAATGACACAAATGCACTTATTGGATGAACTACATTCCTTAAGTACGAAAAGTGATTAGAATAAGCCTTGGGATGCACAAAATGACTTAAATGTTAAATTAATGACACAAATGCAATTATTGGATGAACTACATTCCTTAAGTACGAAAAAGTGATTAGAATAAGCCTTGTGATGCACAAAATGACGTAAATGTTCATCCAATGACACAAACTCGTTTATTGGATGAACTACATTCCTAAAGTACGAAAAGTGATTATAATAAGCATTGGGATGCACAAAATGACCTAAATGTTAAATTAATGACACAAACGCGCTTATTGGATGAACTACATTCCTTAAGTACCAAAAGTGATTAGAATAAGCCTTCGGATGCACAAAATGACGTAAATGTTCATCCAATGACACAAATGCACTTATTGGATGAACTACATTCCTTGAGTACGAAAAGTGATTAGAATAAGCCTTGGGATGCACAAAATGACGTAAATGTTCATCCAATGACATAAATGCAATTATTGGATGAACTACATTCCTTAAGTACGAAAAGTGATTAGAATAAGCCTTGTGATGCACAAAATGACGTAAATGTTAATCCAATAACACAAACGCGTTTATTGGATGAACTACATTCCTAAAGTACGAAAAGTGATTATAATAAGCATTGGGATGCACAAAATGACCTAAATGTTAAATTAATGACACAAACGCGCTTATTGGATGAACTACATTCCTTAAGTACGAAAAGTGATTAAAATAAGCCTTGGGATGCCCAAAATGAGGTAAACGTTAAATTAATGACACAAAAGCGCTTATTGAATGAACTACATTCCTTAAGTACGAAAAGTGATTAGAATAAGCATTGGGATGCCCAAAATGACGTAAATGTTCATCCAATGAAACAAATGCACTTATTGGATATTCATTAAGTACGAAAAGTGATTAGAATAAGCCTTGGGATGCCCCAAAATGACCTAAATGTTAAATTCATAACACAAACGCGCTTATTGGATGAACTACATTCCTTAAGTACCAAAAGTGATTAGAATAAGCCTTGGGATGCACAAAATGACGTAAATGTTCATCCAATGAAACAAATGCACTTATTGGATATTCATTAAGTACGAAAAGTGATTATAATAAGCATTGGGATGCACAAAATGACGTAAATGTTAAATTAATGACACAAACGCGCTTATTGGATGAACTAAATTCCTTAAGTACGAAAAATGATTAGAATAAGCCTTGGGATTCAAAAAATGACGTAAATGTTAATCCAATGACACAAATGCACTTATTGGATTAACTACATTCCTTAAGTATGAAACGTGATTAGAAAAAGCCTTGGGATGCTCAAAATGACCTAAATGTTAAATTAATAACACAAACGCGCTTATTGGATGAACCACATTCCTTAAGTACGAAAAGTGATTAGAATAAGCCTTGGGATGCACAAAATGACGTAAATGTTCATCCAATGACACAAATGCAATTATTGGATGAATTACATTCCTTAAGTACGAAAAGTGATTAGAATAAGCCTTGGGATGCACAAAATGACTTAAATGTTAAATAAATGACACAAACGCGCTTATTGGATGATTTACATTCCTTAAGTACCAAAAGTTATTAGCATAAGCCTTCGGATGAACAAAATGACGTAAATGTTCATCCAATGAAACAAATGCACTTATTGGATGAACTACATTCCTAAAGTACGAAAAGTGATTAGAATAAGCCTTGGGATGCACAAAATGACGTAAATGTTCATCCAATGAAACAAATGCACTTATTGGATATTCATTAAGTACGAAAAGTGATTAGAATAAGCCTTGGGATGCACAAAATGACCTAAATGTTAAATTAATAACACAAACGCGCTTATTGGATGAACTACATTCCTTAAGTACCAAAAGTGATTAGAATAAGCCTTCGGATGCACAAAATGACGTAAATGTTCATCCAATGACACAAATGCACTTATTGGATGAACTACATTCCTTGAGTACGAAAAGTGATTAGAATAAGCCTTGGGATGCACAAAATGACGTAAATGTTAATCCAATAACACAAACGCGTTTATTGGATGAACTACATTCCTAAAGTACGAAAAGTGATTATAATAAGCATTGGGATGCACAAAATGACCTAAATGTTAAATTAATGACACAAACGCGCTTATTGGATGAACTACATTCCTTAAGTACGAAAAGTGATTAAAATAAGCCTTGGGATGCCCAAAATGAGGTAAACGTTAAATTAATGACACAAAAGCGCTTATTGAATGAACTACATTCCTTAAGTACGAAAAGTGATTAGAATAAGCCTTGGGATGCACAAAATGACGTAAATGTTCATCCAATGACACAAATGCACTTATTGGATATTCATTAAGTACGAAAAGTGATTATAATAAGCATTGGGATGCACAAAATGACGTAAATGTTAATCCAATGACACAAATGCACTTATTGGATGAACTACATTCCTAAAGTACGAAAAGTGATTAGAATAAGCCTTGGGATGCACAAAATGACGTAAATGTTCATCCAATGAAACAAATGCACTTATTGGATATTCATTAAGTACGAAAAGTGATTATAATAAGCATTGGGATGCACAAAATGACGTAAATGTTAAATTAATGACACAAACGCGCTTATTGGATGAACTAAATTCCTTAAGTACGAAAAATGATTAGAATAAGCATTGGGATTCAAAAAATGACGTAAATGTTAATCCAATGACACAAATGCACTTATTGGATTAACTACATTCCTTAAGTATGAAAAGTGATTAGAATAAGCCTTGGGATGCACAAAATGACCTAAATGTTAAATTAATAACACAAACGCGCTTATTGGATGAACTACATTCCTTAAGTACCAAAAGTGATTAGAATAAGCCTTCGGATGCACAAAATGACGTAAATGTTCATCCAATGACACAAATGCACTTATTGGATGAACTACATTCCTTAAGTACGAAAAGTGATTAGAATAAGCCTTGGGATGCACAAAATGACGTAAATGTTCATCCAATGACATAAATGCAATTATTGGATGAACTACATTCCTTAAGTACGAAAAGTGATTAGAATAAGCCTTGTGATGCACAAAATGACGTAAATGTTCATCCAATGACACAAACGCGTTTATTGGATGAACTACATTCCTAAAGTACGAAAAGTGATTATAATAAGCATTGGGATGCACAAAATGACCTAAATGTTAAATTAATGACACAAACGCGCTTATTGGATGAACTACATTCCTTAAGTACGAAAAGTGATTAAAATAAGCTTGGGATGCACAAAATGACGCAAATGTTCATCCAATGACACAAATGCACTTATTGGATGAACAATATTCGTTAAGAACAAAAAAGTGATTACAATAAGCCTTGGGATGCACAAAATGACGTAAATGTTAAATTAATGACACAAACGCGCTTATTGAATAAACTACATTCCTTAAGTACGAAAAGTGATTAGAATAAGCCTTGGGATGCACAAAATGACGTAAATGTTAAATTAATGACACAAACGCGCTTATTGGATGAACTACATTCCTTAAGTACGAAAAGTGATTAGAATAAGCCTTGGGATGCACACAATGACATAAATGTTCATCCAATGACACAAATGCACTTATTGGATAACTACATTTCTTAAGTACGAAAAGTGATTAGAATAAGCCTTGGGATGCCCAAAATGAGGTAAACGTTAAATTAATGACACAAAAGCGCTTATTGAATGAACTACATTCCTTAAGTACGAAAAGTGATTAGAATAAGCCTTGGGATGCACAAAATGACGTAAATGTTCATCCAATGACACAAATGCACTTATTGGATATTCATTAAGTACGAAAAGTGATTATAATAAGCATTGGGATGCACAAAATGACGTAAATGTTAAATTAATGACACAAACGCGCTTATTGGATGAACTAAATTCCTTAAGTACGAAAAATGATTAGAATAAGCCTTGGGATTCAAAAAATGACGTAAATGTTAATCCAATGACACAAATGCACTTATTGGATGAACTACATTCCTAAAGTACGAAAAGTGATTAGAATAAGCCTTGGGATGCACAAAATGACGTAAATGTTCATCCAATGAAACAAATGCACTTATTGGATATTCATTAAGTACGAAAAGTGATTATAATAAGCATTGGGATGCACAAAATGACGTAAATGTTAAATTAATGACACAAACGCGCTTATTGGATGAACTAAATTCCTTAAGTACGAAAAATGATTAGAATAAGCCTTGGGATTCAAAAAATGACGTAAATGTTAATCCAATGACACAAATGCACTTATTGGATTAACTACATTCCTTAAGTATGAAACGTGATTAGAAAAAGCCTTGGGATGCTCAAAATGACCTAAATGTTAAATTAATAACACAAACGCGCTTATTGGATGAACCACATTCCTTAAGTACGAAAAGTGATTAGAATAAGCCTTGGGATGCACAAAATGACGTAAATGTTCATCCAATGACACAAATGCAATTATTGGATGAATTACATTCCTTAAGTACGAAAAGTGATTAGAATAAGCCTTGGGATGCACAAAATGACTTAAATGTGAAATAAATGACACAAACGCGCTTATTGGATGATTTACATTCCTTAAGTACCAAAAGTTATTAGCATAAGCCTTCGGATGAACAAAATGACGTAAATGTTCATCCAATGAAACAAATGCACTTATTGGATGAACTACATTCCTAAAGTATGAAAAGTGATTAGAATAAGCCTTGGGATGCACAAAATGACGTAAATGTTCATCCAATGAAACAAATGCACTTATTGGATATTCATTAAGTACGAAAAGTGATTAGAATAAGCCTTGGGATGCACAAAATGACCTAAATGTTAAATTAATAACACAAACGCGCTTATTGGATGAACTACATTCCTTAAGTACCAAAAGTGATTAGAATAAGCCTTCGGATGCACAAAATGACGTAAATGTTCATCCAATGACACAAATGCACTTATTGGATGAACTACATTCCTTGAGTACGAAAAGTGATTAGAATAAGCCTTGGGATGCACAAAATGACGTAAATGTTAATCCAATAACACAAACGCGTTTATTGGATGAACTACATTCCTAAAGTACGAAAAGTGATTATAATAAGCATTGGGATGCACAAAATGACCTAAATGTTAAATTAATGACACAAACGCGCTTATTGGATGAACTACATTCCTTAAGTACGAAAAGTGATTAAAATAAGCCTTGGGATGCCCAAAATGAGGTAAACGTTAAATTAATGACACAAAAGCGCTTATTGAATGAACTACATTCCTTAAGTACGAAAAGTGATTAGAATAAGCCTTGGGATGCACAAAATGACGTAAATGTTCATCCAATGACACAAATGCACTTATTGGATATTCATTAAGTACGAAAAGTGATTATAATAAGCATTGGGATGCACAAAATGACGTAAATGTTAATCCAATGACACAAATGCACTTATTGGATGAACTACATTCCTAAAGTACGAAAAGTGATTAGAATAAGCCTTGGGATGCACAAAATGACGTAAATGTTCATCCAATGAAACAAATGCACTTATTGGATATTCATTAAGTACGAAAAGTGATTATAATAAGCATTGGGATGCACAAAATGACGTAAATGTTAAATTAATGACACAAACGCGCTTATTGGATGAACTAAATTCCTTAAGTACGAAAAATGATTAGAATAAGCATTGGGATTCAAAAAATGACGTAAATGTTAATCCAATGACACAAATGCACTTATTGGATTAACTACATTCCTTAAGTATGAAAAGTGATTAGAATAAGCCTTGGGATGCACAAAATGACCTAAATGTTAAATTAATAACACAAACGCGCTTATTGGATGAACTACATTCCTTAAGTACCAAAAGTGATTAGAATAAGCCTTCGGATGCACAAAATGACGTAAATGTTCATCCAATGACACAAATGCACTTATTGGATGAACTACATTCCTTAAGTACGAAAAGTGATTAGAATAAGCCTTGGGATGCACAAAATGACGTAAATGTTCATCCAATGACATAAATGCAATTATTGGATGAACTACATTCCTTAAGTACGAAAAGTGATTAGAATAAGCCTTGTGATGCACAAAATGACATAAATGTTCATCCAATGACACAAACGCGTTTATTGGATGAACTACATTCCTAAAGTACGAAAAGTGATTATAATAAGCATTGGGATGCACAAAATGACCTAAATGTTAAATTAATGACACAAACGCGCTTATTGGATGAACTACATTCCTTAAGTACGAAAAGTGATTAAAATAAGCTTGGGATGCACAAAATGACGCAAATGTTCATCCAATGACACAAATGCACTTATTGGATGAACAATATTCGTTAAGAACAAAAAAGTGATTACAATAAGCCTTGGGATGCACAAAATGACGTAAATGTTAAATTAATGACACAAACGCGCTTATTGAATAAACTACATTCCTTAAGTACGAAAAGTGATTAGAATAAGCCTTGGGATGCACAAAATGACGTAAATGTTAAATTAATGACACAAAAGCGCTTATTGAATGAACTACATTCCTTAAGTACGAAAAGTGATTAGAATAAGCCTTGGGATGCACAAAATGACGTAAATGTTCATCCAATGACACAAATGCACTTATTGGATATTCATTAAGTACGAAAAGTGATTATAATAAGCATTGGGATGCACAAAATGACGTAAATGTTAAATTAATGACACAAACGCGCTTATTGGATGAACTAAATTCCTTAAGTACGAAAAATGATTAGAATAAGCCTTGGGATTCAAAAAATGACGTAAATGTTAATCCAATGACACAAATGCACTTATTGGATTAACTACATTCCTTAAGTATGAAACGTGATTAGAAAAAGCCTTGGGATGCTCAAAATGACCTAAATGTTAAATTAATAACACAAACGCGCTTATTGGATGAACCACATTCCTTAAGTACGAAAAGTGATTAGAATAAGCCTTGGGATGCACAAAATGACGTAAATGTTCATCCAATGACACAAATGCAATTATTGGATGAATTACATTCCTTAAGTACGAAAAGTGATTAGAATAAGCCTTGGGATGCACAAAATGACTTAAATGTGAAATAAATGACACAAACGCGCTTATTGGATGATTTACATTCCTTAAGTACCAAAAGTTATTAGCATAAGCCTTCGGATGAACAAAATGACGTAAATGTTCATCCAATGAAACAAATGCACTTATTGGATGAACTACATTCCTAAAGTATGAAAAGTGATTAGAATAAGCCTTGGGATGCACAAAATGACGTAAATGTTCATCCAATGAAACAAATGCACTTATTGGATATTCATTAAGTACGAAAAGTGATTAGAATAAGCCTTGGGATGCACAAAATGACCTAAATGTTAAATTAATAACACAAACGCGCTTATTGGATGAACTACATTCCTTAAGTACCAAAAGTGATTAGAATAAGCCTTCGGATGCACAAAATGACGTAAATGTTCATCCAATGACACAAATGCACTTATTGGATGAACTACATTCCTTAAGTACGAAAAGTGATTAGAATAAGCCTTGGGATACACAAAATGACTTAAATGTTAAATTAATGACACAAATGCAATTATTGGATGAACTACATTCCTTAAGTACGAAAAGTGATTAGAATAAGCCTTGTGATGCACAAAATGACGTAAATGTTCATCCAATGAAACAAACTCGTTTATTGGATGAACTACATTCCTAAAGTACGAAAAGTGATTATAATAAGCATTGGGATGCACAAAATAACCTAAATGTTAAATTAATGACACAAACGCGCTTATTGGATGAACTACATTCCTTAAGTACCAAAAGTGATTAGAATAAGCCTTCGGATGCACAAAATGACGTAAATGTTCATCCAATGACACAAATGCACTTATTGGATGAACTACATTCCTTAAGTACGAAAAGTGATTAGAATAAGCCTTGGGATGCACAAAATGACTTAAATGTTAAATTAATGACACAAATGCAATTATTGGATGAACTACATTCCTTAAGTACGAAAAAGTGATTAGAATAAGCCTTGTGATGCACAAAATGACGTAAATGTTCATCCAATGACACAAACTCGTTTATTGGATGAACTACATTCCTAAAGTACGAAAAGTGATTATAATAAGCATTGGGATGCACAAAATGACCTAAATGTTAAATTAATGACACAAACGCGCTTATTGGATGAACTACATTCCTTAAGTACCAAAAGTGATTAGAATAAGCCTTCGGATGCACAAAATGACGTAAATGTTCATCCAATGACACAAATGCACTTATTGGATGAACTACATTCCTTGAGTACGAAAAGTGATTAGAATAAGCCTTGGGATGCACAAAATGACGTAAATGTTCATCCAATGACATAAATGCAATTATTGGATGAACTACATTCCTTAAGTACGAAAAGTGATTAGAATAAGCCTTGTGATGCACAAAATGACGTAAATGTTAATCCAATAACACAAACGCGTTTATTGGATGAACTACATTCCTAAAGTACGAAAAGTGATTATAATAAGCATTGGGATGCACAAAATGACCTAAATGTTAAATTAATGACACAAACGCGCTTATTGGATGAACTACATTCCTTAAGTACGAAAAGTGATTAAAATAAGCCTTGGGATGCCCAAAATGAGGTAAACGTTAAATTAATGACACAAAAGCGCTTATTGAATGAACTACATTCCTTAAGTACGAAAAGTGATTAGAATAAGCCTTGGGATGCACAAAATGACGTAAATGTTCATCCAATGACACAAATGCACTTATTGGATATTCATTAAGTACGAAAAGTGATTATAATAAGCATTGGGATGCACAAAATGACGTAAATGTTAATCCAATGACACAAATGCACTTATTGGATGAACTACATTCCTAAAGTACGAAAAGTGATTACAATAAGCCTTGGGATGCACAAAATGACTTAAATGTTAAATTAATGACACAAATGCAATTATTGGATGAACTACATTCCTTAAGTACGAAAAGTGATTAGAATAAGCCTTGTGATGCACAAAATGACGTAAATGTTCATCCAATGACACAAACTCGTTTATTGGATGAACTACATTCCTAAAGTACGAAAAGTGATTATAATAAGCATTGGGATGCACAAAATGACCTAAATGTTAAATTAATGACACAAACGCGCTTATTGGATGAACTACATTCCTTAAGTACCAAAAGTGATTAGAATAAGCCTTCGGATGCACAAAATGACGTAAATGTTCATCCAATGACACAAATGCACTTATTGGATGAACTACATTCCTTGAGTACGAAAAGTGATTAGAATAAGCCTTGGGATGCACAAAATGACGTAAATGTTCATCCAATGACATAAATGCAATTATTGGATGAACTACATTCCTTAAGTACGAAAAGTGATTAGAATAAGCCTTGTGATGCACAAAATGACGTAAATGTTCATCCAATGACACAAACGCGTTTATTGGATGAACTACATTCCTAAAGTACGAAAAGTGATTATAATAAGCATTGGGATGCACAAAATGACCTAAATGTTAAATTAATGACACAAACGCGCTTATTGGATGAACTACATTCCTTAAGTACCAAAAGTGATTAGAATAAGCCTTCGGATGCACAAAATGACGTAAATGTTCATCCAATGACACAAATGCACTTATTGGATGAACTACATTCCTTGAGTACGAAAAGTGATTAGAATAAGCCTTGGGATGCACAAAATGACGTAAATGTTCATCCAATGACATAAATGCAATTATTGGATGAACTACATTCCTTAAGTACGAAAAGTGATTAGAATAAGCCTTGTGATGCACAAAATGACGTAAATGTTAATCCAATAACACAAACGCGTTTATTGGATGAACTACATTCCTAAAGTACGAAAAGTGATTATAATAAGCATTGGGATGCACAAAATGACCTAAATGTTAAATTAATGACACAAACGCGCTTATTGGATGAACTACATTCCTTAAGTACGAAAAGTGATTAAAATAAGCCTTGGGATGCCCAAAATGAGGTAAACGTTAAATTAATGACACAAAAGCGCTTATTGAATGAACTACATTCCTTAAGTACGAAAAGTGATTAGAATAAGCCTTGGGATGCCCAAAATGACGTAAATGTTCATCCAATGAAACAAATGCACTTATTGGATATTCATTAAGTACGAAAAGTGATTAGAATAAGCCTTGGGATGCACAAAATGACCTAAATGTTAAATTCATAACACAAACGCGCTTATTGGATGAACTACATTCCTTAAGTACCAAAAGTGATTAGAATAAGCCTTCGGATGCACAAAATGACGTAAATGTTCATCCAATGACACAAATGCACTTATTGGATGAACTACATTCCTTGAGTACGAAAAGTGATTAGAATAAGCCTTGGGATGCACAAAATGACGTAAATGTTAATCCAATAACACAAACGCGTTTATTGGATGAACTACATTCTTAAAGTACGAAAAGTGATTATAATAAGCATTGGGATGCACAAAATGACCTAAATGTTAAATTAATGACACAAACGCGCTTATTGGATGAACTACATTCCTTAAGTACGAAAAGTGATTAAAATAAGCCTTGGGATGCCCAAAATGAGGTAAACGTTAAATTAATGACACAAAAGCGCTTATTGAATGAACTACATTCCTTAAGTACGAAAAGTGATTAGAATAAGCCTTGGGATGCACAAAATGACGTAAATGTTCATCCAATGACACAAATGCACTTATTGGATATTCATTAAGTACGAAAAGTGATTATAATAAGCATTGGGATGCACAAAATGACGTAAATGTTAATCCAATGACACAAATGCACTTATTGGATGAACTACATTCCTAAAGTACGAAAAGTGATTAGAATAAGCCTTGGGATGCACAAAATGACGTAAATGTTCATCCAATGAAACAAATGCACTTATTGGATATTCATTAAGTACGAAAAGTGATTATAATAAGCATTGGGATGCACAAAATGACGTAAATGTTAAATTAATGACACAAACGCGCTTATTGGATGAACTAAATTCCTTAAGTACGAAAAATGATTAGAATAAGCATTGGGATTCAAAAAATGACGTAAATGTTAATCCAATGACACAAATGCACTTATTGGATTAACTACATTCCTTAAGTATGAAAAGTGATTAGAATAAGCCTTGGGATGCACAAAATGACCTAAATGTTAAATTAATAACACAAACGCGCTTATTGGATGAACTACATTCCTTAAGTACCAAAAGTGATTAGAATAAGCCTTCGGATGCACAAAATGACGTAAATGTTCATCCAATGACACAAATGCACTTATTGGATGAACTACATTCCTTAAGTACGAAAAGTGATTAGAATAAGCCTTGGGATGCACAAAATGACTTAAATGTTAAATTAATGACACAAATGCAATTATTGGATGAACTACATTCCTTAAGTACGAAAAGTGATTAGAATAAGCCTTGTGATGCACAAAATGACGTAAATGTTCATCCAATGACACAAACTCGTTTATTGGATGAACTACATTCCTAAAGTACGAAAAGTGATTAGAATAAGCATTGGGATGCACAAAATGATCTAAATGTTAAATTAATGACACAAACGCGCTTATTGGATGAACTACATTCCTTATGTACGAAAAGCGATTTGAATAAGCCTTGGGATGCACAAAATGACGTAAATGTTCATCCATGACACAAATGCACTTATTTGATGAATTACATCCTTTAATACGAAAAGTGATTAGAATAATCCTTGGGATGCACAAAATGATCTAAATGTTAAATTAATGACACAAACGCGCTTATTGGATGAACTACATTCCTTAAGTACGAAAAGTGATTAGAATAAGCCTTGGATTGCACAAAATGACCTAAATGTTAAATTAATGACAAAAACACGCTTATGGGATGAACTACATTCCTTAAGTATGAAAAGTGATTAGACTAAGCCTTGGGATGCACAAAATGACGTAAATGTTCTTCCAATGACAAAATGCACTTATTGGATGAACTACATTCCATAAGTACGAAAAGTGATTAGAATAAGCCTTGGGATGCACAAAATGACGTAAATGTTAGATTAATGACACAAACGAGCTTATTGGTTGAACTACTTTCCTTAAGTACGAAAAGTGATTACAATAAGCCTTGGGATGCACAAAATGACGTAAATGTTCATCCAATGACATAAATGCACTTATTGGATGAACTACAACCTTATGTACGAAAAGTGATTAGAATAAGCCTTGGGATGCACAAAATGACCTAAATTTTAAATTAATGACACAAACGCGCTTATTGCATGAACTACATTCCTTAAGTATGAAAAGTGATTAGAATAAGCCATGGGATGCACAAAATGACGTAAATGTTAAATTAATGACACACACGCGTTTATTGGATGAACTACATTCGTTAAGTACGAAAAGTGATTAGACTTAGCCTTGGGATGCACAAAATGACGTAAATGTTCATTCATTGACAAAATGCACTTATTGGATGAACTACATTCCTTAAGTACGAAAAGTGATTAGAATAAGCCTTGGGATGCACAAAATGACGTAAATGTTCATTCAATGACACAAACGCACTTATTGGATGAACTACATTCCTTAAACACAAAAAGTGAATAGAATCAGCCTTGGGATGCACAAAATGACGTAAATGTTAAATTAATGACACAAACCCGCTTATTGGATGAACTACATTCCTTAAGTACGAAAAGTGATTAGACTAAGCCTTGGGATGCACAAAATGACGTAAATGTTCTTCCAATGACAAAATGCACTTATTGGATGAACTACATTCCTTAAGTACGAAAAGTGATTAGAATAAGCCTTGGGATGCACAAAATGACGTAAATGTTCATTCAATGACACAAACGCACTTATTGGATGAACTACATTCCTTAAGTACGAAAAGTGATTAGAATAAGCCATGGGACGCACAAAATGACGTAAATGTTAAATTAACGACATAAACGCGCTTATTGGATGAACTACATTCCTTAAGTACGAAAAGTGATTAGAATAAGCCTTGGGATGCACAAATGACGTAAATGTTAAATTAATGACACAAACGCGCTTATTGGATGAACTACATTCCTTAAGTACGAAAAGTGATTAGACTAACCCTTGGGATATACAAAATGACGTAAATTTTCATCCAATGATACAAATGCACTTATTTGATGAATTACATCCTTTAATATGAAAAGTGATTAGAATAAGCCTTGGGATGCACAAAATGATGTAAATGTTAGATTAATGACACAAACGAGCTTATTGGTTGAACTACTTTCCTTAAGTACGAAAAGTGATTACAATAAGCCTTGGGATGCACAAAATGACGTAAATGTTCATCCAATGACATAAATGCACTTATTGGATGAACTACAACCTTATGTACGAAAAGTGATTAGAATAAGCCTTGGGATGCACAAAATGACCTAAATTTTAAATTAATGACACAAACGCGCTTATTGCATGAACTACATTCCACTAAGTATGAAAAGTGATTAGAATAAGCCATGGGATGCACAAAATGACGTAAATGTGAAATTAATGACACACACGCGCTTATTGGATGAACTACATTCGTTAAGTACGAAAAGTGATTAGACTAAGCCATGGGATGCACAAAATGACGTAAATGTTCATTCAATGACACAAACGCACTTATTGGATAAACTACATTCCTTAAACACAAAAAGTGATTACAATCAGCCTTGGGATGCACAAAATGACGTAAATGTTAAATTAATGACACAAACCCGCTTATTGGATGAACTACATTCCTTAAGTACGAAAAGTGATTAGACTAAGCCTTGGGATGCACAAAATGACGTAAATGTTCTTCCAATGACAAAATGCACTTATTGGATGAACTACATTCCTTAAGTACGAAAAGTGATTAGAATAAGCCTTGGGATGCACAAAATGACGTAAATGTTCATTCAATGACACAAACGCACTTATTGGATGAACTACATTCCTTAAGTACGAAAAGTGATTAGAATAACCCTTGGGATGCACAAATGACGTAAATGTTAAATTAATGACACAAACGCACTTATTGGATGAACTACATTCCTTACGTACGAAAAGTGATTAGAATAAGCCTTGGGATGCACAAAATGACGTAAATGTTAAATTAATGACACAAACGCGCTTATTGGATGAACTACATTCCTTAAGTACGAAAAGTGATTAGACTAAGCCTTGGGATATACAAAATGACGTAAATTTTCATCCAATGATACAAATGCACTTATTTGATGAATTACATCCTTTAATATGAAAAGTGATTAGAATAAGCCTTGGGATGCACAAAATGATGTAAATGTTAGATTAATGACACAAACGAGCTTATTGGTTGAACTACTTTCCTTAAGTACGAAAAGTGATTACAATAAGCCTTGGGATGCACAAAATGACGTAAATGTTCATCCAATGACATAAATGCACTTATTGGATTAACTACAACCTTATGTACGAAAAGTGATTAGAATAAGCCTTGGGATGCACAAAATGACCTAAATTTTAAATTAATGACACAAACGCGCTTATTGCATGAACTACATTCCTTAAGTATGAATAGTGATTAGAATAAGCCATGGGATGCACAAAATGACGTAAATGTTAAATTAACGACACAAACGCGCTTATTGGATGAACTACATTCGTTAAGTACGAAAAGTGATTAGAATAAGCCTTGGGATGCACAAAATGACGTAAATGTTCATTCAATGACACAAACGCACTTATTGGATGAACTACATTCCTTAAACACAAAAAGTGGTTAGAATAAGCCTTAGGATGCACAAAATGACGTAAATGTTAAATTAATGACACAAACCCGCTTATTGGATGAACTACATGCCTTAAGTACGAAAAGTGATTAGACTAAGCCTTGGGATGCACAAAATGACGTAAATGTTCTTCCAATGACAAAATGCACTTATTGGATGAACTACATTCCTTAAGTACGAAAAGTGATTAGAATAAGCCTTGGGATGCACAAAATGACGTAAATATTAGATTAATGATACAAACGCGCTTATTGGTTGAACTACTTTTCTTAAGTACGAAAAGTGATTACAATAAGCCTTGGGATGCACAAAATGACGTAAATGTTCATCCAATGACACAAATGCACTTTTTTGATGAACTACATTCCTTAAGTAACAAAATTGATTAGAATAAGCCTTGGGATGCACAAAATGACGTAAATGTTAGATTAATGACACAAACGAGGTTATTGGTTGAACTACTTTCCTTAAGTACGAAAAGTGATTACAATAAGCCTTGGGATGCACAAAATGACGTAAATGTTCATCCAATGACATAAATGCACTTATTGGATGAACTACAACCTTATGTACGAAAAGTGATTAGAATAAGCCTTGGGATGCACAAAATTACCTAAATTTTAAATTAATGACACAAACGCGCTTATTGCATGAACTACATTCCTTAAGTA
>JBBPBO010001985.1:45233241-45269982 GCA_037974295.1 Cicer cuneatum
GACGTAAATGTTAAATTAATGACACAAACGCGCTTATTGGATGAACTACATTCCATAAGTACAAAAAGTGATTAGAATAAGCCTTGGGATATACAAAATGACGTAAATTTTCATCCAATGACACCAATGCACTTATTTGATGAATTACATCCTTTAATACGAAAAGTGATTAGAATAATCCTTGGGATACACAAAATGACCTAAATGTTAAATTAATGACAAAAATGCGCTTATTGGATGAACTACATTCCTTAAGTACGAAAAGTGATTCGAATAAGCCTTGGGATGCACAAAATGACGTAAATGTTCATTCAATGACACAAACGCACATATTGGATGAACTACATTCCTTAAGTACGAAAAGTGATTAGAATAAGCCTTGGGATGCACAAAAGGACGTAAATGTTAAATTAATGACACAAACGCGCTTATTGGATGAACTACATTCCTTAAGTACGAAAAGTGATTAGACTAAGCCTTGGGATATACAAAATGATGTAAATTTTCATCCAATGACACAAATGCACTTATTTGATGAATTACATCCTTTAATACGAAAAGTGATTAGAATAATCCTTGGGATACACAAAATGACCTAAATGTTAAATTAATGACAAAAATGTGCTTATTGGATGAACTACATTTCTTAAGTACGAAAAGTTATTAGAATAAGCCTTGGGATGCACAAAATGACGTAAATGTTCATCCAATGACACAAACGCACTTATTGGATGAACTACATTCCTTAAGTACAAAAAGTGATTAGAATAAGCCTTGGGATTCACAAAATGACGTAAATGTTCATCCAATGACATAAACGCACTTATTGGATGAACTACATTCCTTAAGTACAAAAAGTGATTAGAATAAGCCTTGGGATGCACAAAATGACGTAAATGTTAAATTAATGACACAAACGCGCTTATTGGATGAACTACATTCGTTAAGTACAAAAAGTGATTAGACTAAGCCTTGGGATATACAAAATGACGTAAATTTTTATCCAATGACACCAATGCACTTATTTGATGAATTACATCCTTTAATACGAAAAGTGATTAGAATAATCCTTGGGATACACAAAATGACCTAAATGTTAAATTAATGACAAAAATGCGCTTATTGGATGAACTACATTCCTTAAGTACGAAAAGTGATTAGAATAAGCCTTGGGATGCACAAAATGACGTAAATGTTCATTCAATGACACAAACGCACTTATTGGATGAACTACATTCCTTAAGTACGAAAAGTGATTAGAATAAGCCTTGGGATGCACAAAATGACGTAAATGTTAAATTAATGACACAAACGCGCGCTTATTGGATGAACTACATTCCTTATGTACAAAAAGTGATTTGAATAAGCCTTGGGATGCACAAAATGACGTAAATGTTAAATTAATGACACAAACGCGCTTATTGGATGAACTACATTCGTTAAGTACAAAAAGTGATTAGACTAAGCCTTGGGATATACAAAATGACGTAAATCTTCATCCAATGACACCAATGCACATATTGGATGAACGACAATCCTTAAGTACGAAAAGTGATTAGAATAAGCCTTGGGATGCACAAAATCACGTAAATGTTAAATTAATGATACAAACGCGCTTATTGGATAAACTACATTCATTAAGTACGAAAACTGATTAGAATAAGCCTTGGGATGCACAAAATGACGTAAATGTTAAATTAATGCCACAAACGCGCTTATTGGATGAACTACATTCCTTAAGTACCAAAAGTGATTAGAATAAGCCTTGGGATGCACAAAATGACGTAAATGTTAGACTAATGACACAAACGTGCTTATTGGTTGAAGTACTTTCCTTAAGTACGAAAAAAGATTAGAATAAGCCTTGGGATGCACAAAATGACGTAAATGTTCATCCAATGACACAAATGCACTTATTTGATGAACTACATTCCTTAAGTACGAAAAGTGATTAGACTAAGCCTTGGGATATACAAAATGATGTAAATTTTCATCCACTGACACAAATGCACTTATTTGATGAATTACATCCTTTAATACGAAAAGTGATTAGAATAATCCTTGGGATACACAAAATGACCTAAATGTTAAATTAATGACAAAAATGCGCTTATTGGATGAACTACATTCCTTAAGTACGAAAAGTTATTAGAATAAGCCTTGGGATGCACAAAATGACGTAAATGTTCATCCAATGACACAAACGCACTTATTGGATGAACTACATTCCTTAAGTACAAAAAGTGATTAGAATAAGCCTTGGGATTCACAAAATGACGTAAATGTTCATCCAATGACATAAACGCACTTATTGGATGAACTACATTCCTTAAGTACAAAAAGTGATTAGAATAAGCCTTGGGATGCACAAAAGGACGTAAATGTTAAATTAATGACACAAACGCGCTTATTGGATGAACTACATTCCATAAGTACAAAAAGTGATTAGAATAAGCCTTGGGATATACAAAATGACGTAAATTTTCATCCAATGACACCAATGCACTTATTTGATGAATTACATCCTTTAATACGAAAAGTGATTAGAATAATCCTTGGGATACACAAAATGACCTAAATGTTAAATTAATGACAAAAATGCGCTTATTGGATGAACTACATTCCTTAAGTACGAAAAGTGATTAGAATAAGCCTTGGGATGCACAAAATGACGTAAATGTTCATTCAATGACACAAACGCACATATTGGATGAACTACATTCCTTAAGTACGAAAAGTGATTAGAATAAGCCTTGGGATGCACAAAAGGACGTAAATGTTAAATTAATGACACAAACGCGCTTATTGGATGAACTACATTCCTTAAGTACGAAAAGTGATTAGACTAAGCCTTGGGATATACAAAATGATGTAAATTTTCATCCAATGACACAAATGCACTTATTTGATGAATTACATCCTTTAATACGAAAAGTGATTAGAATAATCCTTGGGATACACAAAATGACCTAAATGTTAAATTAATGACAAAAATGTGCTTATTGGATGAACTACATTTCTTAAGCACGAAAAGTTATTAGAATAAGCCTTGGGATGCACAAAATGACGTAAATGTTCATCCAATGACACAAACGCACTTATTGGATGAACTACATTCCTTAAGTACAAAAAGTGATTAGAATAAGCCTTGGGATTCACAAAATGACGTAAATGTTCATCCAATGACATAAACGCACTTATTTGATGAACTACATTCCTTAAGTACAAAAAGTGATTAGAATAAGCCTTGGGATGCACAAAATGACGTAAATGTTAAATTAATGCCACAAACGCGCTTATTGGATGAACTACATTCCATAAGTACAAAAAGTGATTAGAATAAGCCTTGGGATGCACAAAATGACGTAAATGTTAGATTAATGACACAAACGTGCTTATTGGTTGAAGTACTTTCCTTAAGTACGAAAAAAGATTAGAATAAGCCTTGGGATGCACAAAATGACGTAAATGTTCATCCAATGACACAAATGCACTTTTTTGATGAACTACATTCCTTAAGTACGAAAATTGATTAGAATAAGCCTTGGGATGCACAAAATGACGTAAATGTTCATTCAATGACACAAACGCACTTATTGGATGAACTACATTCCTTAAGTACGAAAAGTGATTAGAATAAGCCTTGGGATGCACAAAATGACGTAAATGTTAAATTAATGACACAAACGCGCGCTTATTGGATGAACTACATTCCTTATGTACAAAACGTGATTTGAATAAGCCTTGGGATGCACAAAATGACGTAAATGTTAAATTAATGACACAAACGCGCTTATTGGATGAACTACATTCCTTAAGTACGAAAAGTGATTAGACTAAGCCTTGGGATATACAAAATGATGTAAATTTTCATCCACTGACACAAATGCACTTATTTGATGAATTACATCCTTTAATACGAAAAGTGATTAGAATAATCCTTGGGATACACAAAATGACCTAAATGTTAAATTAATGAAAAAAATGCGCTTATTGGATGAACTACATTCCTTAAGTATGAAAAGTTATTAGAATAAGCCTTGGGATGCACAAAATGACGTAAATGTTCATCCAATGACACAAACGCACTTATTGGATGAACTACATTCCTTAAGTACAAAAAGTGATTAGAATAAGCCTTGGGATTCACAAAATGACGTAAATGTTCATCCAATGACATAAACGCACTTATTGGATGAACTACATTCCTTAAGTACAAAAAGTGATTAGAATAAGCCTTGGGATGCACAAAATGACGTAAATGTTAAATTAATGACACAAACGCGCTTATTGGATGAACTACATTCGTTAAGTACAAAAAGTGATTAGACTAAGCCTTGGGATATACAAAATGACGTAAATCTTCATCCAATGACACCAATGCACATATTGGATGAACGACAATCCTTAAGTACGAAAAGTGATTAGAATAAGCCTTGGGATGCACAAAATGACGTAAATGTTAAATTAATGACACAAACGCGCGCTTATTGGATGAACTACATTCCTTATGTACAAAAAGTGATTTGAATAAGCCTTGGGATGCACAAAATGACGTAAATGTTAAATTAATGACACAAACGCGCTTATTGGATGAACTACATTCGTTAAGTACAAAAAGTGATTAGACTAAGCCTTGGGATATACAAAATGACGTAAATCTTCATCCAATGACACCAATGCACATATTGGATGAACGACAATCCTTAAGTACGAAAAGTGATTAGAATAAGCCTTGGGATGCACAAAATCACGTAAATGTTAAATTAATGATACAAACGCGCTTATTGGATAAACTACATTCATTAAGTACGAAAACTGATTAGAATAAGCCTTGGGATGCACAAAATGACGTAAATGTTAAATTAATGCCACAAACGCGCTTATTGGATGAACTACATTCCTTAAGTACCAAAAGTGATTAGAATAAGCCTTGGGATGCACAAAATGACGTAAATGTTAGACTAATGACACAAACGTGCTTATTGGTTGAAGTACTTTCCTTAAGTACGAAAAAAGATTAGAATAAGCCTTGGGATGCACAAAATGACGTAATGTTCATCCAATGACACAAATGCACTTATTTGATGAACTACATTCCTTAAGTACGAAAATTGATTAGAATAAGCGTTGGGATGCACAAGTGACGTAAATGTTAAATTAACGACACAAACGCGCTTATTGGATGAACTACATTCCTTAAGTACGAAAAGTGATTAGAATAAGCCTTGGGATGCACAAAATGACGTAAATGTTAAATTAATGACACAAACGCGCGCTTATTGGATGAACTACATTCCTTATGTACAAAAAGTGATTTGAATAAGCCTTGGGATGCACAAAATGACGTAAATGTTAAATTAATGACACAAACGCGCTTATTGGATGAACTACATTCGTTAAGTACAAAAAGTGATTAGACTAAGCCTTGGGATATACAAAATGACGTAAATCTTCATCCAATGACACCAATGCACATATTGGATGAACGACAATCCTTAAGTACGAAAAGTGATTAGAATAAGCCTTGGGATGCACAAAATCACGTAAATGTTAAATTA
Source organism: Cicer cuneatum (assembly GCA_037974295.1). Classification (NCBI taxonomy): domain Eukaryota; kingdom Viridiplantae; phylum Streptophyta; class Magnoliopsida; order Fabales; family Fabaceae; genus Cicer; species Cicer cuneatum. Next base: position 45,238,803 of record JBBPBO010001985.1, read on the forward strand.
ATGATACAAACGCGCTTATTGGATAAACTACATTCATTAAGTACGAAAACTGATTAGAATAAGCCTTGGGATGCACAAAATGACGTAAATGTTAAATTAATGCCACAAACGCGCTTATTGGATGAACTACATTCCTTAAGTACCAAAAGTGATTAGAATAAGCCTTGGGATGCACAAAATGACGTAAATGTTAGACTAATGACACAAACGTGCTTATTGGTTGAAGTACTTTCCTTAAGTACGAAAAAAGATTAGAATAAGCCTTGGGATGCACAAAATGACGTAAATGTTCATCCAATGACACAAATGCACTTATTTGATGAACTACATTCCTTAAGTACGAAAAGTGATTAGACTAAGCCTTGGGATATACAAAATGATGTAAATTTTCATCCACTGACACAAATGCACTTATTTGATGAATTACATCCTTTAATACGAAAAGTGATTAGAATAATCCTTGGGATACACAAAATGACCTAAATGTTAAATTAATGACAAAAATGCGCTTATTGGATGAACTACATTCCTTAAGTACGAAAAGTTATTAGAATAAGCCTTGGGATGCACAAAATGACGTAAATGTTCATCCAATGACACAAACGCACTTATTGGATGAACTACATTCCTTAAGTACAAAAAGTGATTAGAATAAGCCTTGGGATTCACAAAATGACGTAAATGTTCATCCAATGACATAAACGCACTTATTGGATGAACTACATTCCTTAAGTACAAAAAGTGATTAGAATAAGCCTTGGGATGCACAAAATGACGTAAATGTTAAATTAATGACACAAACGCGCTTATTGGATGAACTACATTCGTTAAGTACAAAAAGTGATTAGACTAAGCCTTGGGATATACAAAATGACGTAAATTTTTATCCAATGACACCAATGCACTTATTTGATGAATTACATCCTTTAATACGAAAAGTGATTAGAATAATCCTTGGGATACACAAAATGACCTAAATGTTAAATTAATGACAAAAATGCGCTTATTGGATGAACTACATTCCTTAAGTACGAAAAGTGATTAGAATAAGCCTTGGGATGCACAAAATGACGTAAATGTTCATTCAATGACACAAACGCACTTATTGGATGAACTACATTCCTTAAGTACGAAAAGTGATTAGAATAAGCCTTGGGATGCACAAAATGACGTAAATGTTAAATTAATGACACAAACGCGCTTATTGGATGAACTACATTCCTTAAGTACAAAAAGTGATTAGAATAAGCCTTGGGATGCACAAAATGACGTAAATGTTCATCCAATGACACAAACGCGCTTATTGGATGAACTACATTCCTTAAGTACGAAAAGTGATTAGAATAAGCCTTGGGATGCACAAAATGACCTAAATGTTAAATTCATGACACAAACGCGATTATTGGATGAACTACATTCCTTAAGTACGAAAAGTGATTAGAATAAGCCTTGGGATGCACAAAATGACGTAAATGTTCATCCAATCACACAAATGCACTTATTGGAGGAACTACATCCTTAAGTACGAAAATTGATTAGAATAAGCCTTGGGATGCACAAAATGACCTAAATGTTAAATTAATGACACAAACGCGCTTATTGGATGAAGTACAGTCCTTAAGTACGAAAAGTGATTAGATTAAGCCTTGGGATGCACAAAATGACGTAAATGTTTATCCAATGACACAAATGCACTTATTGGATGAACTTCATTCCTTAAGTACGAAAAGTGATTAGAATAAGCCTTGGGATGCACAAAATAAAGTAAATGTTCATCCAAAGACACAAATGCACTTATTGGATGAACTACATTCATTAAGTACGAAAATTGATTAAAATAAGCATTCTGATGCACAAAATGTCCTAAATGTTAATTAATGACTTAAACGCGCTTATCGGGTGAACTACATTCCTTAAGTACGAAAAGTGATTAGATTAAGCCTTGGGATGCACAAAATGACTTAAATGTTCATCCAATGACACAAATGCACTTATTGGATGAACTACATTCATTAAGTACGAAAAGTGATTTGAATAAGCATTGTGATGCACAAAATATCCTAAATGTTAATTAATGACACAAACGCGCTTATCGGGTGAACTACATTCCTTAAGTACGAAAAGTGATTAGATTAAGCTTTGGGATGCACAAAATGACGTAAATGTTCATCCAATGACACAAATGCACTTATTGGAGGAACTACATCCTTAAGTACGAAAAGTGATTAGTATAAGCCTTGGGATGCACAAAATGACCTAAATGTTAAATTAATGACACAAACGCGCTTATTGGATGAACTACATTCCTTAAGTACGAAAAGTGATTAGAATAAGCCTTGGGATGCACAAAATGACGTAAATGTTCATCCAATGACACAAATGCACTTATTGGATGAACTACATCCTTAAGTACGAAAAGTGATTAAAATAAGCCTAGGGATGCACAAAATGACGTAAATGTTCATTCAATGACACAAAGGCACTTATTGGATGAACTACATTCCTTAAGTACGAAAAGTGATTAGAATAAGCCATGGGATGCACAAAATGACGTAAATGTTAAATTAATGACACAAACGCGCTTATTGGATGAACTACATTCCTTAAGTACGAAAAGTGATTAGAATAAGCCTTGGGATGCACAAAATGACGTAAATGTTCTTCCAATGACAAAATGCACTTATTGGATGAACTACATTCCTTAAGTACGAAAAGTGATTAGAATAAGCCTTGGGATGCACAAAATGACGTAAATGATCATTCAATGACACAAACGCACTTGTTGGATGAACAACATTCCTTAAGTACGAAAAGTGATTAGAATAAGCCTTGGGATGCACAAAATGACGTAAATGTTAAATTAATGACACAAACGCGCGCTTATTGGATGAACTACATTCCTTATGTACAAAAAGTGATTTGAATAAGCCTTGGGATGCACAAAATGACATAAATGTTCATCCAATGACACAAATGCACTTATCGGATGAACTACATTCCTTAAGTACAAAAAGTGATTAGAATAAGCCTTGGGATGCACAAAATGACCTAAATTTTAAATTAATGACACAAACGCGCTTATTGCATGAACTACATTCCTTAAGTACGAAAAGTGATTAGAATAAGCCTTGGGATGCACAAAATGACGTAAATGTTCATTCAATGACACAAACGCGCTTATTGGAGAACTACATCCCTTAAGTACGAAAAGTGATTAGACTAAGCCTAGGGATGCACAAAATGAGGTAAATGTTCTTCCAAAGACAAAATGCACTTATTGGATGAACTACATTCCTTAAGTACGAAAAGTGATTAGAATAAGTCTTGGGATGCACAAAATGACGTAAATGTTCATTCAATGACACAAACGCACTTCTTGGATGAACTACATTCCTTAAGTACGAAAAGTGATTAGAATAAGCCTTGGGATGCAGAAAATGATCTAAATGTTAAATTAATGACACAACCGCGCTTATTGGATGAACTACATTCCTTAAGTACGAAAAGTGAATAGGATAAGCCTTGGGATGCACAAAATGACGTAAATGTTAAATTAATGACACAAACGCGCTTATTGGATGAACTACATTCCTTAAGTACGAAAAGTTATTAGAATAAGCCTTGGGATGCACAAAATGACGTAAATGTTCATCCAATGACACAAATGCACTTATTGGATGAACTACATTCCTTAAGTACGAAAAGTGATTAGAATAAGCCTTGGGAAGCACAAAATGACGTAAATGTTCATTCAATGACACAAACGCACTTATTGAATGAACTACATTCCTTAAGTACGAAAAGTGATTAGAATAAGCCTTGGGATGCACAGAATGACGTAAATGTTCAGGCAATGACACAAACGCACTTATTGGATGAACTACATTCCTTAACTACCAAAAGTGATTAGAATAAGCCTTGGGATGCACAAAATGACGTAAATGTTAAATTAATGACACAAACGCGCTTATTGGATGAACTACATTCCTTAAGTACGACAAGTGATTAGAATAAGCCTTGGGATGCACAAAATGATGTAAATTTTCATCCAATGACACAAACGCACATATTAGATGAACGACAATCCTTAAGTACGAAAAGTGATTAGAATAAGCCTTGGGATGCACAAAATCACGTAAATGTTAAATTAATGATACAAACGCGCTTATTGGATAAACTAAATTCATTAAGTACGAAAAGTGATTAGAATAAGCTTTGGGATGCACAAAATGACCCAAATGTTAAATTAATGACGCAAACGTGCTTATTGGATGAACTACATTCCTTAAGTACGAAAAGTGATTAGAATAAGCCTTGGGATGCACAAAATGACGTAAATGTTAAATTAATGACACAAACGCGCTTATTGGTTGAACTACGTTCCTTATGTACGAAAAGTGATTAGAATAAGCCTTGGGATGCACAAAATGACGTAAATGTTAGATTAATGACACAAACGCGCTTATTGGTTGAACTAATTTCCTTAAGTACGAAAAGAGATTAGAATAAGCCTTGGGACGCACAAAATGACGTAAATGTTCATCCAATGACAAAATGCACTTATTGGATGAACTACAACCTTAAGTACGAAAAGTGATTAGAATAAGCCTTGGGATGCACAAAATGACGTAAATGTTCTTCCAATGACAAAATGCACTTATTGGATGAACTACATTCCTTAAGTACGAAAAGAGATTAGAATAAGCCTTGGGATGCACAAAATGACGTAAATGTTAGATTAATGACACAAACGAGCTTATTGGTTGAACTACGTTCCTTAAGTACGAAAAGTGATTACAGTAAGCCTTGGGATGCATAAAATGACGTAAATGTTCATCCAATGACATAAATGCACTTATTGGATGAACTACAACCTTATGTACGAAAGGTGATTAGAATAAGCCTTGGGATGCACAAAATGACCTAAATTTTAAATTAATGACACAAACGCGCTTATTGCATGAAATACATTCCTTAAGTATGAAAAGTGATTAGAATAAGTCATGGGATGCACAAAATGACGTAAATGTTAAATTAATGACACAAACGCGCTTATTGGATGAACTACATTCCTTAAGTACAAAAAGTGATTAGAATAAGCCTTGGGATGCACAAAATGACGTAAATGTTCTTCCAATGACAAAATGCACTTATTGGATGAACTACATTCCTTAAGTACGAAAAGTGATTAGAATAAGCCTTGGGATGCACAAAATGACGTAAATGTTCATTCAATGACACAAACGCACTTATTGGATGAACTACATTCCTTAAGTACGAAAAGTGATTAGAATAAGCCTTGGGATGCACAAAATGACGTAAATGTTAAATTAATGACACAAACGCGCGCTTATTGGATGAACTACATTCCTTATGTACAAAAAGTGATTTGAATAAGCCTTGGGATGCACAAAATGACGTAAATGTTAAATTAATGACACAAACGCGCTTATTGGATGAACTACATTCGTTAAGTACAAAAAGTGATTAGACTAAGCCTTGGGATATACAAAATGACGTAAATCTTCATCCAATGACACCAATGCACATATTGGATGAACGACAATCCTTAAGTACGAAAAGTGATTAGAATAAGCCTTGGGATGCACAAAATCACGTAAATGTTAAATTAATGATACAAACGCGCTTATTGGATAAACTACATTCATTAAGTACGAAAACTGATTAGAATAAGCCTTGGGATGCACAAAATGACGTAAATGTTAAATTAATGCCACAAACGCGCTTATTGGATGAACTACATTCCTTAAGTACCAAAAGTGATTAGAATAAGCCTTGGGATGCACAAAATGACGTAAATGTTAGACTAATGACACAAACGTGCTTATTGGTTGAAGTACTTTCCTTAAGTACGAAAAAAGATTAGAATAAGCCTTGGGATGCACAAAATGACGTAAATGTTCATCCAATGACACAAATGCACTTATTTGATGAACTACATTCCTTAAGTACGAAAAGTGATTAGACTAAGCCTTGGGATATACAAAATGATGTAAATTTTCATCCACTGACACAAATGCACTTATTTGATGAATTACATCCTTTAATACGAAAAGTGATTAGAATAATCCTTGGGATACACAAAATGACCTAAATGTTAAATTAATGACAAAAATGCGCTTATTGGATGAACTACATTCCTTAAGTACGAAAAGTTATTAGAATAAGCCTTGGGATGCACAAAATGACGTAAATGTTCATCCAATGACACAAACGCACTTATTGGATGAACTACATTCCTTAAGTACAAAAAGTGATTAGAATAAGCCTTGGGATTCACAAAATGACGTAAATGTTCATCCAATGACATAAACGCACTTATTGGATGAACTACATTCCTTAAGTACAAAAAGTGATTAGAATAAGCCTTGGGATGCACAAAATGACGTAAATGTTAAATTAATGACACAAACGCGCTTATTGGATGAACTACATTCGTTAAGTACAAAAAGTGATTAGACTAAGCCTTGGGATATACAAAATGACGTAAATTTTTATCCAATGACACCAATGCACTTATTTGATGAATTACATCCTTTAATACGAAAAGTGATTAGAATAATCCTTGGGATACACAAAATGACCTAAATGTTAAATTAATGACAAAAATGCGCTTATTGGATGAACTACATTCCTTAAGTACGAAAAGTGATTAGAATAAGCCTTGGGATGCACAAAATGACGTAAATGTTCATTCAATGACACAAACGCACTTATTGGATGAACTACATTCCTTAAGTACGAAAAGTGATTAGAATAAGCCTTGGGATGCACAAAATGACGTAAATGTTAAATTAATGACACAAACGCGCTTATTGGATGAACTACATTCCTTAAGTACGAAAAGTGATTAGAATAAGCCTTGGGATGCACAAAATGACCTAAATGTTAAATTAATGACACAAACGCGCTTATTGGATGAACTACATTCCTTAAGTACGAAAAGTGATTAGATTAAGCTTTGGGATGCACAAAATGACGTAAATGTTCATCCAATGACACAAATGCACTTATTGGAGGAACTACATCCTTAAGTACGAAAAGTGATTAGTATAAGCCTTGGGATGCACAAAATGACCTAAATGTTAAATTAATGACACAAACGCGCTTATTGGATGAAGTACATTCCTTAAGTACGAAAAGTGATTAGATTAAGCCTTGGGATGCACAAAATGACGTAAATGTTTATCCAATGACACAAAAGCACTTATTGGATGAACTTCATTCCTTAAGTACGAAAAGTGATTAGAATAAGCCTTGGGATGCACAAAATAACGTAAATGTTCATCCAATGATACAAATGCACTTATTCGATGAACTACATTCCTTAAGTACGAAAAGTGATTAGATTAAGCCTTGGGATGCACAAAATGACGTAAATGTTTATCCAATGACACAAATGCACTTATTGGATGAACTTCATTCCTTAAGTACGAAAAGTGATTAGAATAAGCCTTGGGATGCACAAAATAAAGTAAATGTTCATCCAAAGACACAAATGCACTTATTGGATGAACTACATTCATGAAGTACGAAAATTGATTAAAATAAGCATTCTGATGCACAAAATGTCCTAAATGTTAATTAATGACTTAAACGCGCTTATCGGGTGAACTACATTCCTTAAGTACGAAAAGTGATTAGATTAAGCCTTGGGATGCACAAAATGACTTAAATGTTCATCCAATGACACAAATGCACTTATTGGATGAACTACATTCATTAAGTACGAAAAGTGATTTGAATAAGCATTGTGATGCACAAAATATCCTAAATGTTAATTAATGACACAAACGCGCTTATCGGGTGAACTACATTCCTTAAGTACGAAAAGTGATTAGATTAAGCTTTGGGATGCACAAAATGACGTAAATGTTCATCCAATGACACAAATGCACTTATTGGAGGAACTACATCCTTAAGTACGAAAAGTGATTAGTATAAGCCTTGGGATGCACAAAATGACCTAAATGTTAAATTAATGACACAAACGCGCTTATTGGATGAACTACATTCCTTAAGTACGAAAAGTGATTAGAATAAGCCTTGGGATGCACAAAATGACGTAAATGTTCATCCAATGACACAAATGCACTTATTGGATGAACTACATCCTTAAGTACGAAAAGTGATTAAAATAAGCCTAGGGATGCACAAAATGACGTAAATGTTCATTCAATGACACAAAGGCACTTATTGGATGAACTACATTCCTTAAGTACGAAAAGTGATTAGAATAAGCCATGGGATGCACAAAATGACGTAAATGTTAAATTAATGACACAAACGCGCTTATTGGATGAACTACATTCCTTAAGTACGAAAAGTGATTAGAATAAGCCTTGGGATGCACAAAATGACGTAAATGTTCTTCCAATGACAAAATGCACTTATTGGATGAACTACATTCCTTAAGTACGAAAAGTGATTAGAATAAGCCTTGGGATGCACAAAATGACGTAAATGATCATTCAATGACACAAACGCACTTGTTGGATGAACAACATTCCTTAAGTACGAAAAGTGATTAGAATAAGCCTTGGGATGCACAAAATGACGTAAATGTTAAATTAATGACACAAACGCGCGCTTATTGGATGAACTACATTCCTTATGTACAAAAAGTGATTTGAATAAGCCTTGGGATGCACAAAATGACATAAATGTTCATCCAATGACACAAATGCACTTATCGGATGAACTACATTCCTTAAGTACAAAAAGTGATTAGAATAAGCCTTGGGATGCACAAAATGACCTAAATTTTAAATTAATGACACAAACGCGCTTATTGCATGAACTACATTCCTTAAGTACGAAAAGTGATTAGAATAAGCCTTGGGATGCACAAAATGACGTAAATGTTCATTCAATGACACAAACGCGCTTATTGGAGAACTACATCCCTTAAGTACGAAAAGTGATTAGACTAAGCCTAGGGATGCACAAAATGAGGTAAATGTTCTTCCAAAGACAAAATGCACTTATTGGATGAACTACATTCCTTAAGTACGAAAAGTGATTAGAATAAGCCTTGGGAAGCACAAAATGACGTAAATGTTCATTCAATGACACAAACGCACTTATTGAATGAACTACATTCCTTAAGTACGAAAAGTGATTAGAATAAGCCTTGGGATGCACAGAATGACGTAAATGTTCAGGCAATGACACAAACGCACTTATTGGATGAACTACATTCCTTAACTACCAAAAGTGATTAGAATAAGCCTTGGGATGCACAAAATGACGTAAATGTTAAATTAATGACACAAACGCGCTTATTGGATGAACTACATTCCTTAAGTACGACAAGTGATTAGAATAAGCCTTGGGATGCACAAAATGATGTAAATTTTCATCCAATGACACAAACGCACATATTAGATGAACGACAATCCTTAAGTACGAAAAGTGATTAGAATAAGCCTTGGGATGCACAAAATCACGTAAATGTTAAATTAATGATACAAACGCGCTTATTGGATAAACTACATTCATTAAGTACGAAAAGTGATTAGAATAAGCTTTGGGATGCACAAAATGACCCAAATGTTAAATTAATGACGCAAACGTGCTTATTGGATGAACTACATTCCTTAAGTACGAAAAGTGATTAGAATAAGCCTTGGGATGCACAAAATGACGTAAATGTGAGACTAATGACACAAACGCGCTTATTGGTTGAACTACGTTCCTTATGTACGAAAAGTGATTAGAATAAGCCTTGGGATGCACAAAATGACGTAAATGTTAGATTAATGACACAAACGCGCTTATTGGTTGAACTAATTTCCTTAAGTACGAAAAGAGATTAGAATAAGCCTTGGGACGCACAAAATGACGTAAATGTTCATCCAATGACAAAATGCACTTATTGGATGAACTACAACCTTAAGTACGAAAAGTGATTAGAATAAGCCTTGGGATGCACAAAATGACGTAAATGTTCTTCCAATGACAAAATGCACTTATTGGATGAACTACATTCCTTAAGTACGAAAAGTGATTAGAATAAGCCTTGGGATGCACAAAATGACGTAAATGTTAGATTAATGACACAAACGAGCTTATTGGTTGAACTACGTTCATTAAGTACGAAAAGTGATTACAGTAAGCCTTGGGATGCATAAAATGACGTAAATGTTCATCCAATGACATAAATGCACTTATTGGATGAACTACAACCTTATGTACGAAAGGTGATTAGAATAAGCCTTGGGATGCACAAAATGACCTAAATTTTAAATTAATGACACAAACGCGCTTATTGCATGAAATACATTCCTTAAGTATGAAAAGTGATTAGAATAAGTCATGGGATGCACAAAATGACGTAAATGTTAAATTAATGACACAAACGCGCTTATTGGATGAACTACATTCCTTAAGTACGAAAAGTGATTAGAATAAGCCTTGGGATGCACAAAATGACGTAAATGTTCTTCCAATGACAAAATGCACTTATTGGATGAACTACATTCCTTAAGTACGAAAAGTGATTAGAATAAGCCTTGGGATGCACAAAATGACGTAAATGTTAGATTAATGACACAAACGAGCTTATTGGTTGAACTACGTTCATTAAGTACGAAAAGTGATTACAGTAAGCCTTGGGATGCATAAAATGACGTAAATGTTCATCCAATGACATAAATGCACTTATTGGATGAACTACAACCTTATGTACGAAAGGTGATTAGAATAAGCCTTGGGATGCACAAAATGACCTAAATTTTAAATTAATGACACAAACGCGCTTATTGCATGAAATACATTCCTTAAGTATGAAAAGTGATTAGAATAAGTCATGGGATGCACAAAATGACGTAAATGTTAAATTAATGACACAAACGCGCTTATTGGATGAACTACATTCCTTAAGTACGAAAAGTGATTAGAATAAGCCTTGGGATGCACAAAATGACGTAAATGTTCTTCCAATGACAAAATGCACTTATTGGATGAACTACATTCCTTAAGTACGAAAAGTGATTAGAATAAGCCTTGGGATGCACAAAATGACGTAAATGTTCATTCAATGACACAAACGCACTTATTGGATGAACTACATTCCTTAAGTACGAAAAGTGATTAGAATAAGCCTTGGGATGCACAAAATGACGTAAATGTTAAATTAATGACACAAACGCGCTTATTGGATGAACTACATTCCTTAAGTACGAAAAGTGATTAGACTAAGCCTTGGGATATACAAAATGATGTAAATTTTCATCCACTGACACAAATGCACTTATTTGATGAATTACATCCTTTAATACGAAAAGTGATTAGAATAATCCTTGGGATACACAAAATGACCTAAATGTTAAATTAATGACAAAAATGCGCTTATTGGATGAACTACATTCCTTAAGTACGAAAAGTTATTAGAATAAGCCTTGGGATGCACAAAATGACGTAAATGTTCATCCAATGACACAAACGCACTTATTGGATGAACTACATTCCTTAAGTACAAAAAGTGATTAGAATAAGCCTTGGGATTCACAAAATGACGTAAATGTTCATCCAATGACATAAACGCACTTATTGGATGAACTACATTCCTTAAGTACAAAAAGTGATTAGAATAAGCCTTGGGATGCACAAAAGGACGTAAATGTTAAATTAATGACACAAACGCGCTTATTGGATGAACTACATTCCATAAGTACAAAAAGTGATTAGAATAAGCCTTGGGATATACAAAATGACGTAAATTTTCATCCAATGACACCAATGCACTTATTTGATGAATTACATCCTTTAATACGAAAAGTGATTAGAATAATCCTTGGGATACACAAAATGACCTAAATGTTAAATTAATGACAAAAATGCGCTTATTGGATGAACTACATTCCTTAAGTACGAAAAGTGATTAGAATAAGCCTTGGGATGCACAAAATGACGTAAATGTTCATTCAATGACACAAACGCACATATTGGATGAACTACATTCCTTAAGTACGAAAAGTGATTAGAATAAGCCTTGGGATGCACAAAAGGACGTAAATGTTAAATTAATGACACAAACGCGCTTATTGGATGAACTACATTCCTTAAGTACGAAAAGTGATTAGACTAAGCCTTGGGATATACAAAATGATGTAAATTTTCATCCAATGACACAAATGCACTTATTTGATGAATTACATCCTTTAATACGAAAAGTGATTAGAATAATCCTTGGGATACACAAAATGACCTAAATGTTAAATTAATGACAAAAATGTGCTTATTGGATGAACTACATTTCTTAAGTACGAAAAGTTATTAGAATAAGCCTTGGGATGCACAAAATGACGTAAATGTTCATCCAATGACACAAACGCACTTATTGGATGAACTACATTCCTTAAGTACAAAAAGTGATTAGAATAAGCCTTGGGATTCACAAAATGACGTAAATGTTCATCCAATGACATAAACGCACTTATTTGATGAACTACATTCCTTAAGTACAAAAAGTGATTAGAATAAGCCTTGGGATGCACAAAATGACGTAAATGTTAAATTAATGCCACAAACGCGCTTATTGGATGAACTACATTCCATAAGTACAAAAAGTGATTAGAATAAGCCTTGGGATGCACAAAATGACGTAAATGTTAGATTAATGACACAAACGTGCTTATTGGTTGAAGTACTTTCCTTAAGTACGAAAAAAGATTAGAATAAGCCTTGGGATGCACAAAATGACGTAAATGTTCATCCAATGACACAAATGCACTTTTTTGATGAACTACATTCCTTAAGTACGAAAATTGATTAGAATAAGCCTTGGGATGCACAAAATGACGTAAATGTTCATTCAATGACACAAACGCACTTATTGGATGAACTACATTCCTTAAGTACGAAAAGTGATTAGAATAAGCCTTGGGATGCACAAAATGACGTAAATGTTAAATTAATGACACAAACGCGCGCTTATTGGATGAACTACATTCCTTATGTACAAAAAGTGATTTGAATAAGCCTTGGGATGCACAAAATGACATAAATGTTCATCCAATGACACAAATGCACTTATCGGATGAACTACATTCCTTAAGTACAAAAAGTGATTAGAATAAGCCTTGGGATGCACAAAATGACCTAAATTTTAAATTAATGACACAAACGCGCTTATTGCATGAACTACATTCCTTAAGTACGAAAAGTGATTAGAATAAGCCTTGGGATGCACAAAATGACGTAAATGTTCATTCAATGACACAAACGCGCTTATTGGAGAACTACATCCCTTAAGTACGAAAAGTGATTAGACTAAGCCTAGGGATGCACAAAATGAGGTAAATGTTCTTCCAAAGACAAAATGCACTTATTGGATGAACTACATTCCTTAAGTACGAAAAGTGATTAGAATAAGTCTTGGGATGCACAAAATGACGTAAATGTTCATTCAATGACACAAACGCACTTATTGGATGAACTACATTCCTTAAGTACGAAAAGTGATTAGAATAAGCCTTGGGATGCAAAAAATGATCTAAATGTTAAATTAATGACACAACCGCGCTTATTGGATGAACTACATTCCTTACGTACGAAAAGTGAATAGGATAAGCCTTGGGATGCACAAAATGACGTAAATGTTAAATTAATGACACAAACGCGCTTATTGGATGAACTACATTCCTTAAGTACGACAAGTGATTAGAATAAGCCTTGGGATGCACAAAATGATGTAAATTTTCATCCAATGACACAAACGCACATATTAGATGAACGACAATCCTTAAGTACGAAAAGTGATTAGAATAAGCCTTGGGATGCACAAAATCACGTAAATGTTAAATTAATGATACAAACGCGCTTATTGGATAAACTACATTCATTAAGTACGAAAAGTGATTAGAATAAGCTTTGGGATGCACAAAATGACCTAAATGTTAAATTAATGACGCAAACGTGCTTATTGGATGAACTACATTCCTTAAGTACGAAAAGTGATTAGAATAAGCCTTGGGATGCACAAAATGACGTAAATGTGAGACTAATGACACAAACGCGCTTATTGGTTGAACTACGTTCCTTATGTACGAAAAGTGATTAGAATAAGCCTTGGGATGCACAAAATGACGTAAATGTTAGATTAATGACACAAACGCGCTTATTGGTTGAACTAATTTCCTTAAGTACGAAAAGAGATTAGAATAAGCCTTGGGATGCACAAAATGACGTAAATGTTCATCCAATGACAAAATGCACTTATTGGATGAACTACAACCTTATGTACGAAAAGTGATTAGAATAAGCCTTGGGATGCACAAAATGACCTAAATTTTAAATTAATAACACAAACGCGCTTATTGGATGAACTACATTCCTTAAGTACGAAAAGTGATTAGAATAAGCCTTCGGATGCACAAAATGACGTAAATGTTAGATTAATGACACAAACGAGCTTATTGGTTGAACTACTTTTCTTAAGTACGAAAAGTGATTACAGTAAGCCTTGGGATGCACAAAATGACGTAAATGTTCATCCAATGACATAAATGCACTTATTGGATGAACTACAACCTTATGTACGAAAAGTGATTAGAATAAGCCTTGGGATGCACAAAATGACCTAAATTTTAAATTAATGATACAAACGCGCTTATTGGATGAACTACATTCCTTAAGTACGAAAAGTGATTAGAATAAGCCTTGGGATGCACAAAATGACGTAAATGTTCATTCAATGACACAAACGCACTTATTGGATGAACTACATTCCTTAAGTACAAAAAGTGATTAGAATAAGCCTTGGGATGCACAAAATGACATAAATTTTAAATTAATGATACAAACGCGCTTATTGCATGAACTATGAAAAGTGATTAGAATAAGCCATGGGATGCAGAAAATGACGTAAATGTTAAATTAATGACACAAACGCGCTTATTGGATGAACTACATTCCTTAAGTACGAAAAGTGATTAGAATAAGCCTTGGGATGCACAAAATGACGTAAATGTTCATTCAATGACACAAACGCACTTATTGGATGAACTACATTCCTTAAGTACAAAAAGTGATTAGAATAAGCCTTGGGATGCACAAAATGACGTAAATGTTAAATTAATGACACAAACGCGCTTATTGGAGAACTACATCCCTTAAGTACGAAAAGTGATTAGACTAAGCCTAGGGATGCACAAAATGAGGTAAATGTTCTTCCAAAGACAAAATGCACTTATTGGATGAACTACATTCCTTAAGTACGAAAAGTGATTAGAATAAGCCTTGGGATGCACAAAATGACGTAAATGTTCATTCAATGACACAAACGCACTTATTGGATGAACTACATTCCTTAAGTACGAAAAGTGATTAGAATAAGCCTTGGGATGCACAAAATGATCTAAATGTTAAATAAATGACACAACCGCGCTTATTGGATGAACTACATTCCTTAAGTACGAAAAGTGAATAGGATAAGCCTTGGGATGCACAAAATGACGTAAATGTTAAATTAATGACACAAACGCGCTTATTGGATGAACTACATTCCTTAAGTACGAAAAGTTATTAGAATAAGCCTTGGGATGCACAAAATGACGTAAATGTTCATCCAATGACACAAATGCACTTATTGGATGAACTACATTCCTTAAGTACGAAAAGTGATTAGAATAAGCCTTGGGAAGCACAAAATGACGTAAATGTTCATTCAATGACACAAACGCACTTATTGAATGAACTACATTCCTTAAGTACGAAAAGTGATTAGAATAAGCATTGGGATGCACAAAATGACGTAAATGTTCTGGCAATGACACAAACGCACTTATTGGATGAACTACATTCCTTAACTACCAAAAGTGATTAGAATAAGCCTTGGGATGCACAAAATGACGTAAATGTTAAATTAATGACACAAACGCGCTTATTGGATGAACTACATTCCTTAAGTACGACAAGTGATTAGATTAAGCCTTGGGATGCACAAAATGATGTAAATTTTCATCCAATGACACAAATGCACTTATTGGATGAACTACATTCCTTAGGAACGAAAAGTGATTAGAATAAACCTTGGGATGCACAAAATGACGTAAATGTTCATC
This sequence comes from Cicer cuneatum, assembly GCA_037974295.1. Lineage (NCBI taxonomy): Eukaryota > Viridiplantae > Streptophyta > Magnoliopsida > Fabales > Fabaceae > Cicer > Cicer cuneatum. Next base: position 45,254,891 of record JBBPBO010001985.1, read on the forward strand.
CAATGACACAAACGCACTTATTGGATGAACTACATTCCTTAAGTACGAAAAGTGATTAGAATAAGCCTAGGGATGCACAAAAGGACCTAAATGTTAAATTAATGACACAAACGCGCTTATTGGATGAAGTACATTCCTTAAGTACGAAAAGTGATTAGAATAAGCCTTGGGATGCACAGAACGACGTAAATGTTCATCCAATGACACAAATGCACTTATTGGATGAACTACATTCCTTAAGTACGAAAAGTGTTTAGAATAAGCCTTGGGATGCAGAAAATCACGTAAATTTTCATCCAATGACACAAATGCACTTATTGGATGAACTACATTCCTTAAGTATGAAAAGTGATTAGAATAAGCCTTGGTATTCACAAAATGACGTAAATGTTAAATTAATGACACAAACGCTCTTATTGGATGAACTACAATTTTGAAGTACGAAAAGTGATTAGAATAAGCCTTGGGATGCACAAAATGACGTAAATGATCATCCGATGACACAAATTTACTTATTGGATGAACTACATTCCTTAAGTATGAAAAGTGATTAGAATAAGCCTTGGTATTCACAAAATGACGTAAATGTTAAATAAATGACACAAACGCTCTTATTGGATGAACTACATTCCTTAAGTACGAAAAGTTATTAGAATAAGCCTTAGGATGCACAAAATGACGTAAAGGTTCTTCCAATGACAAAATGCACTTATTGGATGAAGTACATTCCTTAAGTACGAAAAGTGATTAGAATAAGCCTTGGGATGCACAAAATGACGTAAATTTTCATCCGATGACACAAATGCACTTATTGGATGAACTACATTCCTTAAGTACCAAAAGTGATTAGAATAAGCCTTGGGATGCACAAAATGACGTAAATGATAAATTAATGACACAAACGCGCTTATTGGATGAACTACGTTCCTTAAGTACGAAAAGTGATTAGAATAAGCCTTGGAATGCACAAAATGACGTAAATGTTCATGCAATGACACAAACGCACTTATTGGATGAACTACATTCCTTAAGTACCAAAAGTGATTAGAATAAGCCTTGGGATGCACAAAATGACGAAAATGTTAAATTAATAACACAAACGCGCTTATTGGATGAACTACATTCCTTAAGTACCAAAAGTGATAAGAATAAGCCTTGGAATGCCCAAAATGACGTAAATGTTCATCCAATGACACAAATGCACTTATTGGATGAACTACATTCCTTAAGTACGAAAAGTGATTACAATAAGCCTTGGGATGCACAAAATGACGTAAATGTTCATCCAATGACACAAACGCACTTATTGGATGAACTACATTCCTTAAGTACGAAAAGTGATTAGAATAAGCCTTGGGATGCACAAAATGACGTAAATGATAAATTAATGACACAAACGCGCATATTGGATGAACTACATTCTTAAGTCCGAAAAGTGATTAGAATAAACCATGGAATGTGCAAAATGACGTAAATGTTCATTCAATGACACAAATGCACTTATTGGATGAACTACATTCCTTAGGAACGAAAAGTGATTAGAATAAATCTTGGGATGCACAAAACGACGTAAATGTTCATCCAATGACACAAACACACTTATTGGATGAACTACATTCTTTAAGTACGAAAAGTGATTAGAATAAGCCTAGGGATGCATAAAATGACGTAAATGATAAATTAATGACAGAAACGCGCTTATTGGATGAACTACATTCCTTAAGTAAGAAAAGTGATTAGAATAAGCCTTGGAATGCACAAAATGACGTAAATGTGCATCCAATGACACAAATGCACTTATTGTATGAACTACATTCCTTAAGTACGAAAAGTGATTAGAATAAGCCTTGGGATGCACAAAATGACGTAAATGTTCATCCAATGACACAATTGCACTTATTGGATGAACTACTTTCCTTAAGTACGAAATGTGATTGGAATAAGCCTTGGGGTGCACAAAATGACGTAAATGTTAGATTAATGACACAAACGCACTTATTGGTTGAACTACTTTCCTTAAGTACGAAAATTGATTAGAATAAGCTTTGAGATGCACAAAATGACGTAAATGTTCATCCAATGACACAAACGCACATATTGGATGAACTACATTCCTTAAGTACAAAAATTGATTAGAATAAGCCTTGGGATGCACAAAATGACGTACATGTTCATCTAATGACACAAATGCACTTATTGGATGAACTACATTCCTTAAGTACGAAAAGTGATTAGGATAAGCATTGGGATGCACAAAATGACGTAAATGTTCATCCAATGACACAAACGTGCTTATTGGAAGAACTACATTCCTTAAGTACGAAAAGTGATTAGAATAATCCTTGGGATGCACAAAATGACCTAAATGTAAAATTAATGACACAAACGCGCTTATTGGATGAACTACATTCCTTAAGTACGAAAAGTGAATAGGATAAGCCATGGGATGCAGAAAATGACGTAAATGTTAAATTAATGACACAAATGCGCTTATTGGATGAACTACATTCCTTAAGTAAGAAAAGTGATTAGAATAAGTCTTGGGATGCACAAAATGACGTAAATGTTCATCCAATGACAGAAATGCACTTATTGGATGAACTACATACCTTATGTACGAAATGTGATATCAAAAAGCGTTGGGTTGCACAAAATGACGTAAATGTTAAATTAATGACACAAACGCACTTATTGGATGAACTACATTCCCTAAGTACGAAAAGTGATTAGAATAAGCCTTGGGATGCACAAAATGACGTAAATGTTCATCCAATGACACAAACGCACTTATTGGATGAACTACTTTCCTGAAGTACGAAAAGCGATTAGAATAAGCCTTGGAATGCACAAAATGACGTAAATGTTCATCCAATGACACAAATGTACTTTTGGATGAAGTACAATTTTGAAGTACGAAAAGTGATTAGAATAAGCCTTGGGATGCACAAAATGACGTAAATGATCATCCGATGACACAAATTTACTTATTGGATGAACTACATTCCTTAAGTATGAAAAGTGATTATAATAAGCCTTGAGATGCACAAAATGACGTAAATGTTAAATTAATGACACAAACGTGGTTATTGGATGAACTACATTCCTGAAGTACGAAAAGTGATTAGAATAAGCTTTGGGATGCACAAAATGACGTAAATGTTCATCCAATGAAACAAACGCACTTATTGGCTGAACTACATTCCTCAGGACTGAATTCTGATTAGAATAAGCCTTGGGAGGCACAAAAACACGTAAATGTTAAATTAATGACAAAAACGCGCTTATTGGATGAACTACATTCCTTAAGTACGAAAAGATATAAGAATAAGTCATGGGTTGCACAAAATGACGTAAATGTTCATCTAATGACACAAATGCACTTATTAGATGAACTACATACCTTAAGTACGAAAAGTGAATATAATAAGCCTTGGGTTGCACAAAATGACCTAAATGTTAAATTAATGACAAAAACACGCTTATTGGATGAACTACATTCCTTAAGTATGAAAAGTGATTAGAATAAGTCATGGGATGCACAAAATGATGTAAATGTTAAATTAATGACACAAACGCGCTTATTGGATGAACTACATTCCTTAAGTACAAAAAGTGATTAGAATAAGCCTTGGGATGCACAAAATGACGTAAATGTTAATCCAATGACACAAATGGACTTATTGGATGAACTACATTCCTTAAGTACGAAAAGTGATTGGAATAAGCCTTGGGATGCAAAAAATGACGTAACTGTTCATCCAATGACATAATGCACTTATTGGGTGAACTACATCCTTATGTACGAAAAGTGATTAGAATAAGCCTTGGGATGCACAAAATGACATAAATGTTCATCCAATGACATAACGCACTTATTGGATGAACTACATCCTTAAGTACAAAAAGTGATTAGAATAAGCCTTGGGATGCACAAAATGACCTAAATGTTAAATTAATGACAAAAACGCGCTTATTGGATGAACTATAATTCTTAAGTACGAAAAGTTTTTAGAATAAGCCTTGGGATGCACAAAATGACGTAAATTTTCATCCAATGACACCAACGCACTTATTGGATGAACTACATTCCTTAAGTACAAAAAGTGATTAGAATAAGCATTGGGATTCACAAAATGACGTAAATGTTCATCCAATGACATAAACGCACTTATTGGATGAACTACATTCCTTAAGTACAAAAAGTGATTAGAATAAGCCTTAGGATGCACAAAATGACGTAAATGTTAAATTAATGCCACAAACGCGCTTATTCGATGAACTACATTCCTTAAGTACAAAAAGTGATTAGAATAAGCCTTGGGATGCACAAAATGACGTAAATGTTAGATTAATGACACAAACGTGCTTATTGGTTGAACTACTTTCCTTAAGTACGAAAAAAGATTAGAATAAGCCTTGGGATGCACAAAATGACGTAAATGTTCATCCAATGACACAAATGCACTTATTGGATGAACTACATTCCTTAAGTACGAAAATTGATTAGAATAAGCGTTGGGATGCACAAGTGACGTAAATGTTAAATTAATGACACAAACGCGCTTATTGTATGAACTACATTCCTTAAGTACGAAAAGTGATTAGAATAAGCCTTGGGATGCACAAAATGACGTAAATGTTAGATTAATGACACAAACGAGCTTATTGGTTGAACTACTTTCCTTAAGTACGAAAAGTGATTACAATAAGCCTTGGGATGCACAAAATGACGTAAATGTTCATCCAATGACATAAATGCACTTATTGGATGAACTACAACCTTATGTACGAAAAGTGATTAGAATAAGCTTTGGGATGCACAAAATGACCTAAATTTTAAATTAATGACACAAACGCGCTTATTGCATGAACTACATTCCTTAAGTATGAAAAGTGATTAGAATAAGCCATGGGATGCACAAAATGACGTAAATGTTAAATTAATGACATAAACGCGCTTATTGGATGAACTTCATTCGTTAAGTACGAAAAGTGATTAGAATAAGCCATGGGATGCACAAAATGACGTAAATGTTCATTCAACGACATAAACACACTTATTGGATGAACTACATTCCTTAAGTACAAAAAGTGATTAGAATAAGCCTTGGGATGCACAAAATGACGTAAATGTTAAATTAATGACACAAACGCGCTTATTGGATGAACTACATTCCTTAAGTACGAAAAGTGAATAGACTAAGCCTTGGGATAGACAAAATGAAGTCAATTTTCATCCAATGACACAAATGCACTTATTTGATGAATTACATCCTTTAATACGAAAAGTGATTAGAATAATCCTTGGGATAAACAAAATTATCTAAATGTCAAATTAATGTCACAAACGCGCTTAATGGTTTAACTACATTCCTTATGTACGAAAAGTGATTTGAATAAGCCTTGGGATGCACAAAATGACGTAAATGTTCATCCAATGACACAAATGCACTTATTTGATGAACTACATTCCTTAAGTACGAAAAGTGATTTAAATAAGCCATGGGATGCACAAAATGACGTAAATGTTAAATTAACGACACAAACGCGCTTATGGGATTCAACTACATACCTTAAGTACGAAAAGTGATTAGAATAAGCCTTGGGATGCACAAAATGACGTAAATATTAGATTAATGATACAAACGCGCTTATTGGTTGAACTACATTCCTTAAGTACGAAAAGTTATTAGAATAAGCCTTGGGATGCACAAAATGACGTAAATATTCATCCAATGACACAAACGCACTTATTGGATGAACTACATTCCTTAAGTACAAAAAGTGATTAGAATAATCCTTGGGATGCACAAAATGACGTAAATGTTAAATTAATGACACAAACGCGCTTATTGGATGAACTACATTCCTTAAGTACGAAAAGTGATTAGACTAAGCCTTGGGATAGACAAAATGACGTAAATTTTCATCCAATGACACAAATGCACTTATTTGATGAATTACATCCTTTAATACGAAAAGTGATTAGAATAATCCTTGGGATAAACAAAATTATCTAAATGTCAAATTAATGTCACAAACGCGCTTAATGGTTTAACTACATTCCTTATGTACGAAAAGTGATTTGAATAAGCCTTGGGATGCACAAAATGACGTAAATGTTCATCCAATGACACAAATGCACTTATTTGATGAACTACATTCCTTAAGTACGAAAAGTGATTTAAATAAGCCATGGGATGCACAAAATGACGTAAATGTTAAATTAACGACACAAACGCGCTTATGGGATTGAACTACATACCTTAAGTACGAAAAGTGATTAGAACAAGCCTTGGGATGCACAAAATGACGTAAATATTAGATTAATGATACAAACGCGCTTATTGGTTGAACTACATTCCTTAAGTACGAAAAGTTATTAGAATAAGCCTTGGGATGCACAAAATGACGTAAATATTCATCCAATGACACAAACGCACTTATTGGATGAACTACATTCCTTAAGTACAACAAGTGATTAGAATAAGCCTTGGGATGCACAAAATGACGTAAATGTTAAATTAATGACACAAACGCGCTTATTGGATGAACTACATTCCTTAAGTACGAAAAGTGATTACAATAAGCCTTGGGATGCACAAAATGACGTAAATATTAGATTAATGATACAAACGCGCTTATTGGTTAAACTACTTTTCTTAAGTACGAAAAGTGATTACAACAAGCCTTGGGATGAACAAAAATGACGTAAATGTTCATCCAATGACATAAATGCACTTATTGGATGAACTACATCCTTATGTATGAAAAGTGATTAGAATAAGCCTTGGGATGCACAAAATGACCTAAATGTTAAATTAATGACACAAACGCGCTTATTAGATGAACTTCATTCGTTAAGTACGAAAAGTGATTAGAATAAGCCTTGGGATGCACAAAATCACGTAAATGCTCATTCAATGACATAAACACACTTATTGGATGAACTACATTCCTTAAGTACAAAAAGTGATTAGAATAAGCCTTGGGATGCACAAAATGACGTAAATGTTAAATTAATGACACAAACGTGCTTATTGGATGAACTACATTCCTTAAGTACGAAAAGTGATTAGACTAAGCCTTGGGATAGACAAAATGACGTAAATTTTCATCCAATGACACAAATGCACTTATTTGATGAATTACATCCTTTAATACGAAAAGTGATTAGAATAATCCTTGGGATACACAAAATGATCTAAATGTTAAATTAATGTCACAAACGCGCTTAATGGTTTAACTACATTCCTTATGTACGAAAAGTGATTTGAATAAGCCTTGGGATGCACAAAATGACGTAAATGTTCATCCAATGACACAAACGCGCTTATTGGATGAACTACATTCCTTAAGTACGAAAAGTGATTAGAATAAGCCTTATGATGCAGAAAATGACGTAAATGTAAAATTAATGACACAAACGCGCTTATTGGATGAACTACATTCCTTAAGTACGAAAAGTGATTAGAATAAGCCTTATGATGCACAAAATGACGTAAATGTTCATCTAACGACACAAATGCACTTATTAGATGAACTACATACCTTAAGTACGAAAAGTGATTATAATAAGCCTTGGGTTGCACAAAATGACGTAAATGTTCATCCAATGACACAAATGCGCTTATTGGATGAACTACATTCCTTAAGTACGAAAAGTGATTAGAATAAGTCATGGGTTGCACAAAATGACGTAAATGTTCATCTAATGACACAAATGCACTTATTGGATGAACTACATACCTTAAGTACGAAAAGTGATTATAATAAGCTTTGGGTTGAACAAAATGACGTAAATGTTAAATTAATGACACAAACGCACTTATTGGATGAACTACATTCCCTAAGTACGAAAAGTGATTAGAATAAGCCTTGGGATGCACAAAATGACGTAAATGTTCATCCAATGACACAAACGCACTTATTGGATGAACTACTTTCCTGAAGTACGAAAAGTGATTAGAATAAGCCTTGGAATGCACAAAATGACGTAAATGTTCATCCAATGACACAAATGTACTTATTTGATGAACTACATTCCTTAAGTACGAAAAGTGATTTAAATAAGCCATGGGATGCACAAAATGACGTAAATGTTAAATTAACGACACAAACGCGCTTATGGGATTGAACTACATACCTTAAGTACGAAAAGTGATTAGAATAAGCCTTGGGATGCACAAAATGACGTAAATATTAGATTAATGATACAAACGCGCTTATTGGTTGAACTACATTCCTTAAGTACGAAAAGTTATTAGAATAAGCCTTGGGATGCACAAAATGACGTAAATATTCATCCAATGACACAAACGCACTTATTGGATGAACTACATTCCTTAAGTACAACAAGTGATTAGAATAAGCCTTGGGATGCACAAAATGACGTAAATGTTAAATTAATGACACAAACGCGCTTATTGGATGAACTACATTCCTTAAGTACGAAAAGTGATTACAATAAGCCTTGGGATGCACAAAATGACGTAAATATTAGATTAATGATACAAACGCGCTTATTGGTTAAACTACTTTTCTTAAGTACGAAAAGTGATTACAACAAGCCTTGGGATGAACAAAAATGACGTAAATGTTCATCCAATGACATAAATGCACTTATTGGATGAACTACATCCTTATGTATGAAAAGTGATTAGAATAAGCCTTGGGATGCACAAAATGACCTAAATGTTAAATTAATGACACAAACGCGCTTATTAGATGAACTTCATTCGTTAAGTACGAAAAGTGATTAGAATAAGCCTTGGGATGCACAAAATCACGTAAATGCTCATTCAATGACATAAACACACTTATTGGATGAACTACATTCCTTAAGTACAAAAAGTGATTAGAATAAGCCTTGGGATGCACAAAATGACGTAAATGTTAAATTAATGACACAAACGTGCTTATTGGATGAACTACATTCCTTAAGTACGAAAAGTGATTAGACTAAGCCTTGGGATAGACAAAATGACGTAAATTTTCATCCAATGACACAAATGCACTTATTTGATGAATTACATCCTTTAATACGAAAAGTGATTAGAATAATCCTTGGGATACACAAAATGATCTAAATGTTAAATTAATGTCACAAACGCGCTTAATGGTTTAACTACATTCCTTATGTACGAATAGTGATTTGAATAAGCCTTGGGATGCACAAAATGACGTAAATGTTCATCCAATGACACAAACGCGCTTATTGGATGAACTACATTCCTTAAGTACGAAAAGTGATTAGAATAAGCCTTATGATGCAGAAAATGACGTAAATGTAAAATTAATGACACAAACGCGCTTATTGGATGAACTACATTCCTTAAGTACGAAAAGTGATTAGAATAAGCCTTATGATGCACAAAATGACGTAAATGTTCATCTAACGACACAAATGCACTTATTAGATGAACTACATACCTTAAGTACGAAAAGTGATTATAATAAGCCTTGGGTTGCACAAAATGACGTAAATGTTCATCCAATGACACAAATGCGCTTATTGGATGAACTACATTCCTTAAGTACGAAAAGTGATTAGAATAAGTCATGGGTTGCACAAAATGACGTAAATGTTCATCTAATGACACAAATGCACTTATTGGATGAACTACATACCTTAAGTACGAAAAGTGATTATAATAAGCTTTGGGTTGAACAAAATGACGTAAATGTTAAATTAATGACACAAACGCACTTATTGGATGAACTACATTCCCTAAGTACGAAAAGTGATTAGAATAAGCCTTGGGATGCACAAAATGACGTAAATGTTCATCCAATGACACAAACGCACTTATTGGATGAACTACTTTCCTGAAGTACGAAAAGTGATTAGAATAAGCCTTGGAATGCACAAAATGACGTAAATGTTCATCCAATGACACAAATGTACTTATTTGATGAACTACATTCCTTAAGTACGAAAAGTGATTTAAATAAGCCATGGGATGCACAAAATGACGTAAATGTTAAATTAACGACACAAACGCGCTTATGGGATTGAACTACATACCTTAAGTACGAAAAGTGATTAGAATAAGCCTTGGGATGCACAAAATGACGTAAATATTAGATTAATGATACAAACGCGCTTATTGGTTGAACTACATTCCTTAAGTACGAAAAGTTATTAGAATAAGCCTTGGGATGCACAAAATGACGTAAATATTCATCCAATGACACAAACGCACTTATTGGATGAACTACATTCCTTAAGTACAACAAGTGATTAGAATAAGCCTTGGGATGCACAAAATGACGTAAATGTTAAATTAATGACACAAACGCGCTTATTGGATGAACTACATTCCTTAAGTACGAAAAGTGATTACAATAAGCCTTGGGATGCACAAAATGACGTAAATATTAGATTAATGATACAAACGCGCTTATTGGTTAAACTACTTTTCTTAAGTACGAAAAGTGATTACAACAAGCCTTGGGATGAACAAAAATGACGTAAATGTTCATCCAATGACATAAATGCACTTATTGGATGAACTACATCCTTATGTATGAAAAGTGATTAGAATAAGCCTTGGGATGCACAAAATGACCTAAATGTTAAATTAATGACACAAACGCGCTTATTAGATGAACTTCATTCGTTAAGTACGAAAAGTGATTAGAATAAGCCTTGGGATGCACAAAATCACGTAAATGCTCATTCAATGACATAAACACACTTATTGGATGAACTACATTCCTTAAGTACAAAAAGTGATTAGAATAAGCCTTGGGATGCACAAAATGACGTAAATGTTAAATTAATGACACAAACGTGCTTATTGGATGAACTACATTCCTTAAGTACGAAAAGTGATTAGACTAAGCCTTGGGATAGACAAAATGACGTAAATTTTCATCCAATGACACAAATGCACTTATTTGATGAATTACATCCTTTAATACGAAAAGTGATTAGAATAATCCTTGGGATAAACAAAATTATCTAAATGTCAAATTAATGTCACAAACGCGCTTAATGGTTTAACTACATTCCTTATGTACGAAAAGTGATTTGAATAAGCCTTGGGATGCACAAAATGACGTAAATGTTCATCCAATGACACAAATGCACTTATTTGATGAACTACATTCCTTAAGTACGAAAAGTGATTTAAATAAGCCATGGGATGCACAAAATGACGTAAATGTTAAATTAACGACACAAACGCGCTTATGGGATTGAACTACATACCTTAAGTACGAAAAGTGATTAGAACAAGCCTTGGGATGCACAAAATGACGTAAATATTAGATTAATGATACAAACGCGCTTATTGGTTGAACTACATTCCTTAAGTACGAAAAGTTATTAGAATAAGCCTTGGGATGCACAAAATGACGTAAATATTCATCCAATGACACAAACGCACTTATTGGATGAACTACATTCCTTAAGTACAAAAAGTGATTAGAATAATCCTTGGGATGCACAAAATGACGTAAATGTTAAATTAATGACACAAACGCGCTTATTGGATGAACTACATTCCTTAAGTACGAAAAGTGATTAGACTAAGCCTTGGGATAGACAAAATGACGTAAATTTTCATCCAATGACACAAATGCACTTATTTGATGAATTACATCCTTTAATACGAAAAGTGATTAGAATAATCCTTGGGATAAACAAAATTATCTAAATGTCAAATTAATGTCACAAACGCGCTTAATGGTTTAACTACATTCCTTATGTACGAAAAGTGATTTGAATAAGCCTTGGGATGCACAAAATGACGTAAATGTTCATCCAATGACACAAATGCACTTATTTGATGAACTACATTCCTTAAGTACGAAAAGTGATTTAAATAAGCCATGGGATGCACAAAATGACGTAAATGTTAAATTAACGACACAAACGCGCTTATGGGATTGAACTACATACCTTAAGTACGAAAAGTGATTAGAATAAGCCTTGGGATGCACAAAATGACGTAAATATTAGATTAATGATACAAACGCGCTTATTGGTTGAACTACATTCCTTAAGTACGAAAAGTTATTAGAATAAGCCTTGGGATGCACAAAATGACGTAAATGTTCATCCAATGACACAAACGCACTTATTGGATGAACTACATTCCTTAAGTACAAAAAGTGATTAGAATAAGCCTTGGGATGCACAAAATGACGTAAATGTTAAATTAATGACACAAACGCGCTTATTGGATAAACTACATTCCTTAAGTACGAAAAGTGATTACAATAAGCCTTGGGATGCACAAAATGACGTAAATATTAGATTAATGATACAAACGCGCTTATTGGTTAAACTACTTTTCTTAAGTACGAAAAGTGATTACAACAAGCCTTGGGATGAACAAAAATGACGTAAATGTTCATCCAATGACATAAATGCACTTATTGGATGAACTACATCCTTATGTATGAAAAGTGATTAGAATAAGCCTTGGGATGCACAAAATGACCTAAATGTTAAATTAATGACACAAACGCGCTTATTAGATGAACTTCATTCGTTAAGTACGAAAAGTGATTAGAATAAGCCTTGGGATGCACAAAATCACGTAAATGCTCATTCAATGACATAAACACACTTATTGGATGAACTACATTCCTTAAGTACAAAAAGTGATTAGAATAAGCCTTGGGATGCACAAAATGACGTAAATGTTAAATTAATGACACAAACGTGCTTATTGGATGAACTACATTCCTTAAGTACGAAAAGTGATTAGACTAAGCCTTGGGATAGACAAAATGACGTAAATTTTCATCCAATGACACAAATGCACTTATTTGATGAATTACATCCTTTAATACGAAAAGTGATTAGAATAATCCTTGGGATACACAAAATGATCTAAATGTTAAATTAATGTCACAAACGCGCTTAATGGTTTAACTACATTCCTTATGTACGAAAAGTGATTTGAATAAGCCTTGGGATGCACAAAATGACGTAAATGTTCATCCAATGACACAAACGCGCTTATTGGATGAACTACATTCCTTAAGTACGAAAAGTGATTAGAATAAGCCTTATGATGCAGAAAATGACGTAAATGTAAAATTAATGACACAAACGCGCTTATTGGATGAACTACATTCCTTAAGTACGAAAAGTGATTAGAATAAGCCTTATGATGCACAAAATGACGTAAATGTTCATCTAACGACACAAATGCACTTATTAGATGAACTACATACCTTAAGTACGAAAAGTGATTATAATAAGCCTTGGGTTGCACAAAATGACGTAAATGTTCATCCAATGACACAAATGCGCTTATTGGATGAACTACATTCCTTAAGTACGAAAAGTGATTAGAATAAGTCATGGGTTGCACAAAATGACGTAAATGTTCATCTAATGACACAAATGCACTTATTGGATGAACTACATACCTTAAGTACGAAAAGTGATTATAATAAGCTTTGGGTTGAACAAAATGACGTAAATGTTAAATTAATGACACAAACGCACTTATTGGATGAACTACATTCCCTAAGTACGAAAAGTGATTAGAATAAGCCTTGGGATGCACAAAATGACGTAAATGTTCATCCAATGACACAAACGCACTTATTGGATGAACTACTTTCCTGAAGTACGAAAAGTGATTAGAATAAGCCTTGGAATGCACAAAATGACGTAAATGTTCATCCAATGACACAAATGTACTTTTGGATGAACTACAATTTTGAAGTACGAAAAGTGATTAGAATAAGCCTTGGGATGCACAAAATGACGTAAATGATCATCCGATGACACAAATTTACTTATTGGATGAACTACATTCCTTAAGTATGAAAAGTGATTATAATAAGCCTTGAGATGCACAAAATGACGTAAATGTTAAATTAATGACACAAACGTGGTTATTGGATGAACTACATTCCTGAAGTACGAAAAGTGATTAGAATAAGCTTTGGGATGCACAAAATGACGTAAATGTTCATCCAATGAAACAAACGCACTTATTGGCTGAACTACATTCCTCAGGACTGAATTCTGATTAGAATAAGCCTTGGGAGGCACAAAAACACGTAAATGTTAAATTAATGACAAAAACGCGCTTATTGGATGAACTACATTCCTTAAGTACGAAAAGATATAAGAATAAGTCATGGGTTGCACAAAATGACGTAAATGTTCATCTAATGACACAAATGCACTTATTAGATGAACTACATACCTTAAGCACGAAAAGTGAATATAATAAGCCTTGGGTTGCACAAAATGACCTAAATGTTAAATTAATGACAAAAACACGCTTATTGGATGAACTACATTCCTTAAGTATGAAAAGTGATTAGAATAAGCCTTGGGATGCACAAAATGACGTAAATGTTAATCCAATGACACAAATGGACTTATTGGATGAACTACATTCCTTAAGTACGAAAAGTGATTGGAATAAGCCTTGGGATTCAAAAAATGACGTAACTGTTCATCCAATGACATAATGCACTTATTGGATGAAGTACATCCTTATGTACGAAAAGTGATTAGAATAAGCCTTGGGATGCACAAAATGACATAAATGTTCATCCAATGACATAATTCACTTATTGGATGAACTACATCCTTAAGTACAAAAAGTGATTAGAATAAGCCTTGGGATGCACAAAATGACCTAAATGTTAAATTAATGACAAAAACGCGCTTATTGGATGAACTATATTCCTTAAGTACGAAAAGTTTTTAGAATAAGCCTTGGGATGCACAAAATGACGTAAATTTTCATCCAATGACACAAACGCACTTATTGGATGAACTACATTCCTTAAGTACAAAAAGTGATTAGAATAAGCATTGGGATTCACAAAATGACGTAAATGTTAGATTAATGACACAAACGTGCTTATTGGTTGAACTACTTTCCTTAAGTACGAAAAAAGATTAGAATAAGCCTTGGGATGCACAAAATGACGTAAATGTTCATCCAATGACACAAATGCACTTATTGGATGAACTACATTCCTTAAGTACGAAAATTGATTAGAATAAGCGTTGGGATGCACAAGTGACGTAAATGTTAAATTAATGACACAAACGCGCTTATTGTATGAACTACATTCCTTAAGTACGAAAAGTGATTAGA
>JBBPBO010001985.1:45269992-45310664 GCA_037974295.1 Cicer cuneatum
TAAATGTTCATCCAATGACATAAATGCACTTATTGGATGAACTACATCCTTATGTATGAAAAGTGATTAGAATAAGCCTTGGGATGCACAAAATGACCTAAATGTTAAATTAATGACACAAACGCGCTTATTAGATGAACTTCATTCGTTAAGTACGAAAAGTGATTAGAATAAGCCTTGGGATGCACAAAATCACGTAAATGCTCATTCAATGACATAAACACACTTATTGGATGAACTACATTCCTTAAGTACAAAAAGTGATTAGAATAAGCCTTGGGATGCACAAAATGACGTAAATGTTAAATTAATGACACAAACGTGCTTATTGGATGAACTACATTCCTTAAGTACGAAAAGTGATTAGACTAAGCCTTGGGATAGACAAAATGACGTAAATTTTCATCCAATGACACAAATGCACTTATTTGATGAATTACATCCTTTAATACGAAAAGTGATTAGAATAATCCTTGGGATACACAAAATGATCTAAATGTTAAATTAATGTCACAAACGCGCTTAATGGTTTAACTACATTCCTTATGTACGAATAGTGATTTGAATAAGCCTTGGGATGCACAAAATGACGTAAATGTTCATCCAATGACACAAACGCGCTTATTGGATGAACTACATTCCTTAAGTACGAAAAGTGATTAGAATAAGCCTTATGATGCAGAAAATGACGTAAATGTAAAATTAATGACACAAACGCGCTTATTGGATGAACTACATTCCTTAAGTACGAAAAGTGATTAGAATAAGCCTTATGATGCACAAAATGACGTAAATGTTCATCTAACGACACAAATGCACTTATTAGATGAACTACATACCTTAAGTACGAAAAGTGATTATAATAAGCCTTGGGTTGCACAAAATGACGTAAATGTTCATCCAATGACACAAATGCGCTTATTGGATGAACTACATTCCTTAAGTACGAAAAGTGATTAGAATAAGTCATGGGTTGCACAAAATGACGTAAATGTTCATCTAATGACACAAATGCACTTATTGGATGAACTACATACCTTAAGTACGAAAAGTGATTATAATAAGCTTTGGGTTGAACAAAATGACGTAAATGTTAAATTAATGACACAAACGCACTTATTGGATGAACTACATTCCCTAAGTACGAAAAGTGATTAGAATAAGCCTTGGGATGCACAAAATGACGTAAATGTTCATCCAATGACACAAACGCACTTATTGGATGAACTACTTTCCTGAAGTACGAAAAGTGATTAGAATAAGCCTTGGAATGCACAAAATGACGTAAATGTTCATCCAATGACACAAATGTACTTTTGGATGAACTACAATTTTGAAGTACGAAAAGTGATTAGAATAAGCCTTGGGATGCACAAAATGACGTAAATGATCATCCGATGACACAAATTTACTTATTGGATGAACTACATTCCTTAAGTATGAAAAGTGATTATAATAAGCCTTGAGATGCACAAAATGACGTAAATGTTAAATTAATGACACAAACGTGGTTATTGGATGAACTACATTCCTGAAGTACGAAAAGTGATTAGAATAAGCTTTGGGATGCACAAAATGACGTAAATGTTCATCCAATGAAACAAACGCACTTATTGGCTGAACTACATTCCTCAGGACTGAATTCTGATTAGAATAAGCCTTGGGAGGCACAAAAACACGTAAATGTTAAATTAATGACAAAAACGCGCTTATTGGATGAACTACATTCCTTAAGTACGAAAAGATATAAGAATAAGTCATGGGTTGCACAAAATGACGTAAATGTTCATCTAATGACACAAATGCACTTATTAGATGAACTACATACCTTAAGCACGAAAAGTGAATATAATAAGCCTTGGGTTGCACAAAATGACCTAAATGTTAAATTAATGACAAAAACACGCTTATTGGATGAACTACATTCCTTAAGTATGAAAAGTGATTAGAATAAGCCTTGGGATGCACAAAATGACGTAAATGTTAATCCAATGACACAAATGGACTTATTGGATGAACTACATTCCTTAAGTACGAAAAGTGATTGGAATAAGCCTTGGGATTCAAAAAATGACGTAACTGTTCATCCAATGACATAATGCACTTATTGGATGAAGTACATCCTTATGTACGAAAAGTGATTAGAATAAGCCTTGGGATGCACAAAATGACATAAATGTTCATCCAATGACATAATTCACTTATTGGATGAACTACATCCTTAAGTACAAAAAGTGATTAGAATAAGCCTTGGGATGCACAAAATGACCTAAATGTTAAATTAATGACAAAAACGCGCTTATTGGATGAACTATATTCCTTAAGTACGAAAAGTTTTTAGAATAAGCCTTGGGATGCACAAAATGACGTAAATTTTCATCCAATGACACAAACGCACTTATTGGATGAACTACATTCCTTAAGTACAAAAAGTGATTAGAATAAGCATTGGGATTCACAAAATGACGTAAATGTTAGATTAATGACACAAACGTGCTTATTGGTTGAACTACTTTCCTTAAGTACGAAAAAAGATTAGAATAAGCCTTGGGATGCACAAAATGACGTAAATGTTCATCCAATGACACAAATGCACTTATTGGATGAACTACATTCCTTAAGTACGAAAATTGATTAGAATAAGCGTTGGGATGCACAAGTGACGTAAATGTTAAATTAATGACACAAACGCGCTTATTGTATGAACTACATTCCTTAAGTACGAAAAGTGATTAGAGTAAGCCTTGGGATGCACAAAATGACGTAAATGTTAGATTAATGACACAAACGAGCTTATTGGTTGAACTACTTTCCTTAAGTACGAAAAGTGATTACAATAAGCCTTGGGATGCACAAAATGACGTAAATGTTCATCCAATGACATAAATGCACTTATTGGATGAACTACAACCTTATGTACGAAAAGTGATTAGAATAAGCTTTGGGATGCACAAAATGACCTAAATTTTAAATTAATGACACAAACGCGCTTATTGCATGAACTACATTCCTTAAGTATGAAAAGTGATTAGAATAAGCCATGGGATGCACAAAATGACGTAAATGTTAAATTAATGACATAAACGCGCTTATTGGATGAACTTCATTCGTTAAGTACGAAAAGTGATTAGAATAAGCCTTGGGATGCACAAAATGACGTAAATGTTCATTCAACGACATAAACACACTTATTGGATGAACTACATTCCTTAAGTACAAAAAGTGATTAGAATAAGCCTTGGGATGCACAAAATGACGTAAATGTTAAATTAATGACACAAACGCGCTTATTGGATGAACTACATTCCTTAAGTACGAAAAGTGATTAGACTAAGCCTTGGGATAGACAAAATGACGTAAATTTTCATCCAATGACACAAATGCACTTATTTGATGAATTACATCCTTTAATACGAAAAGTGATTAGAATAATCCTTGGGATAAACAAAATTATCTAAATGTCAAATTAATGTCACAAACGCGCTTAATGGTTTAACTACATTCCTTATGTACGAAAAGTGATTTGAATAAGCCTTGGGATGCACAAAATGACGTAAATGTTCATCCAATGACACAAATGCACTTATTTGATGAACTACATTCCTTAAGTACGAAAAGTGATTTAAATAAGCCATGGGATGCACAAAATGACGTAAATGTTAAATTAACGACACAAACGCGCTTATGGGATTGAACTACATACCTTAAGTACGAAAAGTGATTAGAATAAGCCTTGGGATGCACAAAATGACGTAAATATTAGATTAATGATACAAACGCGCTTATTGGTTGAACTACATTCCTTAAGTACGAAAAGTTATTAGAATAAGCCTTGGGATGCACAAAATGACGTAAATATTCATCCAATGACACAAACGCACTTATTGGATGAACTACATTCCTTAAGTACAAAAAGTGATTAGAATAATCCTTGGGATGCACAAAATGACGTAAATGTTAAATTAATGACACAAACGCGCTTATTGGATGAACTACATTCCTTAAGTACGAAAAGTGATTAGACTAAGCCTTGGGATAGACAAAATGACGTAAATTTTCATCCAATGACACAAATGCACTTATTTGATGAATTACATCCTTTAATACGAAAAGTGATTAGAATAATCCTTGGGATAAACAAAATTATCTAAATGTCAAATTAATGTCACAAACGCGCTTAATGGTTTAACTACATTCCTTATGTACGAAAAGTGATTTGAATAAGCCTTGGGATGCACAAAATGACGTAAATGTTCATCCAATGACACAAATGCACTTATTTGATGAACTACATTCCTTAAGTACGAAAAGTGATTTAAATAAGCCATGGGATGCACAAAATGACGTAAATGTTAAATTAACGACACAAACGCGCTTATGGGATTGAACTACATACCTTAAGTACGAAAAGTGATTAGAATAAGCCTTGGGATGCACAAAATGACGTAAATATTAGATTAATGATACAAACGCGCTTATTGGTTGAACTACATTCCTTAAGTACGAAAAGTTATTAGAATAAGCCTTGGGATGCACAAAATGACGTAAATGTTCATCCAATGACACAAACGCACTTATTGGATGAACTACATTCCTTAAGTACAAAAAGTGATTAGAATAAGCCTTGGGATGCACAAAATGACGTAAATGTTAAATTAATGACACAAACGCGCTTATTGGATAAACTACATTCCTTAAGTACGAAAAGTGATTACAATAAGCCTTGGGATGCACAAAATGACGTAAATATTAGATTAATGATACAAACGCGCTTATTGGTTAAACTACTTTTCTTAAGTACGAAAAGTGATTACAACAAGCCTTGGGATGAACAAAAATGACCTAAATGTTCATCCAATGACATAAATGCACTTATTGGATGAACTACATCCTTATGTATGAAAAGTGATTAGAATAAGCCTTGGGATGCACAAAATGACCTAAATGTTAAATTAATGACACAAACGCGCTTATTAGATGAACTTCATTCGTTAAGTACGAAAAGTGATTAGAATAAGCCTTGGGATGCACAAAATCACGTAAATGCTCATTCAATGACATAAACACACTTATTGGATGAACTACATTCCTTAAGTACAAAAAGTGATTAGAATAAGCCTTGGGATGCACAAAATGACGTAAATGTTAAATTAATGACACAAACGTGCTTATTGGATGAACTACATTCCTTAAGTACGAAAAGTGATTAGACTAAGCCTTGGGATAGACAAAATGACGTAAATTTTCATCCAATGACACAAATGCACTTATTTGATGAATTACATCCTTTAATACGAAAAGTGATTAGAATAATCCTTGGGATGCACAAAAT
Organism: Cicer cuneatum; assembly: GCA_037974295.1. Lineage (NCBI taxonomy): Eukaryota > Viridiplantae > Streptophyta > Magnoliopsida > Fabales > Fabaceae > Cicer > Cicer cuneatum. Next base: position 45,275,325 of record JBBPBO010001985.1, read on the forward strand.
GATCTAAATGTTAAATTAATGTCACAAACGCGCTTAATGGTTTAACTACATTCCTTATGTACGAAAAGTGATTTGAATAAGCCTTGGGATGCACAAAATGACGTAAATGTTCATCCAATGACACAAATGCACTTATTTGATGAACTACATTCCTTAAGTACGAAAAGTGATTTAAATAAGCCATGGGATGTACAAAATGACGTAAATGTTAAATTAACGACACAAACGCGCTTATGGGATTGAACTACATTCCTTAAGTACGAAAAGTGATTAGAATAAGCCTTGGGATGCACAAAATGACGTAAATATTAGATTAATGATACAAACGCCCTTATTGGATGAACTACATTCCTTAAGTACGAAAAGTGATTAGAATAAGCCTTGGAATGCACAAAATGACGTAAATGTTCATCCAATGACACAAATGCACTTATTGGATGAACTACATTCCTTAAGTACGAAAAGTGATTAGAATAAGCCATGGGATGCACAAAATGACGTAAATGTTCATGCAATGACACAAACGCACTTATTCGATGAACTACATTCCTTAAGTACCAAAAGTGATTTGAATAAGCCTTGGGATGCACAAAATGACGTAAATGTTAAATTAATGACACAAACGCGCTTATTGGATGAACTACATTCCTTAAGTACGAAAAGTGATTAGACTAAGCCTTGGGATATACAAAATGACGTAAATTTTCATCCAATGACACAAATGCACTTATTTGATGAATTACATCCTTTAATACGAAAAGTGATTAGAATAATCCTTGGGATGCACAAAATGATCGAAATGTTAAATTAATGTCACAAACGCGCTTATTGGATGAACTACATTCCTTATGTACGAAAAGTGATTTGAATAAGCCTTGGGATGCACAAAATGACGTAAATGTTCATCCAATGATACAAACGCGTTTATTGGATGAACTACATTCCTTAAGTACAAAAAGTGATTACAATAAGCCTTGGGATTCACAAAATGACGTAAATGTTCATCCAATGACATAAATGCACTTATTGGATGAACTACATTCCTTAAGTACAAAAAGTGATTTGAATAAGCCTTGGGATGCACAAAATGACGTTAATGTTAAATTAATGCCAGAAAATCGCTTATTGGATGAACTACATTCCTTAAGTACAAAAAGTGATTAGAATAAGCCTTGGAATGCACAAAATGACGTAAATGTTAGATTAATGACACAAACGTGCGTATTGGTTGAACTACTTTCCTTAAGTACGAATAAAGATTAGAATAAGCCTTGGGTTGCACCGAATGACGTAAATGTTCATCCAATGACACAAATGCACTTATTGGATGAACTACATTCCTTAAGTACGAAAATTGATTAGAATAAGCGTTGGGATGCACAAGTGACGTAAATGTTAAATTAATGACACAAACGCGCTTACTGTATGAACTACATTCCTTAAGTACGAAAAGTGATTGGAATAAGCCTTGAGATGCAAAAAATGACGTAAATGTTCATCCAATGACACAAACGCACTTATTGGTTGAATTACTATCCTTAAGTACGAAAAGTGAATAGAATAAGCCTTGGGATGCAAATAATGTCGTAAATGATAAATTATTGACACAAACGCACTTATTGGATGAACTACATTCCTTAAGTACGAAAAGTGATTAGAATAGGCCTTGGAATGCACAAAATGACGTAAATGTTCATCCAATGACACAAATGCACTTATTGGATGAACTACATTCATTAAGTACGAAAAGTGATTAGAATAAGCCATGGGATGCACAAAATGACGTAAATGTTCATGCAATGACACAAACGCACTTATTGGATGAACTACATTCCTTAAGTACCAAAAGTGATTTGAATAAGCCTTGGGATGCACAAAATGACGTAAATGTTAAATTAATGACACAAACGCGCTTATTGGATGAACTACATTCCTTAAGTACCAAAAGTGATTAGAATAAGCCTTGGAATGCACAGAATGACGTAAATGTTCATCCAATGACACAAATGCACTTATTGGATGAACTACATTCTTTAAGTACGAAAATTGATTAGAATAAGCGTTGGGATGCACAAGTGACGTAAATGTTAAATTAATGACACAAACGCGCTTACTGTATGAACTACAATCCTTAAGTACGAAAAGTGATTGGAATAAGCCTTGGGATGCAAAAAATGACGTAAATGTTCATCCAATGACACAAACGCACTTATTGGTTGAATTACTATCCTTAAGTACGAAAAGTGAATAGAATAAGCCTTGGGATGCACAAAATGTCGTAAATGATAAATTAATGACACAAACGCACTTATTGGATGAACTACATTCCTTAAGTACGAAAAGTGATTAGAATAAGCCTTGGAATGCACAAAATGACGTAAATGTTCATCCAATGACACAAATGCACTTATTGGATGAACTACATTCGTTAAGTACGAAAAGTGATTAGAATAAGCCATGGGATGCACAAAATGACGTAAATGTTCATGCAATGACACAAACGCACTTATTGGATGAACTACATTCCTTAAGTACCAAAAGTGATTTGAATAAGCCTTGGGATGCACAAAATGACGTAAATGTTAAATTAATAACACAAACGCGCTTATTGGATGAACTAGATTCCTTAAGTACCAAAAGTGATTAGAATAAGCCTTGGAATGCACAAAATGACGTAAATGTTCATCCAATGACACAAATGCACTTATTGGATGAACTACATTCCTTAAGTACGAAAAGTGATTACAATAAGCCTTGGGATGCGCAAAATGACGTAAATGTTCATCCAATGACACAAACGCACTTATTGGATGAACTACATTCCTTAAGTACGAAAAGTGATTAGAATAAGCCTTGGGGTGCACAAAATGACGTAAATGTTAGATTAATGACACAAACGCGCTTATTGGATGAACTACATTCCTTAAGTACGAAAAGTGAATAGGATAAGCCTTGGGATGCACAAAATGACGTAAATGTTAAATTAATGACACAAACGCGCTTATTGGATGAACTACATTCCTTAAGTATGAAAAGTGATTAGAATAAGCCTTGGGATGCACAAAATGACGTAAATGTTCATCCAATGAGATAAACGCACTTATTGGATGAACTACATTCCTTAAGTACAAAAAGTGATTTGAATAAGCCTTGGGATGCACAAAATGACGTTAATGTTAAATTAATGCAAGAAACGCGCTTATTGGATGAACTACATTCCTTAAGTACAAAAAGTGATTAGAATAAGCCTTGGGATGCACAAAATGACGTAAATGTTAGATTAATGACACAAACGTGCTTATTGGTTGAACTACTTTCCTTAAGTACGAAAAAAGATTAGAATAAGCCTTGGGATGCACCAAATGACGTAAATGTTCATCCAATGACACAAATGCACTGATTGGATGAACTACATTCCTTAAGTACGAAAATTGATTAGAATAAGCGTTGGGATGCACAAGTGACGTAAATGTTAAATTAATGACACAAACGCGCTTACTGTATGAACTACATTCCTTAAGTACGAAAAGTGATTGGAATAAGCCTTGGGATGCAAAAAATGACGTAAATGTTCATCCAATGACACAAACGCACTTATTGGTTGAATTACTATCCTTAAGTACGAAAAGTGATTAGAATAAGCCTTGGGATGCACAAAATGACATAAATGTTCATCCAATGACATAATGCACTTATTGGATGAACTACATTCCTTAAGTACGAAAAGTGAATAGGATAAGCCTTGGGATGCACAAAATGACGTAAATGTTAAATTAATGACACAAACGCGCTTATTGGATGAACTACATTCCTTAAGTACGAAAAGTTATTAGAATAAGCCTTGGGATGCACAAAATGACGTAAATGTTCATCCAATGACACAAATGCACTTATTGGATGAACTACATTCCTTAAGTATGAAAAGTGATTAGAATAAGCCTTGGTATTCACAAAAATGACGTAAATATTAAATTAATGACACAAACGCTCTTATTGGATGAACTACATTCCTTAAGTACGAAAAGTTATTAGAATAAGCCTTAGGATGCACAAAATGACGTAAAAGTTCTTCCAATGACAAAATGTACTTATTGGATGAACTACATTCCTTAAGTATGAAAAGTGATTAGAATAAGCCTTGGCATTCACAAAATGACGTAAATGTTAAATAAATGACACAAACGCTCTGATTGGATGAACTACATTCCTTAAGTACGAAAAGTTATTAGAATAAGCCTTAGGATGCAAAAAATGACGTAAAAGGTCTTGGATGAACTACATTCCTTAAGTACGAAAAGTGATTAGAATAAGCCTTGGGATGCACAAAATGACGTAAATTTTCATCCAATGACACAAACGCACTTATTGGATGAACTACATTCCTTAAGTACCAAAATTGATTAGAATAAGCCTTGGGATGCACAAAATGACGTAAATGTTAAATTAATGACACAAACGCGCTTATTGGATGAACTACATTCCTTAAGTACGAAAAGTGATTAGAATAAGCCTTGGAATGCACAAAATGACGTAAATGTCCATCCAATGACAGAAATGCACTTATTGGATGAACTACATTCCTTAAGTACGAAAAGTGATTAGAATAAGCCTTGGGATGCACAAAATGACGTAATTGTTCATCCAATGACACAATTGCACTTATTGGATGAACTACTTTCCTTAAGTACGAAATGTGATTAGAATAAGCCTTGGGGGCACAAAATGACGTAAATGTTAGATTAATGACACAAACGCGCTTATTGGTTGAACTACTTCCCTTAACTATGAAAAGTGATTAGAATAAGCCTTGAGATGCACAAAATGACGTAAATGTTCATCCAATGACACAAACGCACATATTGGATGAACTACATTCCTTAAGTACGAAAAATGATTAGAATAAGCCTTAGGATGGACAAAATGACGTAAATGTTCATCCAATGACACAAATGCACTTATTGGATGAACTACATTCCTTAAGTACGAAAAGTTATTAGAATAAGCCTTGGGATGCACAAAATGACCTAAATGTTAAATTAATGACACAAACGTGCTTATTGGATATACTACATTCCTTAAGTCCGAAAAGTGATTAGAATAAGCCTTGGGATGCACAAAATGACGTAAATGTTAGACTAATGACACAAACGCACATATTGGATGAACTACATTCCTTAAGTACGAAAAGTGATTTGAATAAGCCTTGGGATGGACAAAATGACGTAAATGTTAGATTAATGACACAAACGCGCTTATTGGTTGAACTACTTTCCTTAAGTACAAAAAGTGATTAGAATAAGCCTTGGGACGCACAAAATGACGTAAATGTTCATCCAATGACAAAATGCACTTATGGGAAGAATTACATTCCTTAAGTACAAAAAGTGATTAGAATAAGCCTTGGGATGCACAAAATGACGTAAATGTTCATCCCATGACACAAACGCACATATTGGATGAAATACATTCCTTAAGTACGAAAAGTGATTAGAATAAGCCTTGGGATGCACAAAATGATGAAATGTTAAATTAATGACACAAACGCGCTTTTTGGATGAACTACATTCCTAAAGTATAATAAGTGATTAGAATAAGCCTTGGGATGCACAAAATGACGTAAATGTTCATCCAATGACACAAACGCACTTATTGGATGAACTACATTCCTTAAGTACGAAAAGTGATTAGAATAAGCCTTGGGATGTACAAAATGACGTAAATGTTCATCCAATGACACAAATGCACTTATTGGAAGAACTACATTCCTTAAGTACGAAAAGTGATTAGAATAAGCCTTGGGAACCACAAAATGACATAAATGTTCATTCAATGACACAAATGCACTTATTGGATGAACTACATTCCTTAAGTACGAAAAGTGATTAGAATAAGCCTTGGGTTGCACAAAATGACGTAAATGTTCATGCAATGACACAAACGCACTTATTGGATGAACTACATTCCTTAACTACCAAAAGTGATTAGAATAAGCTTTGGGATGCACAAAATGAAGTAAATGTTAAATTAATGACACAAACGCGCTTATTGGATGAACTACATTCCTTAAGAACGACAAGTGATTAGAATAAGCCTTGGGATGCACAAAATGATCTAAATTTTCATCCAATGACACAAATGCACTTATTGGATGAACTACATTCCTTAGGAACGAAAAGTGATTAGAATAAACCTTGGGATGCACAAAATGACGTAAATGTTCATCCAATGACACAAATGCACTTATTGGATGAACTACATTCCTTAAGTACGAAAAGTGATTAGAATAAGCCTAGGGATGCACAAAAGGACCTAAATGTTAAATTCATGACACAAACGCGCTTATTGGATGAACTACATTCCTTAAGTACGAAAAGTGATTAGAATATGCTTTGGGATGCAGAAAATGACATAAACGTTCATCCAATGACACAAAGGCACTTATTGGATGAACTACATTTCTTAAGTACGAAAAGTGATTAGAATAAGCCTTAGTATGAACAAATTGACGTAAATGTTCATCCAATGACACAAATGCACTTATTTTATGAACTACATTCCTTAATTACGAAAAGTGATTAGAATAAGCCTTGGGATGCACAAAATGACTTAAACGTTCATTCAATGATACAATTGCACTTATTGGATGAACTACATTCCTTAAGTACGAATAGTGATTAGAATAAGCCTTGGGACCCACAAAATGACGTAAATGTTCATCCAATGACACAATCGCGCTTATTGGATGAACTTCATTCCTTTAGTACGAAAGGTTATTAGAATAAGCCTTGGGATGCACAAAATGACGCAAATGTTCATCCAATGACAAAAATGATCTTATTGGATAAACGACATTCCTTAATTACGAAAAGTGGTTAGAATAATCCTTGGGATGCACAAAATGGCTTAGATTTAATCCAATGACACAAATGCACTTAATGGATGAACTACTTTCCTTAAATACGAAAAGTGATTAGAATAAGCCTTGAGATGCCCAAAATGACGTAAATGTTCATCCAATGACACAAATGCACTTATAGGATGAACTACTTCATTAAGTACAAAAAGTGATTAGAATAAGCCTTGGGATGCACAAAACGACCTAAATCACTATTCGTACTTAAGTGATTTTGTGCATCCCAAGGCTTGTTCTAATCACTTTTCGTACTTAAGGAATGTAGTTCATCCAATCAGCGCGTTTGTGTCATTAATTTAAAATTTATGTCATTTTGTGCATCCCAAGGTTTATTCTAATCGCTTATTGGTTATATATATTCATATAGGGAAAATTTACATTTTGCATTGATTATTTGGTCTCTTTTAATACTGATTGATTTTTTTTCTTCTTCTCAAAAATAGAAATTTTTCTTCAATTAATTGCAATTATGATATGCCTTAAATTCTTAATCCTATGATTTGAAATAGTTTTAATTTAATTCAATGCAATAATTAATTACGATTTTATGATGATAAAAATTATGAATTTATTGCATTATAATCTGAAATTATCTCGATTTAATTTGATTCAATCCAATAATAACTTTTAATTTTATGACGTTGTGAATTTACTCTCGTGATTTGAATTTTTTAATAATTGTTGTTTGAATGTTATGAATTTATTATTCGTGAATTAATGACGTTTTGAATTTACGATGTTATGAATTTACTCTCGTGATTAGAATTTTTTTTTTAATAATTGTCGTTTGTATGTTATAAATTTATTATTTGTGAATTAATGACGTTATGAATTTAATATTATGATGTTATGAATTTACTCTCGTGATTTAAAATTTTTTTTTTCATTATTGTTTGTATGTTATGAATTTATTATTCGTGAATTAATGACGTTATGAATTTAATATTATGATGTTATGAATTTACTACTCGTGATTGGAATTTTTAATAATTGTTTGTATGTTATGGATTTAATAATTGTGATTTAATGACATTATGACGTTATGAATGTACTATTATGACATTATCAATTAGTTGAAACTCATTGATGTTTTTTTTAAAAACTATAATTGATTAGTTGTTATTTTGTTATACAGTGAAATTATTGCGTAATAAATTAGATTGATTTGATTTGAAAACGACATTTAATTGGTCTCCACCTTAATTATGACACTAATTAGGCCAATTGAATTTATAATGATTATGAATGTTCCTTAATTATTTAATTTTGTGTTATGATCTAAAATTTTATAATAAAGACAATGCGGTAAATCTCTAACTGGTATAAAATTGTATGATTCCCACAATATAAGTGAAGGGTAACACTGTAAAAAGTTGTATTAGTGGAATTTTGGCGAAGGAAAGACTTGGTTATTAAGTGGTCCATTGACCCACCTCTCTTTCCTAGGAACTCCACTAGTACACGACTTATCGTGTGACCTAAAGCTATTGTCCCCATAATAGAAGGGAAGGGTAATACCGTAAAAAGTTGTAGTAGTGGGATTCTTGCTAAGGAAAGACTTGGTTATTAAGTGGTCCGTAGACCCACCTCTCTTTCCTGGGAACCACCCTAGTACACAATTTATTATGTGACCCGAACCTACTATATAGTCGTGAATAAAATATTCCTTACGACCCTAAGGCTACAATGAGATCGTAGTGTCATCCTAATTAGATAATTTGTAGGAAGTATGGCTCGTCGCGCGAATCGACCAGTGCCCCAGGGAGAAAGTGACATGACTGAAGCTATCCAAGCCATAAATGCAATGGCTGCCGCAATGGCCAACAAGGTGCAGTTCAAGCTCAACAGGCTGCAGACCAGGCTCAACGTAATGCGAAGAGGGACCTGAGGAAGGAAGTAGCTATGGAAATAAGAGGACTGACCGAATTCCTTAGGCAAGATCCGCCAAAATTTAAAGGGGAGCATGACCCTGACAAGGCCGACCTCTGGCTGCAGGAGATCGAGAAGATCCTTAAGATCCTCCACTACCCAGATGACACGAAGGTGGAGTATACCACCTATTTGTTGATTGGTGAAGCTGAAAACTGGTGGCGAGGGGCGAGGCAAATGATGGAAGGAAATCATGAAGAGGTGTCCTGGGAAGTTTTCAAGAGAAAGTTCTTGGAAAAATATTTTCCGAAGAGTGCCAGGGCTGAGAAGGAGGCCCAATTCCTGAGACTATATCAGGGAAGTCTCACAATGTCTGAGTATGCAGCAAAGTTTGAGTCCCTACCAAAACATTTTCGCTACTTTCGTAACCAAATGGATGAAGAGTACATGTGTGAAAGGTTTGAAAGCAGACTCAGATATGAAATTAAGGAGTCTGTGGGACCTCTAGAGATACGTCAGTATCAGGTGCTGGTGGAGAAGTACAAATAGGTGGAGATCATGAAACGGGGCCGCCTGAACAGAGGTGCTATTGGGGGACCATCGACCTCAGGGAAACGGTGACCAACAAAATAAAGGCAGTCAGTTCCAACAGAAAAAGTCGTATGGCCGCCCACAGGGGACTACTGGAGATCGACCGGAACTTCAAAACAGGGGAGATCTGAGGCATCAGAATCCAACACAAAACCAGGCGCACATTGTTCGATATTATCACTGTGGACAGGAGGGACATAGGCTGACTGAGTGTCCAAAAAGAACCAGGATCTGTTATGCTTGTCAGAAACCAGGCCATATGGCAAAAGATTGTCGGGAGAAGGATACTGTCAACAACAAGGATGTGGCACGCCCTACTGCTCGAGGACGTGTTTATCAAATTACAGGAAAAGAAGCAATATCTTCCTCAGAACTTATCCAGGGTGGTGTTTTATTGCTGGAAAAATACTTTCTGTGATATATGATTCTGGGGCAACACACTCGTTCATTTCATTAGATTGGGTGCAATCGCTCCAACTAGATGTCACTACCTTACCATTCGATTTAATGGTTACCCTTCCCTCTGTTGAACCAGTAAAATGTAATTTGGCATGTTTGCAATGCTCGCTGACTGTGTTTAAAATGAATTTTAAGATCGATTTAATTTGTATTCCTTTGAAACACCTTGGAGTAATTTTGGGAATGGATTGGTTGTCTAGCAACTACATCGTGTTAGACTGTGCCCAACGGAATGTAATATTTCCATATCCCGATATTTCGAAGTTCCTTTCAACCAACAGATTGAAGTTTTCTCTGAACGGAGGAGTCCAGAGGTTGTTGTCGATGAGATCCCGGTAGTGAAAGATTTATTTGAGGTTTTCCCACCAGACGTACCAGGACTACCCCCAGTCCGTGATGTCGAATTTTCTATCGATGTTATTCCAGGTATTGGACCCATCTCTATCGCTCCTTACAGAATGGCCCCCTTAGAGCTATCAGAACTAAAGAACCAATTAGAAGACCTTCTGTCTAAGAAATTCATTCGGCCTAGTGTGTCACCATGGGGAACCCCATGTTATTGGTTAAGAAGAAGGATGGAAAGTCGAGATTGTGTGTTGATTATCGACAGCTCAACAAAGTCACAATAAAAAAAACAGATACCCTTTACCTCGCATTGATGATTTAATGGACCAGCTCAGAGGGGCAGAGGTGTTTTCTAAGATTGATCTAAAGTCGGGATACCACCAGATTCGAGTGAAAGAATACGATATATCCAAGACAGCCTTTAGAACACGATATAGGCACTATGCGTACTTGGTAATGCCTTTTGGAGTGACCAATGCGCCAGCTATCTTCATGGATTATATGAACCGTATCTTCCGTCCGTTCTTAGACAAGTTTGTGGTGATCTTTATTGATGACATCTTGATCTATTCCAAGAGTCAGGAGGAACATGAGGAACATTTGCGTCAAGTTCTGCAAGTACTAAAGGAGCAACAACTATATGCCAATCTAGGAAAATGTCAATTTTGGTTAGAAGAAGTGAAGTTCTTGGGACATGTAATTTCTAAGGAAGGGATCGCTGTCGACCCATCCAAGGTAGAAGCCGTGATGGCATGGAAACAACCGCAGACAGTCACAGAGATTAAGAGTTTTCTGGGCTTGGCTGGGTACTATAGGAGATTTATTGAGGGATTTGCCAAGATTGCTGCTCGTTTGACACACCTTACGAAGAAGGACCGGATTTATGCTTGGACTGAGGAATGTGAGAAAAATTTCCAACTGATGAAAGAGAAACTAACTACATCTCTAGTGTTAGTGTTGCCACAACAAGAAGAGCCTTACAAAGTTTATTGTGATGCCTCATACCAAGGATTGGGTTGTGTACTGATGCAAAACAAACAAGTAGTGGCCTATGCATCAAGGCAATTGAAGGTGCATGAAAAGAATTATCCGACTCATGACTTGGAGTTAACTGCAATTGTCTTTGCATTGAAAATTTGGAGACATTATATGTATGGGTGTAGTTTTGATGTGTTTAGTGACCATAAGAGTTTGAAATACTTGTTTGATCAAAAGAAGCTTAACATTAGGCAGAGGAGATGGATGGAGTTTATTAAAGATTATGAGTTCACATTGCATTACCATCCAGGGAAAGCGAACGTGGTGGCTGATGCCCTAAGCAGGAAGCGCGTTCATCTCTCGTTTGTAACAATGAAGGGGTTGGAGTTGTTAGAGAAGTTCTGTGACTTGAATCTTAATTTGGATTCTACATTGGGGAAAGTGCACTGTGGAATGATCATTATAGATAGTGAACTGATGAATGATATTAAAGATCTCCAAGTTACAGACGTGTTGACTAAAAAGAAAAGCAAGTTGATCAAGGTTGGCAGGGCACCTGAATTCAAGGTGGGCCCAGACGATATTTTGAAATGTAATGGACGTGTTTGTATACCCGAAAATACCGAATTAAGGAGGACTATCTTGAATGACGCCCACAAAAGCAAGCTGAGTATTCACCCTGGTACCACCAAAATGTATAAAGACCTTAAGCAGAACTTTTGGTGGCCGAGAATGAAGAAACAAGTAGCAGAATACGTGGCTTCGTGTTTGACTTGTCAGAAAGCTAAGGTAGAACATCAAAAGCCAGGGGGACTATTAAGGCCATTAGACATACCAGTATGGAAATGGGATAGTATATCCATGGATTTTGTGGTAGCATTGCCTAAGACTCAACGGAAGTTTGACTCCATTTGGGTGATTGTCGACAGGTTAACCAAATCTTCCCATTTCATACCCGTGAGGACTAATTATGATGTGACTAAGCTTGCATAGATATACATTACAGAGATTGTCAGACTACATGGGGTACCTTCTAGCATTGTGTGAGATAGAGATCCGAAGTTCATTTCTCGTTTGTGGGGAGCATTACATGAGGCATTGGGTACTAAGTTGAGATTGAGTTCGGCCTATCACCCTCAAACCGACGGATAAACAGAAAGAACTATTCAGACCTTGGAGGATTTACTGAGAGCGTGTGTGCTGGATGAGCGAGGAAGTTGGGATAATATATTGCCTCTCATGGAGTTCACCTACAACAACAGCTATCATGCAAGCCTTGGGATGGCACCGTACAAGGCTCTATATGGGCGTAAGTGCCAAACCCCCTGGTGTTGGTATCAGGATGGTGAGAACTTAATTGTGGGGCCAGAATTGGTACAACAGACCACAGATAAGGTACGTCTGATCCAAGAAAGGATGAAGGCAGCACAAAGCAGACAAAAGAGTTATGCCGACCAACGAAGGAAACAGCTTGAGTTTCAAGAGGGTGAACATGTATTTTTCAGAGTGACGCTTACTAATGGACTTGGTAGGGCACTGAAGTCTAAGAAGTTAACTCCTAAATGAGAGAGCTCTACCCTAACCTTTTCATGTTAGACTAGTTTCGAGGACAAAAACTGTTTTTAAGGGGGTGAGTATTGTAACATCCTCTAAATTTATTATTTAAAATAATTAAGACTTATAAATGTATATATTTCATTATTAATTTAGGTGTGATAATTATTTGCCTTGTTCGACTTATTGTAGTTGATAAAATTATTAATAAGAATTATTTAATCAATGGAGAAGTTTTATATAATTATATATATATATATATGTTTTTTTTGTACAAGAAGAATTTGAGCTAAGGGTTTGTGGCTAGGTGTGACCCAACCCGTAATAGAAATTTGGGCTTGGAGTTGGTGGCTTAGTTTTTGTGTGATCAAGGTTAAAAAAAAAAATAATAATAAATAAAATAATATTTTCTCCCCTTTATTCCTATTTGGGCCCAACACTATCTACCCAATAATCTCCACTTTAAATTTTCCCTAAAGTCCACAATATTTCCATACTAAGTAATAGTAAGCAGAAAAAAATACCGAAACCCTAGCCGTCATCTCCTTCACACCTCATCTCCTTCGTGCAGCAAACTTTTCGTGTGAACAACTTCATGGGGGCTTAGAGTTTCGTATTAGGAAGAAAAGCGGCCAAGGTAAGGGCTTTTCCCCACACAAATTTGAGTTAGACCGTTTAGTTGGATGACATGGAACTAATAATTGTGATTGCTTGCTTTTGAAAGAAATAAATGTAGACAAATAAAATAAAATAATGGAATCTGAAATCCTTTACGTTGAGTTCGATATGTAATGTATGTCTTTTTAAGAAGTAAAATATGAATTTTTATATTATACATGATAGAGTTTTAATTTTTATGATGGATATGAAGCAAAATATGATTTTTCTTATGTTATAAATATGATAAAGTTTTGATTTTGATGATGTATTATGAGTTGGAGTTTGAAGTTTCTTGTTATGTATAAAGTTTTAATCTTTACGGTGTAAATAAAGTCAAGTCCCGATTTTTATGCGTACGTTGTGAAAATTATTATTTAATAATTATTTGTCTATGAATATATGATTCTCATGATAAGAATGTGTGATATGTGATCTTTGTGATGTGAATAAGATGATGGTTTTTAAAAAGGTGATGTTTTTTGAATGCATATGACATGATTCTTAGTGGGCTGTGTGCGAGTATAATTGTGATAATATATGGTCATGGCATATGCATCTTCGTGGGAGTTGCCTTAGTGGCAGGTTTATTTCCCCATTGGTATGGGTGATCTTTCTGTGTGGAAGTTGCCTTAGTGGCAGGTTTATATCCGGATCATATAGTTTTAGGAGCATGCATTATACATATATTTTTTTATACGATTTGCCGTTTGCGCATTTTTTTCTTTTAAATTAGAAGTTTTTACCTTTATATGTTTTACGTTATTCTTCTATATGTTTAGCTTTGGTTTGATGCGGATGATGGAAAAAATTGACCCTTACAACAACATTTTAGGTACTAATGAGTTCGAGGAGATTCAAGAGTAATTGATGAGTATTAACGTGCGACGAACGTGGGGTAAAAATAGGGTTTTCAAGACAATTTTGTAATAATAAGTATTGCCGCAACATTTCTATGTTTATTTATTTGTGTTAATTTTTGTCACTAAACTTTTAAATGCATTCGAATTCTATAAATACGGAAGTGGATTTTTGCTTCCGTTAGGAATAATTTACTTTTCCTTTATTTTAGCTTGAATAAACCTTTTTTTATAATATTAAATAAATGTGATTGTTACTAATTATTTAAAAGCATAAATGTGATTGTTACTAATTATTTAAAAGTATAAATGTAGATATTCTTACCCAAAAAAAATTATCGTAAAATTTTCTAAAATTATTTTTTTTAGTAACGTTTTGGACCAAAAATTCTGGGCGGTTACTTATCCCCCATGTACCGGGCTCGATTCCCACGGAAGGAAAAAACTCACTATTTCCACGGGGTGGTTAGGGGGAGTGAGAAGACCGGGTAACATCGCCGATAACGCTGAAGGGTCGAGATGTTATGGTAGCACCGCCGATAACGCTGAATGGTCGGGGTGTTATAGGTTCTATCTCTAAATATTACCTTCAAACAGGGAATCGGTGACCAACAAAACAAAGGCAGTCAGTTCCAACAGAAAAAGTCGTATGCCCGCCCACAGGGGACTACTGGAGATCGACCGGGACCCCAAAACGGGGGAGATTAGAGGCATCAGAACCCAAGAACACAAAACCAGGCACATATTGTTCGATGCTATCACTGTGGACAGGAGGGACATAGGCTAACTGAGTGTCCAAAGAGAACCAGGATATGTTATGCTTGTCAGAAACTAGGTCATATGGCAAAAGATTGTCCGGAGAAGGATACTGTCAACAACAAGGATGTGGCCCGCCCTACTGCACGAGGACGTGTTTATCGCATTAGAGGAGAAGAAGCACCATCTTCCTCAGAACTTATCCATGGTGAGTGTTTTATTGTTGGAAAAATACTTTCTGTGATATATGATTCTGGGGCAACACACTCGTTCATTTCATTAGATTGGGTGGAATCGCTCCAACTAGATGTCACTAGCTTACCATTTGATTTAATGGTTACCCTTCCCTCTGCTGAACCAGTAAAATGTAATTTGGCGTGTTTGCAATCCTCGCTGACTGTGTTTAAAATGAATTTTAAGATTGATTTAATTTGTATTCCTCTGAAATATCTTGGAGTAATTTTGGGAATGGATTGGTTGTCTAGCAACTACATCATGTTAGTCTGTGCCCAACGGAACGTGATATTTCCAGATCCCGATATTTCGAAGTTCCTTTCAGCCAACAAATTGAAGTTTTCTCTGGAAGGAGGAGTACAGAAATATTTGTTTCTCAACTCAGTAAGCATGAGTCTAGAGGTTGTTGTCGATGAGATCCCGGTAGTGAAGGATTTCTTTGAGGTTTTTCCACCAGACGTACCAGGACTACCCCAGTCCGTGATGTCGAATTTGCTATCGATGTTATTCCAGGTACTGGTCCCATCTCTATCGCTCCTTACAAAATGGCCCCCTTAGAGCTATCAGAACTAAAGAACCAATTGGAAGACCTTCTGTCTAAGAAATTCATTCGGCCTAGTGTGTCACCATTGGGATCCCCCGTGTTATTGGTCAAGAAGAAGGATGGAAAGTCGAGATTGTGTGTTGATTATCGACAGCTCAACAAAGTCACAATAAAAAATAGATACCCTTTACCTCGCATTGATGATTTAATGGACCAACTCAGAGGGGCAGAGGTGTTTTCTAAGATTGATCTAAAGTCGGGATACCACCAGATTCGAGTGAAAGAAGATGATATATCCAAGACAGCCTTTAGAACGCGATATGGGCACTATGAGTACTTGGTGATGCCTTTTGGAGTAACCAATGCGCCGGCTATCTTCATGGATTATATGAACCGTATCTTCCATCCGTTCTTAGACAAGTTTGTGGTGATCTTTATTGATGACATCTTGATCTATTCCAAGAGTAGGGAGGAACATGAGGAACATTTGCATCAAGTTCTGCAAGTACTGAAGGAGCAACAACTATATGCCAATCTAGGAAAATGTGAATTTTGGTTGGAAGAAGTGAAGTTCTTGGGACACGTAATTTCTAAGGAACGGATCGCTGTCGACCCATCCAAGGTAGAAGCCGTGATGGCATGGAAATAACCGCAGATAGTCACAGAGATTAGGAGTTTTCTAGGCTTGGCTGGGTACTATAGGAGATTTATTGAGGGATTTGACAAGATTGCTGCTCCGTTGACACACCTTACGAAGAAGAACCAGATTTATGCTTGGACTGAGGAATGTGAGAAAAATTTCCAGTTGATGAAAGAGAAACTAACTACATCTCTAGTGTTAGTGTTGCCACAACCAGAAGAGCCTTACGAAGTTTATTGTGATGCCTCATACCAAGGATTGGGTTGTGTACTGATGCAAAACAAACAAGTAGTGGCCTATGCTTCGAGGCAATTGAAGGTGCATGAAAAGAATTATCCCAATAATGACTTGGAGTTAGCTGCAATTGTCTTTGCATTGAAAATTTGGAGACATTATCTGTATGGGTGTAGTTTTGATGTATTTAGTGACCATAAGAGTTTGAAATACTTGTTTGATCAAAAGGAGCTTAACATTAGGCAGAGGAGATGGATGGAGTTTTTTAAAGATTATGAGTTCACATTGCATTACCATCTAGGGAATGCGAACGTGGTGGCTGATGCCCTCAGGAGGAAGCGCGTTCATCTCTCGTTTGCAACAATGAAGGGGTTGGAGTTAATAGAAATGTTATGTGACTTGAATCTTAATTTGGAATCTACATTGGGGAAATTGCACAATGGAGTGATCATTATAGATAGTCAACTGATGAATGAGATTAAAGTTCTCCAAGTTACAGACGTGTTGACTCAAGACAAAAGGAAGTTGATCGAGGTTGGCAGGGCACCTGAATTTAAGGTGGGCCCAGATGATATTTTGATATGTAATGGACGTGTTTGTATACCCGAAAATACCGAATTAAGGAGGACTATCTTGGATGAGGCCCACAAAAGCAAGCTGAGTATTCACCCTGGTACCACCAAAATGTATAAAGACCTTAAGCAGAAGTTTTGGTGACCAGGAATGAAGAAACAAGTAGCAGAATACGTGGCTTCGTGTTTGACTTGTCAGAAAGCTAAGGTAATACATCAAAAGCCAGGGGGACTATTAAGGCCATTAGACATACCAGTATGGAAATGGGATAGTATATCCATGGATTTTGTGGTAGCATTGCCTAAGACTCAACGGAAGTTTGACTCCATTTGGGTGATTGTCGACAGGTTAACCAAATCTGCCCATATCATACCCGTGAGGACTAATTATGATGTGACTAAGCTTGCAGAGATATACATTGCAGAGATTGTCAGACTACATGGGGTACGTTCTAGTATTGTGTCAGATAGAGATCCGAAGTTCATTTCTCGTTTGTGGGGAGCATTACATGAGGCGTTGGGTACTAAGTTGAGATTGAGTTCTGCCTATCACCCTCAAACCGACGGAAAAACAGAAAGAACTATTCAGACCTTGGAGGATTGACTGAGAGCGTGTGTGCTGGATGAGCGAGGAAATTGGGATAATATATTGCCTCTCATTGAGTTCACCTACAACAACAGCTATCATGCAAGCATTGGGATGGCACCATACGAGGCTCTATATGGGCATAAGTGCCAAACCCCCTTGTGTTGGTAACAGGATGGTGAGAACTTTATTGTGGGGCCAGAAATTGTACAACAGACCACAGATAAGGTACGTCTGATCCAAGAAAGGATGAAGGCAGCACAAAGCAGACAAAAGAGTTATGCCGACCAACGGAGGAAACCGCTTGAGTTTCAAGAGGGTGAACATGTATTTTTGAGAGTGACGCCTACTACTGGAGTTGGTAGGGCACTGAAGTCTAAGAAGTTAACTCCTAAATTCATCGGCCCATACCAAATCCTCCGACGTGTGGGTCTAGTAGCTTATCAAATTACCTTGCCTCCGAGTTTGGCCA
The DNA here is from genome assembly GCA_037974295.1 of Cicer cuneatum. Taxonomy (NCBI): domain Eukaryota; kingdom Viridiplantae; phylum Streptophyta; class Magnoliopsida; order Fabales; family Fabaceae; genus Cicer; species Cicer cuneatum. The sequence goes on from JBBPBO010001985.1 coordinate 45,293,589, forward strand.
AGGTGCATGATGTGTTCCACGTGTCACAGTTGAGGAAGTACATGGCTGATCCTTCCCATATTTTTGTGCCAGATGATATCCAGTTGAAAGAGAACCTTTCTTTTGCAGTTCCACCATTGAGCATTGGAGACAGGACTACTAAGCACCTATGAGGTAAGGAGATCACATTGGTCAAGGTAATTTGGGACTAAAGAACCGGAGATGCAACTTGGGAATTAGAGGAAAAAATGAGAGAGCTATACCCTAAATAAATAAATAAAATAATATTTTCTCCCTTCTTTTCTTTATTTGGGCCCAACACTATCTACCCAATAATCTCCACTTTAAATTTTCCCTAAAGTCCACAATATTTCGATACTAAGTAATAGTAAGCAGAAAAAAATACAGAAACCCTAGCCGTCATCTCCTTCACACCTCATCTCCTTCGTGCGGCAAACTTTTCGTGTGAACAACTTCGTGGGGGCTTAGAGTTTCGTACTAGCAAGAAAAGCGGCCAAGGTAAGGGCTTTTCCCCACACAAATTTGAGTTAGATCGTTAGTTGGATGACATAGAACTAATAATTGTAATTGCTTGCTTTTGAAAGAAATAAATGTAGACTAATAAAATAAAATAATGGAATATGAAATCCTTTACGTTGAGTTCGATATGTAATGTATGTCTTTTTAAGAAGTAAAATATGAATTTTTATATTATACATGATAGAGTTTTAATTTTTATGATGGATATGAAGCAAAATATGATTTTTCTTATGTTATATATATGATAAAGTTTTGATTTTGATGATGTATTATGAGTTGGAGTTTGAAGTTTCTTGTTATATATAAAGTTTTAATCTTTATGGTGTAAATGAAGTGAAGTCCTGATTTTTATGCGTACGTGGTGAAAATTATTATTGAATGATTATTTGTCTATGAATATATGATTCTCATGATAAGGATGTGTGATATGTGATCTTTGTGATGTGAATAAGATGATGGTTTTAAAAAGGTGATTTTTTGAATGTATATGACATGATTCTTAGTGGCTGTGTGCGAGTATAATTGTGATAATATATGGTCATCTCATGGCATATGCATCTTCATGGGAGTTGCCTTAGTGGCAGGTTTATTTTCCCCGTTGGTATGGGTGATCTTTCTGTGTGGAAGTTGCCTTAGTGGCAAGTTTATATCCGGATCATTTAGTTTTAGGAGCATGCATTATGCATATTTTTTATATACGATTTACTGTTTGCGCATTTTTTTCTTTTAAATTACAAGTTTTTACCTTTATATGTTTTGTGTTATTCTTCTATATGTTTAGCCTTGGTTTGATGTGGATGATGGAAAAAATTGACCCTTACCACAACATTTTAGGTACTAATGAGTTCGAGGAGATTCAAGAGTAATTGATGAGTATTAACGTGCGGCGAACGTGGGGTAAAAATGGGGTTTGCAAGACAATTTTGTAATTATAAGTATTGCCGCAAAATTTCTATGTTTATTTATTTTTTTAATTTTTGTCACTAAACATTTAAATGCATTCGAATTCTATAAATACGGAAGTGGATTTTTGCTTCGGTTAGGAATAATTGATTTTTCCTTTATTTTAGCTTGAATAAACCTTTTTTTTATAATATTAAACAAATGTGATTGTTACTAATTATTTAAAAGCATAAATGTGATTGTTACTAATTATTTAAAAGTATAAATGTAGATATTGTTACCAAAAAAAAAATTATTGTAAATTTTTCCAAAAGTATTTTTTTTAGTAACGTTTTCTAAATGTGATTGTTACTAATTATTTTTTAGTAACGTTTTCTAAATGTGATTGTTACTAATTATTTTTTAGTAACGTTTTCTAAATGTTATGAGGTGGTTACTTATCACCCAGGTACCGGGCTCGATTCCCACGGAAGGCCAAAACTCACTATTTCCACTGGGTGGTTAGGGGGAGTGAGAAGACCGAGTAAATGACGTAAATGTTCATCCAATGACACAAATGCTCTTATTGGATGAACTACATTCTTTAAATACGAAAAGTGATTAGAATGAGCCTTGGGATGCACAAAATGACGTAAATGTTCATCCAATGACACAAACGCACTTATTGGATGAACTACATTCCTTAAGTACGAAAAGTGATTAGAATAAGCATTGGGATGCACAAAATGACGTAAATGTTCATCCAGTGACACAAATGCCCTTATAGGATGAAGTACATCATTAAGTACGAAAGTGATTAGCATAAGCATTGGGATGCACAAAATGAACTAAATGATAAATTATTGACACAAACGCGCTCATTGGATGAACTACATTCCTTAAGTACGAAAAGTGATTAGAATAAGCCTTGGGATGCACAAAATGACGTAAATGTTCATCCAATGACACAAACACACTTATTGGATGAACTACATTCCTTAAGTACGAAAAGTGATTAGAATAAGCCTTGGGATGCACAAAATGACCTAAATGTTAAATTAATGACACAAACGAGCTGATTGGATGAACTACATTCCTTAAGTACGAAAAGTGATTAGAATAAGCCTTGGGAAGCACAAAATGACGTAAATGTTCATCCAATGACACAAACGCACTTATTGGATGAACTACATTCCTTAAGTACGAAAAGTGATTAGAATAAGCATTGGGATGCACAAAATGACGTAAATGTTCATCCAGTGACACAAATGCCCTTATAGGATGAAGTACATCATTAAGTACGAAAAGTGATTAGCATAAGCCTTGGGATGCACAAAATGACCTAAATAATAAATTATTGACACAAACGCGGTCATTGGATGAACTACATTCCTTAAGTACGAAAAGTGATTAGAATAAGCCTTGGGATGCACAAAATGAGGTAAACATTCGTCCAATGACACAAATGCGCTTATTGGATGAACTGCATTCGTTAAGTACGAATAGTGATTAGAATAAGCCTTGGGATGCACAAAATGACGTAAATGTTCAACCAATGACACAAACGCACATATTGGATGAACTACATTCCTTAAGTACGAAAAGTGAGTAGAATAAGCCTTGAGATGCACAAAATGACGTAAATTTTTATCCAATGACACAAATGCACTTATATGATGAACTACATCCTTAAGTACGAAAAGTGATTAGAATAAGCCTTGGGATGCACAAAATGACCTAAATGTTAAATTAATGACACAAACGAGTTGATTGGATGAACTACATTCCTTAAGTACGAAAAGTGATTAGAATAAGCCTTGGGATGCACAAAATGACGTAAATGTTCATCAAATGATACAAGCACTTATTGGATGAACTACATTCCTTAAGTACGAATAGTGATTAGAATAAGCCTTGGGATCCAAAAAATGACATCAATGTTCATCCAATGACACAAACGCGCTTATTGGATGAACTACATTCCTTAAGAACGAAAAGTGATTAAAATAAGCCTTGCGATGCACAAAATGACGTAAATGTTCATCCAATGACACAAATGCACTTATAGGATGAACTACATCCTTAAGTAGGAAAAGTGATTAGAATAAGCCTTGGGATGCAGAAAATGACCTAAATGTTAAATTATTGACTCAAACGCGCTCATTGGATGAACTACATTCCTTAAGTACGAAAAGTGATTAGAATAAGCATTGGGATGCACAAAATGACGTAAATGTTCATCCAACGACACAAACGCGCTTATTGGATGAACTACATTCCTTAAGTACGAAAAGTCATTAGAATAAGCCTTGGGCTGCACGAAATGACTTAAGCGTTCATCCAATGACACAAATGCACTTATTGGATGAACTACTTTCCTTAAATACGAAAAGTGATTAGAATAAGCCTTGAGATGCCCAAAATGACGTAAATGTGTATCCAATACACAAATGCACTTATAGGATGAACTACATCATTAAGTACGAAAAGTGATTAGAATAAGCCTTGGGATGCACAAAATGACCTAAATGTCAAATTATTGACACAAACGAGCTCATTGGATGAACTACATTCCTGAATTACGAAAAGTGATTAGAATAAGCATTGGGATGCACAAAATGATGTAAATGTTCATCCAGTGACACAAATGCACTTATAGGAAGAACTACATCCTTAAGTACGAATAGTGATCAGAAAAGCCTTGGGATCCACAAAATGACGTAAATGTTCATCCAATGACACAAACGCGCTTATTGGAAAAACTACATTCCTTAAGTACGAAAAGTGATTAGAATAAGCCTTGGGATGCACAAAATGACGTAAATGTTCATCTAATGACACAAATGCTCTTATTGGATGAACTGAATTCTTTAAGTACGAAAAGTGATTAGAATGAGCCTTGGGATGCACAAAATGACGTAAATGTTCATCCAATGACACAAACACAGTTATTGGATGAACTACATTCCTTAAGTACGAAAAGTGACTAGAATAAGCATTGGGTTGCACAAAATGACGTAAATATTCATCCAGTGACATAAATGCACTTATAGGATGAACTACATCATTAAGTACGGAAAGTGATTAGCATAAGCCTTGGGATGCACAAAATGACCTAAATGTTAAATTAATGACACAAACACGTTCATTGGATAAACTACATTCCTTAAGTACGAAAAGTGATTAGAATACGCATTGGGATGCACAAAATGACGTAAATGTCATCCAGTGACACAAAAGCACTTATAGGATGAACTACATCCTTAAGTACAAAAAGTGATTAGAATAAGCCTTGGGATGCACAAAATGACCTAAATGTTAAATTAATGACACAAATGAGTTGATTGGATGAACTTTATTCCTTAAGTACGAAAAATGATTAGAATAAGCCTTGGGATGCACAAAATGACGTAAATATTCATCCAATGACAAAAACGCGCTTATTGGATGAGCTACATTCCTTAAGTACGAAAAGTGAATAGAATAAGCCTTCGGATGCAGAAAATGACGTAAATGTTCATCCAATGACACAAACGAGCTGATTGGATGAACTACATTCCTTAAGTACGAAAAGTGATTAGAAAAAGCCTTGGGATGCACAGAATGACGTAAATGTTCATCACATGATTCAATTGCACTTATTGGATGAATTACATTCCTTAAGTACGAATAGTGATTAGAATAAGCCTTGGGATCCAAAAAATGACACAAATGCTCTTATTGGATGCACTACTTACCTTAAGTACGAAAAGTGATTAGAATAAGCCTTGAGATGCACAAAATGACGTAAATGTTCATCCAATGACACAAATGCTCTTATTGGATTAACTACATTCTTTAAGAAGGAAAAGTGATTAGAATAAGCCTTGCGATGCACAAAATGACGTAAATGTTCATCCAATGACACAAACACGCTCATTGGATGAACTACATTCCTTAAGTACGAAAAGTGATTAGAATAAGCATTCGGATGCAGAAAATGACCTAAATGTTCATCCAATGACACAAATGCTCTTATTGGTTAAACTGCATTCTTTATGTACGAAAAGTGATTAGAATAAGCCTTGGGATGCACAAAATGACGTAAATGTTCATCCAATGACACAAACGCACTTATTGGATAAACTACCTTCCTTAAGTACAAAAAGTGATTAGAATAAGCCTTGGGATGCACAAAATGACGTAAATGTTCATCCAATGACACAAACGCGCTTGATGGATGAACTACATTCCTTAAGTACGAAAAATGATTAGAATAAGCCTTGGGCTGCACGAAAAGACTTAAGCGTTCATCCAATGACACAAATGCACTTATGGGATGAACTACTTTCCTTAAATACGAAAAGTGATTAGAATAAGCCTTGAAATGCCCAAAATGACGTAAATGTTCATCCAATGACACAAATGCACTTATAGGATGAACTACATCATTAAGTACAAAAAGTGATTAGAATAAGCCTTGGGATGCATAAAATGACGTAAATGTTCATCCAATGACACAAACGCGCTTATTGGATGAACTACATTCCTTAAGAACGAAAAGTGATTAAAATAAGCCTTGGGATGCACAAAATGACGTAAATGTTCATCCAATGACACAAATGCACTTATAGGATGAACTACATCCTTAAGTAGGAAAAGTGATTAGAATAAGCCTTGGGATGCAGAAAATGACCTAAATGTTAAATTATTGACTCAAACGCGCTCATTGGATGAACTACATTCCTTAAGTACGAAAAGTGATTAGAATAAGCATTGGGATGCACAAAATGACGTAAATGTTCATCCAACGACACAAACGCGCTTATTGGATGAACTACATTCCTTAAGTACGAAAAGTCATTAGAATAAGCCTTGGGCTGCACGAAATGACTTAAGCGTTCATCCAATGACACAAATGCACTTATTGGATGAACTACTTTCCTTAAATACGAAAAGTGATTAGAATAAGCCTTGAGATGCCCAAAATGACGTAAATGTGTATCCAATACACAAATGCACTTATAGGATGAACTACATCATTAAGTACGAAAAGTGATTAGAATAAGCCTTGGGATGCACAAAATGACCTAAATGTCAAATTATTGACACAAACGAGCTCATTGGATGAACTACATTCCTGAATTACGAAAAGTGATTAGAATAAGCATTGGGATGCACAAAATGACGTAAATGTTCATCGAGTGACACAAATGCACTTATAGGAAGAACTACATCCTTAAGTACGAATAGTGATCAGAAAAGCCTTGGGATCCACAAAATGACGTAAATGTTCATCCAATGACACAAACGCGCTTATTCGAAAAACTACATTCCTTAAGTACGAAAAGTGATTAGAATAAGCCTTGGGATGCACAAAATGACGTAAATGTTCATCTAATGACACAAATGCTCTTATTGGATGAACTGAATTCTTTAAGTACGAAAAGTGATTAGAATGAGCCTTGGGATGCACAAAATGACGTAAATGTTCATCCAATGACACAAACACAGTTATTGGATGAACTACATTCCTTAAGTACGAAAAGTGACTAGAATAAGCATTGGGTTGCACAAAATGACGTAAATATTCATCCAGTGACATAAATGCACTTATAGGATGAACTACATCATTAAGTACGGAAAGTGATTAGCATAAGCCTTGGGATGCACAAAATGACCTAAATGTTAAATTAATGACACAAACACGTTCATTGGATAAACTACATTCCTTAAGTACGAAAAGTGATTAGAATACGCATTGGGATGCACAAAATGACGTAAATGTCATCCAGTGACACAAAAGCACTTATAGGATGAACTACATCCTTAAGTACAAAAAGTGATTAGAATAAGCCTTGGGATGCACAAAATGACCTAAATGTTAAATTAATGACACAAATGAGTTGATTGGATGAACTTTATTCCTTAAGTACGAAAAATGATTAGAATAAGCCTTGGGATGCACAAAATGACGTAAATATTCATCCAATGACAAAAACGCGCTTATTGGATGAGCTACATTCCTTAAGTACGAAAAGTGAATAGAATAAGCCTTCGGATGCAGAAAATGACGTAAATGTTCATCCAATGACACAAACGAGCTGATTGGATGAACTACATTCCTTAAGTACGAAAAGTGATTAGAAAAAGCCTTGGGATGCACAGAATGACGTAAATGTTCATCACATGATTCAATTGCACTTATTGGATGAATTACATTCCTTAAGTACGAATAGTGATTAAAATAAGCCTTGGGATCCAAAAAATGACACAAATGCTCTTATTGGATGCACTACTTACCTTAAGTACGAAAAGTGATTAGAATAAGCCTTGAGATGCACAAAATGACGTAAATGTTCATCCAATGACACAAATGCTCTTATTGGATTAACTACATTCTTTAAGAAGGAAAAGTGATTAGAATAAGCCTTGCGATGCACAAAATGACGTAAATGTTCATCCAATGACACAAACACGCTCATTGGATGAACTACATTCCTTAAGTACGAAAAGTGATTAGAATAAGCATTCGGATGCAGAAAATGACCTAAATGTTCATCCAATGACACAAATGCTCTTATTGGTTAAACTGCATTCTTTAAGTACGAAAAGTGATTAGAATAAGCCTTGGGATGCACAAAATGACGTAAATGTTCATCCAATGACACAAACGCACTTATTGGATAAACTACCTTCCTTAAGTACAAAAAGTGATTAGAATAAGCATTGGGATGCACAAAATGACGTAAATGTTCATCCAATGACACAAACGCGCTTGATGGATGAACTACATTCCTTAAGTACGAAAAATGATTAGAATAAGCCTTGGGCTGCACGAAAAGACTTAAGCGTTCATCCAATGACACAAATGCACTTATGGGATGAACTACTTTCCTTAAATACGAAAAGTGATTAGAATAAGCCTTGAAATGCCCAAAATGACGTAAATGTTCATCCAATGACACAAATGCACTTATAGGATGAACTACATCATTAAGTACAAAAAGTGATTAGAATAAGCCTTGGGATGCATAAAATGACGTAAATGTTCATCCAATGACACAAACGCGCTTATTGGATGAACTACATTCCTTAAGAACGAAAAGTGATTAAAATAAGCCTTGGGATGCACAAAATGACGTAAATGTTCATCCAATGACACAAATGCACTTATAGGATGAACTACATCATTAAGTACAAAAAGTGATTAGAATAAGCCTTGGGATGCATAAAATGACCTAAATGTTAAATTATTGACACAAACGCGCTCATTGGATGAACTACATTCATTAGGATGCACAAAATGACGTAAATGTTCATCTAATGACACAAATGCTCTTATTGGATGAACTAAATTCTTTAAGTACGAAAAATGATTAGAATGAGCCTTGGGATGCACAAAATGAATGAAATGATCATCTAATGACACAAACGCACTTATTGGATGAACTACATTCCTTAAGTACGAAAAGGTATTAGAATAAGCATTGGGATGCACAAAATGACGTAAATGTTCATCCAGTGACACAAATGCACTTATAGGATGAACTACATCATTAAGTACGGAAAGTGATTAGCATAAGCCTTGGGATGCACAAAATGACCTAAATGTTAAATTAATGACACAAACGAGCTGATTGGATGAACTACATTCCTTAAGTGCGAAAATTGATTAGAATAAGCCTTGGGATGCACTGAATGACGTAAATGTTCATCAAATTATACAATTGCACTTATTGGATGAATTACATTCCTTAAGTACGAATACTGATTAGAATAAGTCTTGGGATCCAAAAAATGACGTAAATGTTCATCCCATGACACAAACGCGCTTATTGGATGAACTACATTCCTTAAGAACGAAAAGTGATTAGAATAAGCCTTGGGTTGCACAACATGACGTAAATGTTCATCCAATGACACAAATGCTCTTATTGGTTAAACTACATTCTTTAAGAACAAAAAGTGATTAGAATAAGCCTTGGGATGCACAAAACGACGTAAATGTTCATCCAATGACACAAATGCACTTATTGGATGAACAACATTCCTTAAGTACGAAATATGATTAGAATAAGCCTTGGGATGCACAAAATGACGTAAATGTTCATCCAATGACACAAACGCGCATATTGGATGAACTACATTCCTTATGTACGAAAAGTGATTGGAATAAGCCTTAGGATGCACAAAATGACGTAAATGTTCATCCAATGACACAAATGCACTTATTGGATGAACTACATTCTAGAAGTACGAAAAGTGATTAGAATAAGCCTTGGGCTGCACGAAATGACGTAAACGTTCATCCAATGACACAAATGCACTTATGGATTAACTACTTTCCTTAAGTACGAAAAGTGATTAGAATAAGCCTTGAGATGCACAAAATGACGTAAATGTTCATCCAATGACACAAATGCTCTTATTGGATGAACTACATTCTTTAAGTACGAAAAGTGATTAGAATAAGCTTTGGGATGCACAAAATGACATAAATGTTCATCCAATGACACAAACGTGCATATTGGATGAACTACTTTCTTTAAGTACGAAAAGTGATTAGAATAAGCCTTGGGATGCACAAAATGACGTAAATGTTCATCCAATGACACAAATGATCTTATTGGAGGAACTACATTCTTTAAGTACGAAAAGTGATTAGAATAAGCCTTGGGATGCACAAAGTGACGTAAATGTTCATCCAATGACACAAATGCTCTTATTGGTTAAACTAGATTCTTTAAGTACGAAAAGTGATTAGAATAAGCATTGGGATGCAGAAAATGACCTAAATGTTCATCCAATGACACAAATGCTCTTATTGGTTAAACTACATTCTTTAAGTACGAAAGGGATTAGAATAAGCATTGGGATGCACAAAATGACATAAATGTTCATCCAATGACACAAACGCACTTATTGGATGATCTACATTCTTAAGTACAAAAAGTGATTAGAATAAGCCTTGGGATGCACAAAATGACGTAAATGTTCATCCACTGACACAAACGCACTTATTGGATGAACTACATTCCTTAATTACGAAAAGTGAATAGAATAATCCTTGGGATGCACAAAATGACTTAAACGTTCATCCAATGACACAAATGCTCTTATTGGATGAACTACTTTCCTTAAATACGAAAAGTCATTAGAATAAGCGTTGAGGTGCCCAAAATGACGTAAATGTTCATCCAATGACACAAATGCACTTATAGGATGAACTACATCATTAAGCACGAAAAGTGATTAGCATAAGCTTTGGGATGCACAAAATGACCTAAATGTTAAATTATTGACACAAACGTGCTCATTGGATGAACTACATTCCTTAAGTACGAAAAGTGATTAGAATACGCATTGGGATGCACAAAATGACGTAAATGTTCATCCAATGACACAAATGCACTTATAGGATGAACTACATCCTTAAGTACGAAAAGTGATTAGAATAAGCCTTGGGATGCACAAAATGACCTAAATGTTAAATTAATGAGACAAACGAGCTGATTGGATGAACTACATTCCTTAAGTACGAAAAGTGATTAGAATAAGCCTTGGGATGCACAAAATGACGTAAATGTTCAGCCAATGACACAAACGCTCTCATTGGATGAACTACGTTCCTTAAGTACGAAAAGTGATTAGAATAAGCATTGGGATGCAGAAAATGACCTAAATGTTCATCCAATGACACAAATGCTCTTATTGGTTAAACTACATTCTTTAAGTACGAAAAGTGATTAGAATAAGCCTTGGGAGGCACAAAATGACGTAAATGTTCATCCAATGACACAAACGCACTTATTGGATGATCTACATTCTTAAGTACAAAAATTGATTAGATTAAGCCTTGGGATGCACAAAATGACGTAAATGATCAGCCAATGACACAAACGCACTTATTGGATGAACTACATTCCTTAATTATGAAAAGTGATTAGAATAATCCTTGGGATGCACAAAATGACTTAAACATTCATCCAATGACACAAATGCTCTTATTGGATGAACTACTTTCCTTAAATACGAAAAGTCATTAGAATAAGCGTTGAGGTGCCCAAAATGACGTAAATGTTCATCCAATGACACAAATGCACTTATAGGATGAACTACATCATTAAGCACGAAAAGTGATTAGCATAAGCTTTGGGATGCACAAAATGACCTAAATGTTAAATTATTGACATAAACGTGCTCATTGGATGAACTACATTCCTTAAGTACGAAAAGTGATTAGAATACGCATTGGGATGCATAAAATGACGTAAATGTTCATCCAGTGACACAAATGCACTTATAGGATGAACTACATCCTTAAGTACGAAAAGTGATTAGAATAAGCCTTGGGATGCACAAAATGACCTAAATGTTAAATTAATGACACAAACGAGCTGATTTGATGAACTGCATTCCTTAAGTATGAAAAGTGATTAGAATAAGCCTTGGGATGCACAAAATGACGTAAATGTTCATCCAATGACACAAATGCTCTTATGGGATGAACTACATTCTTTAAATACGAAAAGTGATTACAATGAGCCTTGGGATGCACAAAATGACGTAAGTGTTCATCCAGTGGCACAAATGCATTTGTATGAGGAATTACATCCTTAAGTACGAAAAGTGATTTGAATAAGCCTTGGGATGCACAAAATGACGTAAATGTTCATCCAATGACACAAACGTGCTCATTGGATGAACTACATTCCTTAAGTACGAAAACTGATTAGAATAAGCATTGGGATGCACAAAATGACGTAAATGTTCATCCAATGAAACAAACGCGCTTATTGGATGAACTACATTCCTTAAGTACGAAAAGTGATAAGAATAAGCCTTGGGCTGCACTAAATGACTTAAGCGTTCATCCAATGACACAAATGCACTCATTGGATGAACTACTTTCCTTAAATACGAAAAGTGATTAGAATAAGCCTTGAGATGCCCAAAATGACGTAAATGTTCATTCAATGACACAAATGCACTTATAGGATGAACTACATCATTAAGTACGAAAAGTGATTACCATAAGCTTAGGGATGCACAAAATGACCTAAATGTTAAATTATTGACACAAACGCGTTTATTGGATGAACTACATTCCTGAAGTACGAAAAGTGATTACAATAAGCATTGGGATGCACAAAATGACATAAAGGTTCATCTAGTGACACAAATGCACTTATAGGATGAACTACATCCTTAAGTACGAAAAGTGATTAGAATAAGCCTTGGGATGCACAAAATGACCTAAATGTTTAATTAATGACACAAACGAGCTGATTGGATGAACTGCATTCCATAAGTACGAAAAGTGATTAGAATAAACATTGGGATGCACAAAATGACGTAAATGTTCATCCAATGACACAAACGTGCTTATTGGATGAACTACATTCCTTAAGTACGAAAAGTGATTAGAATAAGCCTTGGGCTGCACGAAATGACTTAAGCGTTCATCGAATGAAAGAAATGCACTCATTGGATGAACTACTTTCCCTAAATACGAAAAGTGATTAGAATAAGCCTTGAGATGCCCAAAGTGACGTAAATGTTCATCCAATGACATAAATGCACTTATAGGATGAACTACATCATTAAGTACGAAAAGTGATTAGAATAAGCCTTGGGATGCACAAAATGACGTAAATGTTCATCCAATGACACAAATGCTCTTATTGGATGAACTACATTCTTTAAGTACGAAAAGTGATTAGAATAAGCCTTGGGATGCACAAAATGACATAAATGTTCATCCAATGACACAAATGCTCTTATTGGTTAAACTACATTCTTTAAGTACGAAAAGTGATTAGAATAAGCATTGGGATGCAGAAAATGACCTAAATGTTTATCCAATGACACAAATGCTCTTATTGGTTAAACTACATTCTTTAAATACGAAAAGTGATTACAATGAGTCTTGGGATGCACAAAATGACGTAAATGTTCATCCAGTGGCACAAATGCATTTATAGGAGGAATTACATCCTTAAGTACGAAAAGTGATTTGAATAAGCCTTGGGATGCACAAAATGACGTAAATGTTCATCCAATGACACAAACGCGCTCATTGGATGAACTACATTCCTTAAGTACGAAAACTGATTAGAATAAGCATTGGGATGCACAAAATGACGTAAATGTTAATCCAATGAAACAAACGCGCTTATTGGATGAACTACATTCCTTAAGTACGAAAAGTGATAAGAATAAGCCTTGGGCTGCACGAAATGACTTAAGCGTTCATCCAATGACACAAATGCACTCATTGGATGAACTACTTTCCTTAATTACGAAAAGTGAATAGAATAATCCTTGGGATGCACAAAATGACTTAAGCGTTCATCCAATGACACAAATGCACTCATTGGATGAACTACTTTCCTTAAATACGAAAAGTGATTAGAATAAGCCTTGAGATGCCCAAAATGACGTAAATGTTCATCCAATGACACAAATGCACTTATAGGATGAACTACATCATTAAGTACGAAAAATGATTACCATAAGCTTTGGGATGCACAAAATGACCTAAATGTTAAATTATTGACACAAACGCGTTTATTGGATGAACTACATTCCGGAAGTACGAAAAGTGATTACAATAAGCATTGGGATGCACAAAATGACGTAAAGGTTCATCTAGTGACACAAATGCACTTATAGGATGAACTACATCCTTAAGTACGAAAAGTGATTAGAATAAGCCTTGGGATGCACAAAATGACCTAAATGTTTAATTAATGACACAAACGAGCTGATTGGATGAACTGCATTCCTTAAGTACGAAAAGTGATTAGAATAAACATTGGGATGCACAAAATGACGTAAATGTTCATCCAGTGACACAAATGCACTTATAGGATGAACTACATCCTTAAGTACGAAAAGTGATTAGAATAAGCCTTGGGATGCACAAAATGACCTAAATGTTAAATTAATGACACAAACGAGCTGATTTGATGAACTGCATTCCTTAAGTACGAAAAGTGATTAGAATAAGCCTTGGGATGCACAAAATGACGTAAATGTTCATCCAATGACACAAACGCGCTCATTGGATGAACTACATTCCTTAAGTACGAAAACTGATTAGAATAAGCATTGGGATGCACAAAATGACGTAAATGTTCATCCAATGAAACAAACGCGCTTATTGGATGAACTACATTCCTTAAGTACGAAAAGTGATAAGAATAAGCCTTGGGCTGCACGAAATGACTTAAGCGTTCATCCAATGACACAAATGCACTCATTGGATGAACTACTTTCCTTAAATACGAAAAGTGATTAGAATAAGCCTTGAGATGCCCAAAATGACGTAAATGTTCATCCAATGACACAAATGCACTTATAGGATGAACTACATCATTAAGTACGAAAAATGATTACCATAAGCTTTGGGATGCACAAAATGACCTAAATGTTAAATTATTGACACAAACGCGTTTATTGGATGAACTACATTCCGGAAGTACGAAAAGTGATTACAATAAGCATTGGGATGCACAAAATGACGTAAAGGTTCATCTAGTGACACAAATGCACTTATAGGATGAACTACATCCTTAAGTACGAAAAGTGATTAGAATAAGCCTTGGGATGCACAAAATGACCTAAATGTTTAATTAATGACACAAACGAGCTGATTGGATGAACTGCATTCCTTAAGTACGAAAAGTGATTAGAATAAACATTGGGATGCACAAAATGACGTAAATGTTCATCCAGTGACACAAATGCACTTATAGGATGAACTACATCCTTAAGTACGAAAAGTGATTAGAATAAGCCTTGGGATGCACAAAATGACCTAAATGTTAAATTAATGACACAAACGAGCTGATTTGATGAACTGCATTCCTTAAGTACGAAAAGTGATTAGAATAAGCCTTGGGATGCACAAAATGACGTAAATGTTCATCCAATGACACAAACGCGCTCATTGGATGAACTACATTCCTTAAGTACGAAAACTGATTAGAATAAGCATTGGGATGCACAAAATGACGTAAATGTTCATCCAATGAAACAAACGCGCTTATTGGATGAACTACATTCCTTAAGTACGAAAAGTGATAAGAATAAGCCTTGGGCTGCACGAAATGACTTAAGCGTTCATCCAATGACACAAATGCACTCATTGGATGAACTACTTTCCTTAAATACGAAAAGTGATTAGAATAAGCCTTGAGATGCCCAAAATGACGTAAATGTTCATCCAATGACACAAATGCACTTATAGGATGAACTACATCATTAAGTACGAAAAATGATTACCATAAGCTTTGGGATGCACAAAATGACCTAAATGTTAAATTATTGACACAAACGCGTTTATTGGATGAACTACATTCCTGAAGTACGAAAAGTGATTACAATAAGCATTGGGATGCACAAAATGACGTAAAGGTTCATCTAGTGATACAAATGCACTTATAGGATGAACTACATCCTTAAGTACGAAAAGTGATTAGAATAAGCCTTGGGATGCACAAAATGACCTAAATGTTTAATTAATGACACAAACGAGCTGATTGGATGAACTGCATTCCTTAAGTACGAAAAGTGATTAGAATAAACATTGGGATGCACAAAATGACGTAAATGTTCATCCAGTGACACAAATGCACTTATAGGATGAACTACATCCTTAAGTACGAAAAGTGATTAGAATAAGCCTTGGGATGCACAAAATGACCTAAATGTTAAATTAATGACACAAACGAGCTGATTTGATGAACTGCATTCCTTAAGTACGAAAAGTGATTAGAATAAGCCTTGGGATGCACAAAATGACGTAAATGTTCATCCTATGACACAAACGCGCTCATTGGATGAACTACATTCCTTAAGTACGAAAACTGATTAGAATAAGCATTGGGATGCACAAAATGACGTAAATGTTCATCCAATGAAACAAACGCGCTTATTGGATGAACTACATTCCTTAAGTACGAAAAGTGATAAGAATAAGCCTTGGGCTGCACGAAATGACTTAAGCGTTCATCCAATGACACAAATGCACTCATTGGATGAACTACTTTCCTTAAATACGAAAAGTGATTAGAATAAGCCTTGAGATGCCCAAAATGACGTAAATGTTCATCCAATGACACAAATGCACTTATAGGATGAACTACATCATTTAGTACGAAAAGTGATTAGAATAAGCCTCGGGATGCACAAAATGACCTAAATGTTAAATTATTGACACAAACGCGTTTATTGGATGAACTACATTCCTGAAGTACGAAAAGTGATTACAATAAGCATTGGGATGCACAAAATGACGTAAAGGTTCATCTAGTGACACAAATGCACTTATAGGATGAACTACATCCTGAAGTACGAAAAGTGATTAGAATAAGCCTTGTGATGCACAAAATGACCTAAAAGTTAAATTAATGACACAAACGCGCTTATTGGATGAACTACATTCCTTAAGTACGAAAAGTGATTAGAATAAACATTGGGATGCACAAAATGACGTAAATGTTCATCCAATGACACAAACGTGCTTATTGGATGAACTACATTCCTTAAGTACGAAAAGTGATTAGAATAAGCCTTGGGCTGCACGAAATGACTTAAGCGTTCATCGAATGAAAGAAATGCACTCATTGGATGAACTACTTTCCCTAAATACGAAAAGTGATTAGAATAAGCCTTGAGATGCCCAAA
>JBBPBO010001985.1:45324335-45337341 GCA_037974295.1 Cicer cuneatum
AGAATAAGCCTTGGGATCCAAAAAATGACATAAATGTTCATCCAATGACACAAACGCGCTTATTGGATGAACTACATTCCTTAAGTACGAAAAGTGATTAGAATAAGCCTTGGGATGCACAAAATGACGTAAATGTCCATCCAATGGCACAAAGGCTCTTATTGGTTAAACTACATTCTTTAAGTACGAAAAGTGATTAGAATAAGCCTTGGGATGCACAAAATTACGTAAATGTTCATCCAATGATACAATTGCACTTATTGGATGAACTACATTCCTTAAGTACGAATAGTGATTTGAAAAGCCTAGGGATCCACAAAATGACGTAAATGTTCATCCAATGACACAAACGTGCTTATTGGATAAACTACATTCCTTAAGTACGAAAAGTGATTAGAATAAGCCTTGGGTTGCACAAAATGACGTAAATGTTCATACAATGACTCAAATGCTCTTATTGGATGAACTACATTCTTTAAGTACGAAAAGTGATTAGAATGACCCTTGGGATGCACAAAATGACATAAATGTTCATCCAATGACACAAATGAATAGTGGTTCGAATAAGCCTTGGGATCCACAAAATGACGTAAATGTTCATCCAATGACACAAACGCGCTTATTGGATAAACTACATTCCTTAAGTACGAAAAGTGATTAGAATAAGCATTGGGATGCACAAAATGACGTAAATGTTCATCCAGTGACACAAATGCACTGATAGAATGAACTACATCCTTAAGTACGAAAAGTGATTAGAATAAGCCTTGAGATGCACAAAATGACGTAAATGTTCATCCAATGACACAAATGCTCTTATTGGATGAACAACATTCTTTAAGTACGAAAAGTGATTAGAATAAATCTTGGGATGCACAAAATGACGATAAATATTCATCCAATGATACAAACGCACTTATTGGATGAACTACATTCCTTAAGTACGAAAAGTGATTAGAATAAGCCTTGGGATGCACAAAATGACCTAAATGTTAAATTAATGACACAAACGCGCTGATTGGATAAACTACATTCCTTAAGTACGAAAAGTGATTAGAATAAGCCTTGGGATGCACAAAATGACGTAAATGTTCATCCAATGACACAAACGGACTTATTGGATGAACTACATTCCTTAAGTACGAAAAGTGATTAGAATAAGCCTTGGGATGCACAAAATGACGTAAATGTTCATCAAATGACACAAATGCAATTATTGGATGAACTACATTCCTGAAGTACGAAAAGTGATAAGAATAAGCCTTGGGCTGTACGAAATGACGTAAACGTTCATCCAATCACACAAATGCACTTATTGGATGAACTACTTTCCTTAAGTACGAAAAGTGATTAGAATAAGCCTTCAGATGCACAAAATGACGTAAATGTTCATTTAATGACACAATTGCTCTTATTGGATGAACTACATTCCTTAAGTACGAAAAGTGATTAGAATAAGCATTGGGATGCACAAAATGACGTAAATGTTCATCCAATGACACAAACGCGCTTATTGGATGAACTACATTCCTGAAGTACAAAAAGTGATTAGAATAAGTCTCGGGCTGCACGAAATGACTTAAGCGTTCATCCAATGACACAAATGCACTCATTGGATAAACTATTTTCCTTAAATACGAAAAGTGATAAGAATAAGCATTGAGATGCACAAAATGACGTAAATGTTCATCCAGTGACACCAATGCACTTATAGGATGAACTACATCCTTAAGTACGAAAAGTGATTAGAATAAGCCTTGGGACGCACAAAATGACGTAAATGTTTATCAAATGATACAATTGCACATATTGGATGAACTACATTCGTTAAGTACGAATAGTGATTAGAATAAGCCTTGGGATCCAAAAAATGACATAAATGTTCATCCAATCACACAAACGCGCTTATTGGATGAACTACATTCCTTAAGTACGAAAAGTGATTAGAATAAGCCTTGGGTTGCACAAAATGACGTAAATGTTCATACAATGACTCAAATGCTCTTATTGGATGAACTACATTCTTAAAGTACGAAAAGTGATTAGAATGACCCTTGGGATGCACAAAATGACGTAAATGTTCATCCAATGACACAAATGAATAGTGATTCGAATAAGCCTTGGGATCCACAACATGACGTAAATGTTCATCCAATGACACAAACGCGCTTATTGGATAAACTACATTCCTTAAGTACGAAAAGTGATTAGAATAAGCATTGGGATGCACAAAATGACGTAAATGTTCATCCAGTGATACAAATGCACTTATAGGATGAACTACATCATTAAGTACGAAAAGTGATTAGAATAAGCCTTGAGATGCACAAAATGACGTAAATGTTCCTCCAATGACACAAATGCTCTTATTGGATGAACAACATTCTTTAAGTACGAAAAGTGATTAGAATAACTCTTGGGATGCACAAAATGACGATAAATGTTCATCCAATGATACAAACGCACTTATTGGATGAACTACATTCCTTAAGTACGATAAGTGATTAGAATAAGCCTTGGGATGCACAAAATGACCTAAATGTTAAATTAATGACACAAACGCGCTGATTGGATGAACTACATTCCTTAAGTACGAAAAGTGATTAGAATAAGCCTTGGGATGCACAAAATGACGTAAATGTCCATCCAATGGCACAAAGGCTCTTATTGGTTAAACTACATTCTTTAAGTACGAAAAGTGATTAGAATAAGCCTTGGATGCACAAAATTACGTAAATGTTCATCCAATGATACAATTGCACTTATTGGATGAACTACATTCCTTAAGTACGAATAGTGATTTGAAAAGCCTCGGGATCCAAAAAATGACATAAATGTTCATCCAATCACACAAACGCGCTTATTGGATGAACTACATTCCTTAAGTACGAAAAGTGATTAGAATAAGCCTTGGGATGCACAAAATGACGTAAATGTCCATCCAATGGCACAAAGGCTCTTATTGGTTAAACTACATTCTTTAAGTACGAAAAATGATTAGAATAAGCCTTGGATGCACAAAATTACGTAAATGTTCATCCAATGATACAATTGCACTTATTGGATGAACTACATTCCTTAAGTACGAATAGTGATTTGAAAAGCCTCGGGATCCACAAAATGACGTAAATGTTCATCCAATGACACAAACGTGCTTATTGGATAAACTACATTCCTTAAGTACGAAAAGTGATTAGAATAAGCCTTGGGTTGCACAAAATGACGTAAATGTTCATACAATGACTCAAATGCTCTTATTGGATGAACTACATTCTTTAAGTACGAAAACTGATTAGAATGACCCTTGGGATGCACAAAATGACGTAAATGTTCATCCAATGACACAAATGAATAGTGGTTCGAATAAACCTTGGGATCCACAAAATGACGTAAATGTTCATCCAATGACACAAACGCGCTTATTGGATAAACTACATTCCTTAAGTACGAAAAGTGATTAGAATAAGCATTGGGATGCACAAAATGACGTAAATGTTCATCCAGTGACACAAATGCACTTATAGGATGAACTACATCCTTAAGTACGAAAAGTAATTAGAATAAGCCTTGAGATGCACAAAATGACGTAAATGTTCATCCAATGACACAAATGCTCTTATTGGATGAACAACATTCTTTAAGTACGAAAAGTGATTAGAATAACTCTTGGGATGCACAAAATGACGATAAATGTTCATCCAATGATACAAACGCACTTATTGGATGAACTACATTCCTTAAGTACGAAAAGTGATTAGAATAAGCCTTGGGATGCACAAAATGACCTAAATGTTAAATTAATGACACAAACGCGCTGATTGGATGAACTACATTCCTTAAGTACGAAAAGTGATTAGAATAAGCCTTGGGATGCACAAAATGACGTAAATGTCCATCCAATGGCACAAAGGCTCTTATTGGTTAAACTACATTCTTTAAGTACGAAAAGTGATTAGAATAAGCCTTGGATGCACAAAATTACGTAAATGTTCATCCAATGATACAATTGCACTTATTGGATGAACTACATTCCTTAAGTACGAATAGTGATTTGAAAAGCCTCGGGATCCACAAAATGACGTAAATGTTCATCCAATGACACAAACGTGCTTATTGGATAAACTACATTCCTTAAGTACGAAAAGTGATTAGAATAAGCCTTGGGTTGCACAAAATGACGTAAATGTTCATACAATGACTCAAATGCTCTTATTGGATGAACTACATTCTTTAAGTACGAAAACTGATTAGAATGACCCTTGGGATGCACAAAATGACGTAAATGTTCATCCAATGACAAAAATGAATAGTGGTTCGAATAAGCCTTGGGATCCACAAAATGACGTAAATGTTCATCCAATGACACAAACGCGCTTATTGGATAAACTACATTCCTTAAGTACGAAAAGTGATTAGAATAAGCATTGGGATGCACAAAATGACGTAAATGTTCATCCAGTGACACAAATGCACTTATAGGATGAACTACATCCTTAAGTACGAAAAGTGATTAGAATAAGCGTTGAGATGCACAAAATGACGTAAATGTTCATCCAATGACACAAATGCTCTTATTGGATGAACAACATTCTTTAAGTACGAAAAGTGATTAGAATAACTCTTGGGATGCACAAAATGACGATAAATGTTCATCCAATGATACAAACGCACTTATTGGATGAACTACATTCCTTAAGTACGAAAAGTGATTAGAATAAGCCTTGGGATGCACAAAATGACCTAAATGTTAAATTAATGACACAAACGCGCTGATTGGATGAACTACATTCCTTAAGTACGAAAAGTGATTAGAATAAGCCTTGGGATGCACAAAATGACGTAAATGTCCATCCAATGGCACAAAGGCTCTTATTGGTTAAACTACATTCTTTAAGTACGAAAAGTGATTAGAATAAGCCTTGGATGCACAAAATTACGTAAATGTTCATCCAATGATACAATTGCACTTATTGGATGAACTACATTCCTTAAGTACGAATAGTGATTTGAAAAGCCTCGGGATCCACAAAATGACGTAAATGTTCATCCAATGACACAAACGTGCTTATTGGATAAACTACATTCCTTAAGTACGAAAAGTGATTAGAATAAGCCTTGGGTTGCACAAAATGACGTAAATGTTCATACAATGACTCAAATGCTCTTATTGGATGAACTACATTCTTTAAGTACGAAAACTGATTAGAATGACCCTTGGGATGCACAAAATGACGTAAATGTTCATCCAATGACAAAAATGAATAGTGGTTCGAATAAACCTTGGGATCCACAAAATGACGTAAATGTTCATCCAATGACACAAACGCGCTTATTGGATAAACTACATTCCTTAAGTACGAAAAGTGATTAGAATAAGCATTGGGATGCACAAAATGACGTAAATGTTCATCCAGTGACACAAATGCACTTATAGGATGAACTACATCCTTAAGTACGAAAAGTAATTAGAATAAGCCTTGAGATGCACAAAATGACGTAAATGTTCATCCAATGACACAAATGCTCTTATTGGATGAACAACATTCTT
Organism: Cicer cuneatum; assembly: GCA_037974295.1. Classification (NCBI taxonomy): domain Eukaryota; kingdom Viridiplantae; phylum Streptophyta; class Magnoliopsida; order Fabales; family Fabaceae; genus Cicer; species Cicer cuneatum. The sequence goes on from JBBPBO010001985.1 coordinate 45,329,884, forward strand.
TAAGTACGAAAAGTGATTAGAATAACTCTTGGGATGCACAAAATGACGATAAATGTTCATCCAATGATACAAACGCACTTATTGGATGAACTACATTCCTTAAGTACGAAAAGTGATTAGAATAAGCCTTGGGATGCACAAAATGACCTAAATGTTAAATTAATGACACAAACGCGCTGATTGGATGAACTACATTCCTTAAGTACGAAAAGTGATTAGAATAAGCCTTGGGATGCACAAAATGACGTAAATGTCCATCCAATGGCACAAAGGCTCTTATTGGTTAAACTACATTCTTTAAGTACGAAAAGTGATTAGAATAAGCCTTGGATGCACAAAATTACGTAAATGTTCATCCAATGATACAATTGCACTTATTGGATGAACTACATTCCTTAAGTACGAATAGTGATTTGAAAAGCCTCGGGATCCAAAAAATGACATAAATGTTCATCCAATCACACAAACGCGCTTATTGGATGAACTACATTCCTTAAGTACGAAAAGTGATTAGAATAAGCCTTGGGATGCACAAAATGACGTAAATGTCCATCCAATGGCACAAAGGCTCTTATTGGTTAAACTACATTCTTTAAGTACGAAAAATGATTAGAATAAGCCTTGGATGCACAAAATTACGTAAATGTTCATCCAATGATACAATTGCACTTATTGGATGAACTACATTCCTTAAGTACGAATAGTGATTTGAAAAGCCTCGGGATCCACAAAATGACGTAAATGTTCATCCAATGACACAAACGTGCTTATTGGATAAACTACATTCCTTAAGTACGAAAAGTGATTAGAATAAGCCTTGGGTTGCACAAAATGACGTAAATGTTCATACAATGACTCAAATGCTCTTATTGGATGAACTACATTCTTAAAGTACGAAAAGTGATTAGAATGACCCTTGGGATGCACAAAATGACGTAAATGTTCATCCAATGACACAAATGAATAGTGATTCGAATAAGCCTTGGGATCCACAACATGACGTAAATGTTCATCCAATGACACAAACGCGCTTATTGGATAAACTACATTCCTTAAGTACGAAAAGTGATTAGAATAAGCATTGAAATGCACAAAATGACGTAAATGTTCATCCAGTGATACAAATGCACTTATAGGATGAACTACATCATTAAGTACGAAAAGTGATTAGAATAAGCCTTGAGATGCACAAAATGACGTAAATGTTCCTCCAATGACACAAATGCTCTTATTGGATGAACAACATTCTTTAAGTACGAAAAGTGATTAGAATAACTCTTGGGATGCACAAAATGACGATAAATGTTCATCCAATGATACAAACGCACTTATTGGATGAACTACATTCCTTAAGTACGATAAGTGATTAGAATAAGCCTTGGGATGCACAAAATGACCTAAATGTTAAATTAATGACACAAACGCGCTGATTGGATGAACTACATTCCTTAAGTACGAAAAGTGATTAGAATAAGCCTTGGGATGCACAAAATGACGTAAATGTCCATCCAATGGCACAAAGGCTCTTATTGGTTAAACTACATTCTTTAAGTACGAAAAGTGATTAGAATAAGCCTTGGATGCACAAAATTACGTAAATGTTCATCCTATGATACAATTGCACTTATTGGATGAACTACATTCCTTAAGTACGAATAGTGATTTGAAAAGCCTCGGGATCCACAAAATGACGTAAATGTTCATCCAATGACACAAACGTGCTTATTGGATAAACTACATTCCTTAAGTACGAAAAGTGATTAGAATAAGCCTTGGGTTGCACAAAATGACGTAAATGTTCATACAATGACTCAAATGCTCTTATTGGATGAACTACATTCTTTAAGTACGAAAAGTGATTAGAATGACCCTTGGGATGCACAAAATGACGTAAATGTTCATCCAATGACACAAATGAATAGTGGTTCGAATAAGCCTTGGGATCCACAAAATGACGTAAATGTTCATCCAATGACACAAACGCGCTTATTGGATAAACTACATTCCTTAAGTACGAAAAGTGATTAGAATAAGCATTGGGATGCACAAAATGACGTAAATGTTCATCCAGTGACACAAATGCACTTATTGGATGAACAACATTCTTTAAGTACGAAAAGTGATTAGAATGACCCTTGGGATGCACAAAATGACGTAAATGTTCATCCAATGACACAAATGAATAGTGGTTCGAATAAGCCTTGGGATCCACAAAATGACGTAAATGTTCATCCAATGACACAAACGCGCTTATTGGATAAACTACATTCCTTAAGTACGAAAAGTGATTAGAATAAGCATTGGGATGCACAAAATGACGTAAATGTTCATCCAGTGACACAAATGCACTTATTGGATGAACAACATTCTTTAAGTACGAAAAGTGATTAGAATGACCCTTGGGATGCACAAAATGACGTAAATGTTCATCCAATGACACAAATGAATAGTGGTTCGAATAAGCCTTGGGATCCACAAAATGACGTAAATGTTCATCCAATGACACAAACGCGCTTATTGGATAAACTACATTCCTTAAGTACGAAAAGTGATTAGAATAAGCATTGGGATGCACAAAATGACGTAAATGTTCATCCAGTGATACAAATGCACTTATAGGATGAACTACATCATTAAGTACGAAAAGTGATTAGAATAAGCCTTGAGATGCACAAAATGACGTAAATGTTCATCCAATGACACAAATGCTCTTATTGGATGAACAACATTCTTTAAGTACGAAAAGTGATTAGAATAACTCTTGGGATGCACAAAATGACGATAAATGTTCATCCAATGATACAAACGCACTTATTGGATGAACTACATTCCTTAAGTACGAAAAGTGATTAGAATAAGCCTTGGGATGCACAAAATGACCTAAATGTTAAATTAATGACACAAACGCGCTGATTGGATGAACTACATTCCTTAAGTACGAAAAGTGATTAGAATAAGCCTTGGGATGCACAAAATGACGTAAATGTCCATCCAATGGCACAAAGGCTCTTATTGGTTAAACTACATTCTTTAAGTACGAAAAGTGATTAGAATAAGCCTTGGATGCACAAAATTACGTAAATGTTCATCCAATGATACAATTGCACTTATTGGATGAACTACATTCCTTAAGTACGAATAGTGATTTGAAAAGCCTCGGGATCCACAAAATGACGTAAATGTTCATCCAATGACACAAACGTGCTTATTGGATAAACTACATTCCTTAAGTACGAAAAGTGATTAGAATAAGCCTTGGGTTGCACAAAATGACGTAAATGTTCATACAATGACTCAAATGCTCTTATTGGATGAACTACATTCTTTAAGTACGAAAACTGATTAGAATGACCCTTGGGATGCACAAAATGACGTAAATGTTCATCCAATGACACAAATGAATAGTGGTTCGAATAAACCTTGGGATCCACAAAATGACGTAAATGTTCATCCAATGACACAAACGCGCTTATTGGATAAACTACATTCCTTAAGTACGAAAAGTGATTAGAATAAGCATTGGGATGCACAAAATGACGTAAATGTTCATCCAGTGACACAAATGCACTTATAGGATGAACTACATCCTTAAGTACGAAAAGTAATTAGAATAAGCCTTGAGATGCACAAAATGACGTAAATGTTCATCCAATGACACAAATGCTCTTATTGGATGAACAACATTCTTTAAGTACGAAAAGTGATTAGAATAACTCTTGGGATGCACAAAATGACGATAAATGTTCATCCAATGATACAAACGCACTTATTGGATGAACTACATTCCTTAAGTACGAAAAGTGATTAGAATAAGCCTTGGGATGCACAAAATGACCTAAATGTTAAATTAATGACACAAACGCGCTGATTGGATGAACTACATTCCTTAAGTACGAAAAGTGATTAGAATAAGCCTTGGGATGCACAAAATGACGTAAATGTCCATCCAATGGCACAAAGGCTCTTATTGGTTAAACTACATTCTTTAAGTACGAAAAGTGATTAGAATAAGCCTTGGATGCACAAAATTACGTAAATGTTCATCCAATGATACAATTGCACTTATTGGATGAACTACATTCCTTAAGTACGAATAGTGATTTGAAAAGCCTCGGGATCCACAAAATGACGTAAATGTTCATCCAATGACACAAACGTGCTTATTGGATAAACTACATTCCTTAAGTACGAAAAGTGATTAGAATAAGCCTTGGGTTGCACAAAATGACGTAAATGTTCATACAATGACTCAAATGCTCTTATTGGATGAACTACATTCTTTAAGTACGAAAACTGATTAGAATGACCCTTGGGATGCACAAAATGACGTAAATGTTCATCCAATGACAAAAATGAATAGTGGTTCGAATAAGCCTTGGGATCCACAAAATGACGTAAATGTTCATCCAATGACACAAACGCGCTTATTGGATAAACTACATTCCTTAAGTACGAAAAGTGATTAGAATAAGCATTGGGATGCACAAAATGACGTAAATGTTCATCCAGTGACACAAATGCACTTATAGGATGAACTACATCCTTAAGTACGAAAAGTGATTAGAATAAGCGTTGAGATGCACAAAATGACGTAAATGTTCATCCAATGACACAAATGCTCTTATTGGATGAACAACATTCTTTAAGTACGAAAAGTGATTAGAATAACTCTTGGGATGCACAAAATGACGATAAATGTTCATCCAATGATACAAACGCACTTATTGGATGAACTACATTCCTTAAGTACGAAAAGTGATTAGAATAAGCCTTGGGATGCACAAAATGACCTAAATGTTAAATTAATGACACAAACGCGCTGATTGGATGAACTACATTCCTTAAGTACGAAAAGTGATTAGAATAAGCCTTGGGATGCACAAAATGACGTAAATGTCCATCCAATGGCACAAAGGCTCTTATTGGTTAAACTACATTCTTTAAGTACGAAAAGTGATTAGAATAAGCCTTGGATGCACAAAATTACGTAAATGTTCATCCAATGATACAATTGCACTTATTGGATGAACTACATTCCTTAAGTACGAATAGTGATTTGAAAAGCCTCGGGATCCACAAAATGACGTAAATGTTCATCCAATGACACAAACGTGCTTATTGGATAAACTACATTCCTTAAGTACGAAAAGTGATTAGAATAAGCCTTGGGTTGCACAAAATGACGTAAATGTTCATACAATGACTCAAATGCTCTTATTGGATGAACTACATTCTTTAAGTACGAAAACTGATTAGAATGACCCTTGGGATGCACAAAATGACGTAAATGTTCATCCAATGACACAAATGAATAGTGGTTCGAATAAACCTTGGGATCCACAAAATGACGTAAATGTTCATCCAATGACACAAACGCGCTTATTGGATAAACTACATTCCTTAAGTACGAAAAGTGATTAGAATAAGCATTGGGATGCACAAAATGACGTAAATGTTCATCCAGTGACACAAATGCACTTATAGGATGAACTACATCCTTAAGTACGAAAAGTAATTAGAATAAGCCTTGAGATGCACAAAATGACGTAAATGTTCATCCAATGACACAAATGCTCTTATTGGATGAACAACATTCTTTAAGTACGAAAAGTGATTAGAATAACTCTTGGGATGCACAAAATGACGATAAATGTTCATCCAATGATACAAACGCACTTATTGGATGAACTACATTCCTTAAGTACGAAAAGTGATTAGAATAAGCCTTGGGATGCACAAAATGACCTAAATGTTAAATTAATGACACAAACGCGCTGATTGGATGAACTACATTCCTTAAGTACGAAAAGTGATTAGAATAAGCCTTGGGATGCACAAAATGACGTAAATGTCCATCCAATGGCACAAAGGCTCTTATTGGTTAAACTACATTCTTTAAGTACGAAAAGTGATTAGAATAAGCCTTGGATGCACAAAATTACGTAAATGTTCATCCAATGATACAATTGCACTTATTGGATGAACTACATTCCTTAAGTACGAATAGTGATTTGAAAAGCCTCGGGATCCACAAAATGACGTAAATGTTCATCCAATGACACAAACGTGCTTATTGGATAAACTACATTCCTTAAGTACGAAAAGTGATTAGAATAAGCCTTGGGTTGCACAAAATGACGTAAATGTTCATACAATGACTCAAATGCTCTTATTGGATGAACTACATTCTTTAAGTACGAAAACTGATTAGAATGACCCTTGGGATGCACAAAATGACGTAAATGTTCATCCAATGACAAAAATGAATAGTGGTTCGAATAAGCCTTGGGATCCACAAAATGACGTAAATGTTCATCCAATGACACAAACGCGCTTATTGGATAAACTACATTCCTTAAGTACGAAAAGTGATTAGAATAAGCATTGGGATGCACAAAATGACGTAAATGTTCATCCAGTGACACAAATGCACTTATAGGATGAACTACATCCTTAAGTACGAAAAGTGATTAGAATAAGCGTTGAGATGCACAAAATGACGTAAATGTTCATCCAATGACACAAATGCTCTTATTGGATGAACAACATTCTTTAAGTACGAAAAGTGATTAGAATAACTCTTGGGATGCACAAAATGACGATAAATGTTCATCCAATGATACAAACGCACTTATTGGATGAACTACATTCCTTAAGTACGAAAAGTGATTAGAATAAGCCTTGGGATGCACAAAATGACCTAAATGTTAAATTAATGACACAAACGCGCTGATTGGATGAACTACATTCCTTAAGTACGAAAAGTGATTAGAATAAGCCTTGGGATGCACAAAATGACGTAAATGTCCATCCAATGGCACAAAGGCTCTTATTGGTTAAACTACATTCTTTAAGTACGAAAAGTGATTAGAATAAGCCTTGGATGCACAAAATTACGTAAATGTTCATCCAATGATACAATTGCACTTATTGGATGAACTACATTCCTTAAGTACGAATAGTGATTTGAAAAGCCTCGGGATCCACAAAATGACGTAAATGTTCATCCAATGACACAAACGTGCTTATTGGATAAACTACATTCCTTAAGTACGAAAAGTGATTAGAATAAGCCTTGGGTTGCACAAAATGACGTAAATGTTCATACAATGACTCAAATGCTCTTATTGGATGAACTACATTCTTTAAGTACGAAAACTGATTAGAATGACCCTTGGGATGCACAAAATGACGTAAATATTCATCCAATGACAAAAATGAATAGTGGTTCGAATAAGCCTTGGGATCCACAAAATGACGTAAATGTTCATCCAATGACACAAACGCGCTTATTGGATAAACTACATTCCTTAAGTACGAAAAGTGATTAGAATAACTCTTGGGATGCACAAAATGACGATAAATGTTCATCCAATGATACAAACGCACTTATTGGATGAACTACATTCCTTAAGTACGAAAAGTGATTAGAATAAGCCTTGGGATGCACAAAATGAC
>JBBPBO010001985.1:45337351-45350757 GCA_037974295.1 Cicer cuneatum
TTCATCCAATGACAAAAATGAATAGTGGTTCGAATAAGCCTTGGGATCCACAAAATGACGTAAATGTTCATCCAATGACACAAACGCGCTTATTGGATAAACTACATTCCTTAAGTACGAAAAGTGATTAGAATATGCATTGGGATGCACAAAATGACGTAAATGTTCATCCAGTGACACAAATGCACTTATAGGATGAACTACATCCTTAAGTACGAAAAGTGATTAGAATAAGCCTTGAGATGCACAAAATGACGTAAATGTTCATCCAATGACACAAATGCTCTTATTGGATGAACAACATTCTTTAAGTACGAAAAGTGATTAGAATAACTCTTGGGATGCACAAAATGACGATAAATGTTCATCCAATGATACAAACGCACTTATTGGATGAACTACATTCCTTAAGTACGAAAAGTGATTAGAATAAGCCTTGGGATGCACAAAATGACCTAAATGTTAAATTAATGACACAAACGCGCTGATTGGATGAACTACATTCCTTAAGTACGAAAAGTGATTAGAATAAGCCTTGGGATGCACAAAATGACGTAAATGTTCATCCAATGACACAAACGGACTTATTGGATGAACTACATTCCTTAAGTACGAAAAGTGATTAGAATAAGTCTTGGGATGCACAAAATGACGTAAATGTTCATCCAATGACACAAATGCAATTATTGGATGAACTACATTCCTGAAGTACGAAAAGTGACAAGAATAAGCCTTGGGCTGCACGAAATGACGTTCATCCAATCACACAAATGCACTTATTGGATGAACTACTTTCCTTAAGTACGAAAAGTGATTAGAATAAGCCTTGAGATGCACAAAATGACGTAAATGTTCATCCAATGACACAATTGCTCTTATTGGATGAACTACATTCCTTAAGTACGAAAAGTGATTAGAATAAGCATTGGGATGCACAAAATGACGTAAATGTTCATCCAATGACACAAACGCGCTTATTGGATGAACTACATTCCTCAAGAACAAAAAGTGATTAGAATAAGTCTCGGGCTGCACGAAATGACTTAAGCGTTCATCCAATGACACAAATGCACTCATTGGATGAACTATTTTCCTTAAATACGAAAAGTGATAAGAATAAGCATTGAGATGCACAAAATGACGTAAATGTTCATCCAGTGACACCAATGCACTTATAGGATGAACTACATCCTTAAGTACGAAAAGTGATTAGAATAAGCCTTGGGACGCACAAAATGACGTAAATGTTTATCAAATGATACAATTGCACATATTGGATGAACTACATTCGTTAAGTACGAATAGTGATTAGAATAAGCCTTGGGATCCAAAAAATGACATAAATGTTCATCCAATCACACAAACGCGCTTATTGGATGAACTACATTCCTTAAGTACGAAAAGTGATTAGAATAAGCCTTGGGATGCACAAAATGACGTAAATGTCCATCCAATGGCACAAAGGCTCTTATTGGTTAAACTACATTCTTTAAGTACGAAAAGTGATTAGAATAAGCCTTGGATGCACAAAATGACGTAAATGTTCATCCAGTGACACAAATGCACTTATAGGATGAACTACATCATTAAGTACGAAAAGTGATTAGAATAAGCCTTGAGATGCACAAAATGACGTAAATGTTCCTCCAATGACACAAATGCTCTTATTGGATGAACAACATTCTTTAAGTACGAAATGTGATTAGAATAACTCTTGGGATGCACAAAATGACGATAAATGTTCATCCAATGATACAAACGCACTTATTGGATGAACTACATTCCTTAAGTACGATAAGTGATTAGAATAAGCCTTGGGATGCACAAAATGACCTAAATGTTAAATTAATGACACAAACGCGCTGATTGGATGAACTACATTCCTTAAGTACGAAAAGTGATTAGAATAAGTCTTGGGATGCACAAAATGACGTAAATGTTCATCCAATGACACAAACGGACTTATTGGATGAACTACATTCCTTAAGTACGAAAAGTGATTAGAATAAGTCTTGGGATGCACAAAATGACGTAAATGTTCATCCAATGACACAAATGCAATTATTGGATGAACTACATTCCTAAAGTACGAAAAGTGATAAGAATAAGCCTTGGGCTGCACGAAATGACGTAAACGTTCATCCAATCACACAAATGCACTTATTGGATGAACTACTTTCCTTAAGTACGAAAAGTGATTAGAATAAGCCTTGAGATGCACAAAATGACGTAAATGTTCATCCAATGACACAATTGCTCTTATTGGATGAACTACATTCCTTAAGTACGAAAAGTGATTAGAATAAGCATTGGGATGCACAAAATGACGTAAATGTTCATCCAATGACACAAACGCGCTTATTGGATGAACTACATTCCTGAAGTACAAAAAGTGATTAGAATAAGTCTCGGGCTGCACGAAATGACTTAAGCGTTCATCCAATGACACAAATGCACTCATTGGATGAACTATTTTCCTTAAATACGAAAAGTGATAAGAATAAGCATTGAGATGCCCAAAATGACGTAAATGCTCATCCAATGACACAAATGCACTTATAGGATAATCTACATCCTTAAGTACGAAAAGTGATTAGAATAAGCCTTGGGATGCACAAAATGACCTAAATGTTAAATTAATGACCCAAACGCGCTGATTGGATGAACTACATTCCTTAAGTACGAAAAATGATTAGAATAAGCTTTGGGATGCACAAAATGATGTAAATGTTCATCCAATGATACAATTGCACTTATTGCATGAACTACATTCCTTAAGTAAGAATAGTGATTAGAAAAGCCTTGGGATCCACAAAATGACGTAAATGTTCATCCAATGACACAAACACGCTTATTGGATAAACTACATTTCTTATTTATGAAAAGTGATTAGAATAAGCCTTGGGATGCACAAAATGACGTAAATGTTCATCCAATGACACAAATGCTCTTATTGGATGAACTACATTATTTAAGTACGAAAAGTGATTAGAATAAGCATTGGGATGCACAAAATGACGTAAATGTTCATCCAGTGGCACAAATGCACTTATAGGATGAATTACATCCTTAAGTACGAAAAGTGATTAGAATAAGCCTTGAGATGCACAAAATGACGTAAATGTTCATCCAATGACACAAATGCTCTTATTGGATGAACTACATTCTTTAAGTACGAAAAGTGATTAGAATAACTCTTGGGATGCACAAAATGACGATAAATGTTCATCCAGTGACACAAATGCACTTATAGGATGAACTACATTCCTTAAGTACGAAAAGTGATTAGAATAAGCCTTGGGATGCACAAAATGACCTAAATGTTAAATTAATGACACAAACGCGCTGCTTGGATGAACTACATTCGTTAATTACGAAAAGTGATTAGAATAATCCGTGGGATGCACAAAATGAGTTAAACGTTCATCCAATGACACAAATGCACTTAATGGATGAACTACTTTCCTTAAATACGAAAAGTGATTTGAATAAGCCTTGAGATGCCCAAAAAGATGAAAATGTTCATCCAAGGACACAAATGCACTTATAGGATGAACTACATCATTAAGTACGAAAAGTGATTAGAATAAGCCTTGGGATGCACAAAATGACGTAAATGTTCATCCAATGAGACAATTGCACTTATTGGATAAACTACATTCCTTAAGTACGAATAGTGATTAGAATAAACCTTGGGATCCACAAAATGACGTAAATGTTCATCGAATGACACAAACGCGCTTATTGGATAAACTACATTCCTTAAGTACGAAAAGTGATTAGAATAAGCCTTGGGATGCACAAAATGACGTAAATGTTCATCCAATGACACGAATGCTCTTATTGGATTAACTACATTCGTTAAGTACGAAAAGTGATTAGAATAACTCTTGGGATGCACAAAATGACGATAAATGTTCATCCAATGATACAAACGCACTTATTGGATGAACTACATTCCTTAAGTACGAAAAGTGATTAGAATAAGCCTTGGGATGCACAAAATGACCTAAATGTTAAATTAATGACACAAACGCGCTGATTGGATGTACTACATTCCTTAAGTACGAAAAGTGATTAGATTAAGCCTTGGGATGCACAAAATGACGTAAATGTTCATCCAATGACACAAACGGACTTATTGGATGAACTACATTCCTTAAGTACGAAAAGTGATTAGAATAAGCCTTGGGATGCACAAAATGACGTAAATACTCATCCAATGAGACAAACGCGCTCATTGGATGAACTACATTCCTTAAGTACGAAAAGTGATTAGAATAAGCATTGGGATGCACAAAATGACGTAAATGTTTATCCAATGACACAAACGCGCTTCTTGGATAAACTACATTCTTTAAGTACGAAAAGTGATTAGAATGAGCCTTGGGATGCACAAAATGACGAAAATGTTCATCCAATGACACAAACGCACTTATTGGATGAACTAGATTCCCTATGTACGAAAAGTGATTAGAATCAGCCATGGGAAGCACAAAATGACGTAAATGTTCATCAAATGACATAAACGCACTTATTGGATGAACTACATTCCTTAAGTACAAAAAGTGATCAGAATAAGCCTTGGGATGCACAAAATGACGTAAATGTTCATCCAATGACCCAAACGCACTTATTGGATGAACTACATTCGTTAAGTACAAAAAGTGATCAGAATAAGCTTTGGATTGCACAAAATGACGTAAATGTTCATCCAATGACACAAATGCACTCATTGGATGAACTACTTTCCTTAAATACGAAAAGTGATAAGAATAAGCCTTGAGATGCCCAAAATGACGTAAATGCTCATCCAATGACAAAAATGCACTTATAGGATGAACTACATCCTTAAGTACGAAAAGTGATTAGAATAAGCCTTGGGATGCACAAAATGACGTAAATGTTCATCCAATGACACAAATGCTCTTATGGCATGAACTACATTCTTTAAGTACGAAAAGTGATTAGAATGAGCGTTGGGATGCACAAAATGACGTAAATGTTCATCCAATGACACAAACGCGGTGATTGGATGAACTACATTCCTTAAGTACGAAAAGTGATTAGAATAAGCCCTGGGATGCACAAAATAACGTAAATGTTCATCCAATGATACAATTGCACTTATTGGATGAACTACATTCCTGAAGTACGAAAAGTGATTAGAATAATCCTTTGGATCCACAAAATGACGTAAATGTTCATCCTATGACACAAATGCTCTTATTGGATGAACTACATTCTTTAAGTACGAAAAGTGATTAGAATAAGCTTTGGGATGCACAAAATGACGTAAATGTTCATCCAATGACACAAACGCGGTGATTGGATGAACTACATTCCTTAAGTACGAAAAGTGATTAGAATAAGCCTTGGGATGCACAAAATGACGTAAATGTTCATCCAATGATACAATTGCACTTATTGGATGAACTACATTCCTAAAGTACGAAAAGTGATTAGAATAATACTTTGGATCCACAAAATGACGTAAATGTTCATCCTCTGACACAAATGCTCTTATTGGATGAACTACATTCTTTAAGTACGAAAAGTGATTAGAATAAGCTTTGGGATGCACAAAATGACGTAAATGTTCATCCAATGACACAAATGCACTTATTGGATGAACTACATTCCTGAAGTACGAAAAGTGATAAGAATAAGCCTTGGGCTGCACGAAATGACGTAAACGTTCATCCAATCACACAAATGCACTTATTGGATGAACTACTTTCCTTAAGTACGAAAAGTGATTAGAATAAGCCTTGAGATGCAAAAAATGACGTAAATGTTCATCCAATGACACAAATGCTCTTATTGGATGAACTACATTCCTTAAGTACGAAAAGTGATTAGAATATGCATTGGGATGCACAAAATGACGTAAATGTTCATCCAATGACACAAACGCGCTTATTGGATGAACTACATTCCTGAAGTACAAAAAGTGATTAGAATAAGCCTCGGGCTGCACGAAATGACTTAAGCGTTCATCCAATGACACAAATGCACTCATTGGATGAACTCTTTTCCTTAAATACGAAAAGTGATAAGAATAAGCCTTGAGATGCCCAAAATGACGTAAATGCTCATCCAATGACCCAAATGCACTTATAGGATGAACTACATCCTTAAGTACGAAAAGTGATTAGAATAAGCCTTGGGATGCACAAAATGACCTAAATGTTAAATTAATGACACAAACGCGCTGATTCGATGAACTACATTCCTTAAGTACGAAAAATGATTAGAATAAGCTTTGGGATGCACAAAATGACGTAAATGTTCATCCAATGATACAATTGCACTTATTGGATGAACTACATTCCTTAAGTAAGAATAGTGATTAGAAAAGCCATGGGATCCAGAAAATGACGTAAATGTTCATCCAATGACACAAACGCACTTATTGGATAAACTACATTTCTTATTTACGAAAAGTGATTAGAATAAGCCTTGGGATGCACAAAATGACGTAAATGTTCATCCAATGACACAAATGCTCTTATGGCATGAACTACATTCTTTAAGTACGAAAAGTGATTAGAATGAGCGTTGGGATGCACAAAATGACGTAAATGTTCATCCAATGACACAAACGCACTTATTGGAGGAACTACATTCTTTAAGTACGAAAAGTGATTAGAATAAGCATTGGGATGCACAAAATGACGTAAATGTTCATCCAGTGGCACAAATGCACTTATAGGATGAATTACATCCTTAAGTACGAAAAGTGATTATAATAAGCCTTGAGATGCACAAAATGATGTAAATGTTCATCCAATGACACAAATGCTCTTATTGGATGAACTACATTCTTTAAGTACGAAAAGTGATTAGAATAACTCTTGGGATGCACAAAATGACGATAAATGTTCATCCAATGATACAAACGCACTTATTGGATGAACTACATTCCTTAAGTACGAAAAGTGATTAGAATAAGCCTTGGGATGCACAAAATGACCTAAATGTTAAATTAATGACACAACCGCGCTGATTGGACGTACTACATTCCTTAAGTACGAAAAGTGATTAGAATAAGCCTTGGGATGCACAAAATGACGTAAATGTTCATCCAATGACACAAACGGACTTATTGGATGAACTACATTCCTTAAGTACGAAAAGTGTTTAGAATAAGCCTTGGGATGCACAAAATGACGTAAATACTCATCCAATGAGACAAACGCGCTCATTGGATGAACTACATTCCTTAAGTACGAAAAGTGATTAGAATAAGCATTGGGATGCACAAAATAACGTAAATGTTCGTCCAATGACACAAAAGCGCTTATTGGATGAACTACATTCCTCAAGTACGAAAAGTGATTAGAATAAGCCTTCGGATGCACAAACTGACGTAAATGTTCATCCAATGATACAATTGCACTTATAGGATGAACTAGATTCCTTAAGTACGAATAGTGATTAGAAAAGCCTTGGGATCCACAAAATGACGTAAATGTTCCTCCAATGACACAAACGCGCTTCTTGGATAAACTACATTCTTTAAGTACGAAAAGTGATTAGAATGAGCCTTGGGATGCACAAAATGACGTAAATGTTCATCCAATGACACAAACGCACTTATTGGATGAACTACATTCCCTATGTACGAAAAGTGATTAGAATCAGCCATGGGATGCACAAAAAGACGTAAATGTTCATCAAATGACATAAACGCACTTATTGGATGAACTACATTCCTTAAGTACAAAAAGTGATCAGAATAAGCCTTGGGATGCACAAAATGACGTAAATGTTCATCCAATGACACAAACGCACTGATTGGATGAACTACATTCCTGAAGTACAAAAAGTGATCAGAATAAGCCTTGGGATGCACAAAATGACGTAAATGTTCATCCAATGACACAAATGCACTCATTGGATGAACTACTTTCCTTAAATACGAAAAGTGATAAGAATAAGCCTTGAGATGCCCAAAATGACGTAAATGCTCATCCAATGACACAAATGCACTTATAGGATGAACTACATCCTTAAGTACGAAAAGTGATTAGAACTAGCCTTGGGATGCACAAAATGACCTAAATGTTAAATTAATGACACAAACGCGCTCATTGGATGAACTACATTCCTGAAGTACGAAAAGTGATTAGAATAAGCCTTGGGATGCACAAAATGACCTAAATGTTAAATTAATGACACAAACGCGCTGCTTGGATGAACTACATTCGTTAATTACGAAAAGTGATTAGAATAATCCGTGGGATGCACAAAATGAGTTAAACGTTCATCCAATGACACAAATGCACTTAATGGATGAACTACTTTCCTTAAATACGAAAAGTGATTTGAATAAGCCTTGAGATGCCCAAAAAGATGAAAATGTTCATCCAATGACACAAATTCACTTATAGGATGAACTACATCATAAAGTACGAAAAGTGATTAGAATAAGCCTTGGGATGCACAAAATGACCTAAATGTTAAACTATTGACACAAACGCGCTCATTGGATGAACAACATTCCTGAAGTACGAAAAGTGATTATAATAAGCAGTGGGTAGCACAAAATGACGTAAATGTTCTTCCAGTGACACAAATGCACTTATAGGATGAACTACATCCTTAAGTACGAAAAGTGATTAGAATAAGCCTTAGGATGCACAAAATGACCTAAATGTTAAATTAACGACACAAACGCGCTGATTGGATGAACTACATTCCTTAAGTACGAAAAGTGATTAGAATAAGCCTTGGGATGCACAAAATGACGTAAATGTTCATCCATTGACACAAATGCACTTATTGGATGAACTACATTCCTTATTTACGAAAAGTGATTAGAATAATCCTTGGGATGCACAAAATGACTTAAACGTTCATCCAATGACACAAATGCACATATTGCATGAACTACATTCCTTAAATACGAAAAGTAATTAGAATAAGCCTTGAGATGCCCAAAAGGACGTAAATCTTTATCCAATGACACAAATGCACTGATAGGATGAAGTACATAATTAAGTACGAAAAGTGATTAGAATAAGCCTTTGGATGCACAAAATGACCTAAATGTTAAATTATTGACACAAATGCGCTTATTGGATGAATTACAATCCTGAAGTACGAAAAGTGATTCGAATAAGCGTTGGGATCGACAAAATGACGTAAATGTTCATCCAGTGACACAAATGCACTTATAGGATGAACTACATCCTTAAGTACGAAAAGTGATTAGAATAAGCCTTGGGATGCACAAAATGACCTAAATGTTAAATTAATGACACAAACTCGCTGATTGGATGAACTATATTCCTTAAGTACGAAAAGTGATTAGAATAATCCGTGGGATGCACAAAATGAGTTAAACGTTCATCCAATGACACAAATGCACTTAATGGATGAACTACTTTCCTTAAATACGAAAAGTGATTTGAATAAGCCTTGAGATGCCCAAAAAGATGAAAATGTTCATCCAATGACACAAATGCACTTATAGGATGAACTACATCATTAAGTACGAAAAGTGATTAGAATAAGCCTTGGGATGCACAAAATGACGTAAATGTTCATCCAATGAGACAATTGCACTTATTGGATAAACTACATTCCTTAAGTACGAATAGTGATTAGAATAAACCTTGGGATCCACAAAATGACGTAAATGTTCATCGAATGACACAAACGCGCTTATTGGATAAACTACATTCCTTAAGTACGAAAAGTGATTAGAATAAGCCTTGGGATGCACAAAATGACGTAAATGTTCATCCAATGACACGAATGCTCTTATTGGATGAACTACATTCTTTAAGTAGGAAAAGTGATTAGAATGAGCCTTGGGATGCACAAAATGACGTAAATGTTCATCCAATGACACAAACGCACTTATTGGATTAACTACATTCGTTAAGTACAAAAAGTGATTAGAATAAGCCTAGGGATGCACAAAATGACGTAAATGTTTATCCAATGACATAAACGCACTTATTGGCAGAACTACATTCCTTAAGTACGAAAAGTGATTAAAATAAGCCTTGGGATGCACAAAATGACGTAAATGTTCATCCAAAAACATAAACGCATTTATTGGATGAACTACATTCCTTAAGTACGAAAAGTGATTACAATAAGCCTTGGGATGCACAAAATAACGTAAATGTTAAATTAATGACACAAACACGCTTTTTGGATGGACTACATTCCTTAAGTACAAAAAGTGATTAGAATAAGCCTTGGGATGCAAAAAATGACGTAAATGTTCATCCAATGACACAAATGCACTTATTGGATGAACTACATTCCTTAGGAACGAAAACTGATTAGAATAAACCTTGGGATGCACAACATGACGTAAATATTCATCCAATGAAACAAACGCCCTTATTGGATGAACTATATTCTATAAGTATGAAAAGCGATTAGAATAAGCCTTGGGATGCACAAAATGACGTAAATGTTCATCAAATGACACAAATGGACTTATTGGATGAACTACATTCCTTAAGTACGAAAAGTGATTGGATTAAGCCTTCGGATGCACAAAATGACGTAAATGTTCATCCAAAAATAGAAACGCACTTATTGGATGAACTACATTCATTAAGTACGAAAAGTGATTAGAATAAGCCTTGGGATGCAAAAAATAACGTAAATGTTAAATTAATGACACAAACACGCTTATTGGATGAACTACATTCCTTAAGTACAAAAAGTGATTAGAATAAGCCTTGGGATGCACAAAATGACGTAAATATTCATCCAAAGACACAAATGCACTTATTGGATAAACTACATTCCTTAGGAACAAAAAGTGATTAGAATAAACCTTCGGATGCACAAAATGACGTAAATATTCATCCAATGACACAAACCCCCTTATTGGATGAACTACATTCCTTAAGTACGAAAAGTGATTAGAATAACCCTTGGGATGCACAAAATGACGTAAATGTAAAATTAACGACACAAACGCGCTGAAGGGATGAACTACATTCCTTAGGTAGGAATAGTGATTAGAATAAGTCTTGGGATGCACAAAATGACGTAAATTTTCATCCAACGACACAAACACACTTATTGGATAAACTACATTCCTTAAGTACAAAAAGTGATTATAATAAGCCTTGAGATGAACAAAATGACGTAAATGTTCATCCAATGACACAAATGCACTTAATGGATGAACTACATTCCATAAGTAGAAAAAGTGATTAGAATAAAACTTGGGATGCACAAAATGACGTAAATGTTAAATTAATGACACAAACGCGCTGATTGGATGAACTACATTCATTAAGTACGAAAAGTGATTAGAATAAGCCTTGGGATGCACAAAATGACGTAAATGTTCATCCAATGATACAATTGCACTTATTGGATGAACTACATTCCTTAAGTACGAATAGTGATTAGAATAAGCCTTGGGATGCACAAAATGACGTAAATGTTCATCCAATGATACAATTGCACTTATTGGATGAACTACATTCCTTAAGTACGAATAGTGATTTGAAAAGCCTCGGGATCCACAAAATGACGTAAATGTTCATCCAATGACACATATGCACTTATTGGATGAACTACATTCCTTAAGTACAAAAAGTGATTAGAATAAGCCTTGGGATGCACAAAATGACTAAATGTTCATCAAATGACACAAATGGACTTATTGGATGAACTACATTCCTTAAGTACGAAAAGTGATTGGATTAAGCCTTCGGATGCACAAAATGACGTAAATGTTCATCCAAAAATAGAAACGCACTTATTGGATGAACTACATTCATTAAGTACGAAAAGTGATTAGAATAAGCCTTGGGATGCAAAAAATAACGTAAATGTTAAATTAATGACACAAACACGCTTATTGGATGAACTACATTCCTTAAGTACAAAAAGTGATTAGAATAAGCCTTGGGATGCACAAAATGACGTAAATATTCATCCAAAGACACAAATGCACTTATTGGATAAACTACATTCCTTAGGAACAAAAAGTGATTAGAATAAACCTTCGGATGCACAAAATGACGTAAATATTCATCCAATGACACAAACCCCCTTATTGGATGAACTACATTCCTTAAGTACGAAAAGTGATTAGAATAACCCTTGGGATGCACAAAATGACGTAAATGTAAAATTAACGACACAAACGCGCTGAAGGGATGAACTACATTCCTTAGGTAGGAATAGTGATTAGAATAAGTCTTGGGATGCACAAAATGACGTAAATTTTCATCCAACGACACAAACACACTTATTGGATAAACTACATTCCTTAAGTACAAAAAGTGATTATAATAAGCCTTGAGATGAACAAAATGACGTAAATGTTCATCCAATGACACAAATGCACTTAATGGATGAACTACATTCCATAAGTAGAAAAAGTGATTAGAATAAAACTTGGGATGCACAAAATGACGTAAATGTTAAATTAATGACACAAACGCGCTGATTGGATGAACTACATTCATTAAGTACGAAAAGTGATTAGAATAAGCCTTGGGATGCACAAAATGACGTAAATGTTCATCCAATGATACAATTGCACTTATTGGATGAACTACATTCCTTAAGTACGAATAGTGATTAGAATAAGCCTTGGGATGCACAAAATGACGTAAATGTTCATCCAATGATACAATTGCACTTATTGGATGAACTACATTCCTTAAGTACGAATAGTGATTTGAAAAGCCTCGGGATCCACAAAATGACGTAAATGTTCATCCAATGACACATATGCACTTATTGGATGAACTACATTCCTTAAGTACAAAAAGTGATTAGAATAAGCCTTGGGATGCACAAAATGACTAAATGTTCATCAAATGACACAAATGGACTTATTGGATGAACTACATTCCTTAAGTACGAAAAGTGATTGGATTAAGCCTTCGGATGCACAAAATGACGTAAATGTTCATCCAAAAATAGAAACGCACTTATTGGATGAACTACATTCATTAAGTACGAAAAGTGATTAGAATAAGCCTTGGGATGCAAAAAATAACGTAAATGTTAAATTAATGACACAAACACGCTTATTGGATGAACTACATTCCTTAAGTACAAAAAGTGATTAGAATAAGCCTTGGGATGCACAAAATGACGTAAATATTCATCCAAAGACACAAATGCACTTATTGGATAAACTACATTCCTTAGGAACAAAAAGTGATTAGAATAAACCTTCGGATGCACAAAATGACGTAAATATTCATCCAATGACACAAACCCCCTTATTGGATGAACTACATTCCTTAAGTACGAAAAGTGATTAGAATAACCCTTGGGATGCACAAAATGACGTAAATGTAAAATTAACGACACAAACGCGCTGAAGGGATGAACTACATTCCTTAGGTAGGAATAGTGATTAGAATAAGTCTTGGGATGCACAAAATGACGTAAAT
>JBBPBO010001985.1:45354466-45432053 GCA_037974295.1 Cicer cuneatum
TTGGGATGCACAAAATGACGTAAATGTTCATCCAATGATACAATTGCACTTATTGGATGAACTACATTCCTTAAGTACGAATAGTGATTAGAATAAGCCTTGGGATGCACAAAATGACGTAAATGTTCATCCAATGATACAATTGCACTTATTGGATGAACTACATTCCTTAAGTACGAATAGTGATTTGAAAAGCCTCGGGATCCACAAAATGACGTAAATGTTCATCCAATGACACATATGCACTTATTGGATGAACTACATTCCTTAAGTACAAAAAGTGATTAGAATAAGCCTTGGGATGCACAAAATGACGTAAATGTTCATCATATGACACAAATGGACTTATTGGATGAACTACATTCCTTAAGTACGAAAAGTGATTGGATTAAGCCTTCGGATGCACAAAATAACGTAAATGTTCATCCAAAAACAGAAACGCACTTATTGGATGAACTACATTCTTTAAGTACGAAAAGTGATTAGAATAAGCCTTGGGATGCACAAAATAACGTAAATGTTAAATTAATGACACAAACACGCTTATTGGATGAACTACATTCCTTAAGTACAAAAAGTGATTAGAATTAGCCTTGGGATGCACAAAATGACGTAAATGTTCATCCAATGACACATGCACTTATTGGATGAACTACATTCCTTAGCAACGAAAAGTGATTACAATAAACCTTGGGATGCACAAAATGACGTAAATATTCATCCAATGACACAAACGCCCTTATTGGATGAACTACATTCCTTAAGTACGAAAAGTGATTAGAATAAGCCTTGGGATGCACAAAATGACGTAAATGTTAAATTAATGACACAAACGCGCTTATGGGATGAACTACATTCCTTAAGTACGAAAAGTGATTAGAATAAACCTTGGGATGCACAAAATGACGTAAATGTTCTTCCAATGACACAAATGCACTTATTGGATGAACTACATTTCTTAAGTACGAAAAGTGATTAGAATAAGCCTTGGGATGAACAAAATGACGTAAATGTTCATCCAATGACACAAATACACTTAATGGATGAACTACATTCCATAAGTACGAAAAGTGATTAGAATAAGCCTTGGGATGCACAAAATAACGTAAATGTTCATCCAATGACACAAATGCACTTATTGGATGAACTACATTCCTTAATTACGAAAAGTGATTAGAATAATCCTTGGGATGCACAAAATGACTTAAACGTTCATCCAATGACACAAATGCACTTATTGCATGAACTACTTTCCTTAAAAACGAAAAGTGATTAGAATAAGCCTTGAGATGCCCAAAATGACGTAAATGTTCATCCAATGACACAAATGCACTTCTAGGATGAACTACATCATTAAGTACGAAAAGTGATTAGAATAAGCCTTTGGATGCACAAAATGACCTAAATGTTAAATTATTGACACAAACGCGTTGATTGGATGAACTACATTCCTGAAGTACGAAAAGTGATTAGAATAAGCATTGGGATGCACAAAATGACGTAAATGTTCATCCAGTGACAGAAATGCACTTATAGGATGAACTACATCCTTAAGTACGAAAAGTGATTAGAATAAGCCTTGGGATGCACAAAATGACCTAAATGTTAAATTAATGACACAAACGCACTAATTGGATGAACTACATTCCTTAAGTACGAAAAGTGATTAGAATAAGCCTTGGGATGCACAAAATGACGTAAATCTTCATCCAATGACACAAATGCACTTATTGGATGAACTACATTCCTTAAGTACGGAAAGTGATTAGAATAAGCCTTGGGATGCACAAAATGACATAAATGTTAATTTATGACACAAACGCTCTTATTGGATGAACTATATTCCTTAAGTACGAAAAGTGATTAGAATAAGCCTTGGGATGCACAAAATAACGTATATTTTGATCCAATGAAACTAATGAACTTATTGGGTGAACTACATTCATTAAGAACAAAAAGTGATTAGAATAAGCCTTGGGATGCACAAAATGACGTAAATGTTAAATTAATGACACAAACGCGCTTATTGAATAAACTACATTCCTTAAGTACGAAAAGTGATTAGAATAAGCGTTGGGATGCACCAAATGACGTAAATGTTCCTCCAATGACACAAATGCACTTATTGGATGAACTACATTCCATAA
The DNA here is from genome assembly GCA_037974295.1 of Cicer cuneatum. Lineage (NCBI taxonomy): Eukaryota > Viridiplantae > Streptophyta > Magnoliopsida > Fabales > Fabaceae > Cicer > Cicer cuneatum. The sequence continues at coordinate 45,356,614 of JBBPBO010001985.1, forward strand.
GTACAAAAAGTAATTAGATTAAGCCTTGGGTTGCACAAAATGACGTAAATGTTCATCCAATGACACAAATGCACTTATTGGATGAACTACATTCCTTAAGTACGAAAAGTGATTAGAATAAGCCTTGAGATGCACAAAATGACGAAAATGTTGAATTAATGACACAAACGTCTTTATTGGATGAACTACATTCCTTAAGTACGAAAAATGATTAGAATAAGCCTTGGGATGCACAAAATGACGTAAATGTTAAATTAATGACACAAACGCGCTTATTGGATGAACTACATTCCTTAAGTACGAAAAGTGACTAGAATAAGCCTGAGGATGCACAAAATAACGTAAATGTTCATCCTATGACACAAATGCACTTATTGGATGAAATACATTCCTTTAGTACAAAAAGTGATAAGAATATGCCATGGGATGCACAAAATGACGTAAATGTTCATCCAATGACACAAACGCGCTTATTGGATGAACTATTATCCTTAAGTACATAAAGTGATTAGAATAAGCCTTGGGATGCACAAAATGACGTAAATGTTAAATTAATGACACAAACGCACTTATTGGATGAACTACATTCCTTAAGTACGAAAAGTGATTAGAATAAGCCTTGGGATGCACAAAATGACCTAAATGTTCATCCAATGACACAAATGCACTTATTGGATGAACTACATTCTTTAAATATGAAAATTGATAAGAATAATCTATGGGATGCACAAATTGAGGTAAATGTTAAATTAATGACACAAACACTCTTATTGGATGAACTACATTCCATAAGTACGAAAAATGATCAGAATAAGCCTTGGGATGCACAAAATGACGTAAATGTTTATCCAATGACACAAACGCGCTTATTGGATGAACTATTATCCTTAAGTACGAAAAGTGATTAGAATAAGCCTTGGGATGCACAAAATGACGTAAATGATCATCCAATGACACAAATGCACTTATTGGATGAACTACATTCCTTAAGTACGAAAAGATATTAGAATAAGCCTTGGGATGCACAAAATGACGTAAATGTTCATCCAATGATAGAAATGCACTTATTGGATGAACTACATTCTTTAAATACGAAAATTGATTAGAATGAGCCGTGGGATGCACAAAATGACGTATATTTTGATCCAATGAAACTAATGCACTTATTGGGTGAACTACATTCATTAAGAACAAAAAGTGATTATGAATAAGCCTTGGGATGCACAAAATGACGTAAATGTTAAATTAATGACACAAACGCGCTTATTGAATAAACTACATTCCTTAAGTACGAAAAGTGATTAGAATAAGCGTTGGGATGCACCAAATGACGTAAATGTTCTTCCAATGACACAACTGCACTTATTGGATGAACTACATTCCATAAGTAAGAAAAGTAATTAGATTAAGTCTTGGGTTGCACAAAATGACGTAAATGTTCATCCAATGACACAAATGCACTTATTGGATTAACTACATTCCTTAAGTATGAAAAGTGATTAGAATAAGCCTTGAGATGCACAAAATGACGAAAATGTTAAATTAATGACACAAACGCCTTTATTGGATGAACTACATTCCTTAAGTACGAAAAATGATTAGAATAAGCCTTGGGATGCACAAAATGACGTAAATGTTAAATTAATGACACCAACGCGCTTATTGGATGAACTACATTCCTTAAGTACGAAAAGTGACTAGAATAAGCCTTAGGATGCACAAAATGACGTAAATGTTCATCCTATGACACAAATGCACTTATTGGATGAAATACATTCCTTTAGTACAAAAAGTGATAAGAATAAGCCATGGGATGCACAAAATGACGTAAATGTTCATCCTATGACACAAATGCACTTATTGGATGAAATACATTCCTTTAGTACAAAAAGTGATAAGAATAAGCCATGGGATGCACAAAATGACGTAAATGTTCATCCAATGACACAAACGCGCTTATTGGATGAACTATTATCCTTAAGTACGAAAAGTGACTAGAATAAGCCTTAGGATGCACAAAATGACGTAAATGTTCATCCAATGACACAAATGCACTTATTGGATGAACTACATTCCTTAAGTACAAAAAGTGATTAGAATAAGCCATGGGATGCACAAAATGACGTAAATGTTCATCCAATGACACAAACGCGCTTATTGGATGAACTATTATCCTTAAGTACGAAAAGTGATTAGAATAAGCCTTGGGATGCACAAAATGACGTAAATGTTAAATTAATGACACAAACGCACTTATTGGATGAACTACATTCCTTAAGTACGAAAAGTGATTAGAATAAGCCTTGGGATGCACAAAACGACCTAAATGTTCATCCAATGACACAAATGCACTTATTGGATGAACTCCATTCTTTAAATACGAAAATTGATTAGAATAAGCTTTGGGATGCACAAATTGACGTAAATGTTAAATTAATGACACAAACACTCTTATTGGATGAACTACATTCCATAAGTACGAAAAATGATCAGAATAAGCCTTGGGATGCACAAAATGACGTAAATGTTCATCCAATGACACAAACGCGCTTATTGGATGAACTATTATCCTTAAGTACGAAAAGTGATTAGAATAAGTCTTGGGATGCACAAAATGACGTAAATGATCATCCAATGACACAAATGCACTTATTGGATGAACTACATTCCTTAAGTACGAAAAGATATTAGAATAAGCCTTGGGATGCACAAAATGACGTAAATGTTCATCCAATGATACAAATGCACTTATTGGATGAACTACATTCTTTAAATACGAAAATTGATTACAAGAAGCCTTAGGATGCACAAAATGACGTATATTTTGATCCAATGAAACTAATGCACTTATTGGGTGAACTACATTCATTAAGAACAAAAAGTGATTAGAATAAGCCTTGGGATGCACAAAATGACGTAAATGTTAAATTAATGACACAAACGCGTTTATTGAATAAACTACATTCCTTAAGTACGAAAAGTGATTAGAATAAGCGTTGGGATGCACCAAATCACGTAAATGTTCATCCAATGACACAAATGCACTTATTGGATAAACTACATTCCATAAGTACGAAAAGTAATTAGATTAAGCCTTGGGTTGCACAAAATGACGTAAATGTTCATCCAATGACACAAATGCACTTATTGGATGAACTACATTCCTTAAGTACGAAAAGTGATTAGAATAAGCCTTGAGATGCACAAAATGACGAAAATGTTAAATTAATGACACAAACGCCTTTATTGGATGAACTACATTCCTTAAGTACGAAAAATGATTAGAATAAGCCTTGGGATGCACAAAATGACGTAAATAATAAATTAATGACACAAACGCGCTTATTGGATAAACTACATTCCTTAAGTACGAAAAGTGACAAGAAGAAGCCTTAGGATGCACAAAATGACGTAAATGTTCATCCAATGACACAAATGCACTTATTGGATGAACTACATTCCTTAAGTACGACAAGTGATTAGAATAAGCCTTGAGATGCACAAAATGACGAAAATGTTAAATTAACGACACAACGCCTTTATTGGATGAACTACATTCCTTAAGTACGAAAAATGATTAGAATAAGCCTTGGGATGCACAAAATGACGTAAATGTTAAATTAATGATACAAACGCGCTTATTGGATGAACTACATTCCTTAAGTACAAAAAGTGATTAGAATAAGCCTTGGGATGCACAACATGACATAACTGTTCATCCAATGACACAAACGCGCTTATTGGATGAACTATTATCCTTAAGTACAAAAAGTGATTAGAATAAGCCTTGGGATGCACAAAATGACGTAAATATTCATCCAATGACACAAATGCACCTATTGGATGAACTACATTCCTTAAGTACGAAATGTGATTAAAATAAGCCTTGGGATGCACAAAATGACGTTAATGTTCATCCAATGACACAAATGCACTTATTGGATGAACTACATTCCTTAAGTACGAGAAGATATTAGAATAAGCCTTGGGATGCACAACATGACATAACTATTCATCCAATGACACAAACGCGCTTATTGGATGAACTACATTCCATAAGTACGAAAAATGATCATAATAAGCCTTGGAATGCACAAAATGACAAAAATATTCATCCAATGACACAAACGCGCTTATTGGACGAACTATTATCCTTAAGTACGAAAAGTGATTAGAATAAGCCTTGGGATGCACAAAATGACGTAAATGATCATCCAATGACACAAATGCACATATTGGATGAACTACATTCCTTAAGTACGAAAAGATATTAGAATAAGCCTTGGGATGCACAAAATGACGTAAATGTTCATCCAATGATACAAATGCACTTATTGGATGAACTACATTCTTTATATACGAAAATTGATTAGAATAAGCCTTGGGATGCACAAACTGACGTAAATGTTAAATTAATGACACAAACGCGCTTATTGGATGAACTACATTCCTTAAGTACGAAAAGTGACTAGAATAAGCCTTAGGATGCACAAAATGACGTAAATGTTCATCCAATGACACAAATGCACTTATCGGATCAACTACATTCCTTAAGTACGAAAAGTGATTAGAATAAGCCTTGAGATGCACAAAATAACGAAAATGTTAAATTAATGACACAAACGCCCTTATTGGATGAACTACATTCCTTAAGTACGAAAAGTGATTAGAATAAGCCTTGGGATGCACAAAATGACGTAAATGTTAAATTAATGACACAAACGCGCTTATTGGATGAACTACATTCCTTATGTACGAAAAGTGACTAGAATAAGCCTTAGGATGCACAAAATGACGTAGATGTTCATCCAATGACACAAATGCACTTATTGGATGAACTACATTCCTTAAGTACAAAAAGTGATTAGAATAAGCCTTGAGATGCACAAAATGACGAAAATGTTAAATTAATGACACAAACGCCTTTATTGGATGAACTACATTCCTTAAGTACGAAAAATGATTAGAATAAGCCTTGGGATGCACAAAATGACGTAAATAATAAATTAATGACACAAACGCGCTTATTGGATAAACTACATTCCTTAAGTACGAAAAGTGACAAGAAGAAGCCTTAGGATGCACAAAATGACGTAAATGTTCATCCAATGACACAAATGCACTTATTAGATGAACTACATTCCTTAAGTACGACAAGTGATTAGAATAAGCCTTGAGATGCACAAAATGACGAAAATGTTAAATTAACGACACAACGCCTTTATTGGATGAACTACATTCCTTAAGTACGAAAAGTGATTAGAATAAGCCTTGAGATGCACAAAATAACGAAAATGTTAAATTAATGACACAAACGCCCTTATTGGATGAACTACATTCCTTAAGTACGAAAAGTGATTAGAATAAGCCTTGGGATGCACAAAATGACGTAAATGTTAAATTAATGACACAAACGCGCTTATTGGATGAACTACATTCCTTATGTACGAAAAGTGACTAGAATAAGCCTTAGGATGCACAAAATGACGTAGATGTTCATCCAATGACACAAATGCACTTATTGGATGAACTACATTCCTTAAGTACAAAAAGTGATTAGAATAAGCCTTGAGATGCACAAAATGACGAAAATGTTAAATTAATGACACAAACGCCTTTATTGGATGAACTACATTCCTTAAGTACGAAAAATGATTAGAATAAGCCTTGGGATGCACAAAATGACGTAAATAATAAATTAATGACACAAACGCGCTTATTGGATAAACTACATTCCTTAAGTACGAAAAGTGACAAGAAGAAGCCTTAGGATGCACAAAATGACGTAAATGTTCATCCAATGACACAAATGCACTTATTAGATGAACTACATTCCTTAAGTACGACAAGTGATTAGAATAAGCCTTGAGATGCACAAAATGACGAAAATGTTAAATTAACGACACAACGCCTTTATTGGATGAACTACATTCCTTAAGTACGAAAAGTGATTAGAATAAGCCTTGAGATGCACAAAATAACGAAAATGTTAAATTAATGACACAAACGCCCTTATTGGATGAACTACATTCCTTAAGTACGAAAAGTGATTAGAATAAGCCTTGGGATGCACAAAATGACGTAAATGTTAAATTAATGACACAAACGCGCTTATTGGATGAACTACATTCCTTATGTACGAAAAGTGACTAGAATAAGCCTTAGGATGCACAAAATGACGTAGATGTTCATCCAATGACACAAATGCACTTATTGGATGAACTACATTCCTTAAGTACAAAAAGTGATTAGAATAATCCACGGGATGCACAAAATGACGTAAATGTTCATCCAATGACACAAATGCACTTATTGGATGAACTACATTCCTTATGTACGAAAAGTGATTAGAATAAGCCTTAGGATGCACAAAATGACGTAAATGTTAAATTAATGACACAAACGCACTTATTGGATGAACTACATTCCTTAAGTACGAAAAGTGATTAGAATAAGCCCTGGGATGCACAAAATGACCTAAATGTTCATCCAATGAGACAAATGCACTTATTGGATGAACTACATTCTTTAAATACGAAAATTGATTAGAATAAGCTTTGGGATGCACAAATTGACGTAAATGTTAAATTAATGACACAAGCACTCTTATTGGATGAACTACATTCCATAAGTACGAAAAATGATCAGAATAAGCCTTGGGATGCACAAAATGACGTAAATGTTCATCCAATGACACAAACTCGCTTATTGGATGAACTATTATCCTTAAGTACGAAAAGTGATTAGAATAAGCCTTGGGATGCACAAAATGACGTAAATGATCATCCAATGACACAAATGCACTTATTGGATCAACTACATTCCTTAAGTACGGAAAGTGATTAAAATAAGCATTGGGATGCACAAAATGACGTTAATGTTCTTCAAGTGACACAAACGCGCTTATTGGATGAACTATATTCCTTAAGTACGAAAAGTGATTAGAATAAGCCTTGGGATGCACAACATGACATAACTGTTCATCCAATGACACAAACGCGCTTAAGGGATGAACTATATTCCTTAAGTACGAAATGTGATTAGAATATGCCTTGCGATGCACAAAATGACGTTAATGTTCATCCATTGACACAAACGCTCTTATTTGATGAACTGCATTCGTTAAGTACGAAAAGTTATTAGAATAAGCCTTGGGATGCACAAAATGACGTAAATGTTCATCCAATGACACAAACGCCCTTATTGGATGAACTACATTCCTTAAGTACGAAAAGTAATTAGAGTAAGCCTTGGGATGCACAAAATGACGTAAATGTTCATCCAATGACACAAATATACTTATTGGATGAACTTCATTCCTTAAGTACGAAAAGTGATTAGAATAAACCTTGGGATGCACAAAATGACATAAATGTTCATCCAATTACTTAAATGCACTTATTGGATGAACTATATTCCTTACGTACGAAAAGTAATTAGAATAGGCTTTGGGATGCACAAAATGACGTAAATGTTCATCCAATGACAAAAATGCACTTCTTGGATGAACTACATTCCATAAGTACGAAAAGTGACTAGAATAATACTTTGGATGCACAAAATGACGTAAATGTTAAATTAATGACACAAATGCGCTTATTGGAGGAACTACGTTCCTTATGTACGAAAAGTGATTAGAATAAGCCTTAGGATGTACAAAATGACGTCAATGTTAAATTAATGACACAAACGCACTTATTGGATAAACTATTTTTCCTTATCAATGAAAAGTGATTAGAATATGCCTTGGCATGCACAAAATGACGTAAATGTTCATCCATTGACACAAACGCTCTTATTGGATGCACTACATTCCTTAAGTACGAAAAGTGATTAGAATAAGCCTTGGGATGCACAAAATAACGTAAATGTTCATCCCATAACACAAATGCGCTTATTGTATGAACTACATTCCTTAAGTACGAAAAGTGATTAGAATAAGCCTTGGGATTTACAAACTTACGTAAATTTTCATCCAATGACACAAATGCACTTCTTGGATGAACTACATTGCTTAAGTACGAAAAGTAATTAGAATAAGCATTGGGATGAACAAAATGACGTAAATGTTAAATTAACGAAACAAACGCTCTTGTTGGATGAACTGCATTCCTTATGTACGAAAAGTGATTAGAATAAGCCTTGCGATGCACAAAATGACGTAAATGTTCATCCAATGACACAAATGCACTTATTGGATGAACTACATTCCTTATGTACGAAAAGTGATTAGAATAAGCCTGAGGATGCACAAAATGACGTAAATGTTAAATTAATGACACAAACGCACTTATTGGATGAACTACATTCCTTAAGTACGAAAAGAGATTAGAATAAGCCTTGGGATGCACAAAATGACGTAAATGTTCATCCAATGACACAAATGCACCTGTTGGATGAACTACATTCTTTAAATACGAAAATGGATTAGAATAAGCCTTGGGATGCACAAATTGACGTAAATGTTAAATTAATGACACAAACGCTCTTATTGGATGAACTACATTCCATAAGTACGAAAAATGATCAGAATAAGCCTTGGGATGTACAAAATGACGTAAATGGTCATCCAATGACACAAACGCGCTTATTGGATGAACAACATTCCTTATGTACGAAAAGTGATTTGAATAAGCATTGGGATGCACAAAATTACCTAAATGTTAAATTAATGACACAACCGCGCTTATTGGATGAACTACACTCCTTTAGTACGAAAAGTTATTAGAATAAGCCTTGGGATGCACAAAATGAATTATATTTTGATCCAACGAAACTAATGCACTTATTGGGTGAACTACATTCATTAAGCACAAAAAGTGATTAGAATAATCCTTGGGATGCACAAAATGACGTAAATGTTAAATTAATGACACAAACGCGCTTATTGAATAAACTACATTCCTTAAGTACGAAAAGTGATTAGAATAAGCCTTGGGATGCACGAAATGACGTAAATGTTCCTCCAATGACACAAATGCACTTATTGGATGAACTACATTCCATAAGTACGAAAAGTGATTAGAATAAGCTCTTGGGTTACACAAAATGACGTAAATGTTCATCCAATGACACAAATGCACTTATTGGATGAACTACATTCCTTATGTACGAAAAGTGATTAGAATAAGCCTTGAGATGCACAAAATGACAAAAATGTTAAATTAATGACACAAACGCGCTTATTGGATGAACTACATTCCTTAAGTACGAAAAGTGATTAGAATAAGCCTTGGGATTCACAAAATGACGTAAAGGTTAAATTAATGACACAAACGCGCTTATTGGATGAACTTTATTCCTTAAGTACGAAAAGTGATTAGAATAAGACTTGGGATGCACAAAATGACATAAATGTTAATCCAATGACACAAACACGCTTAAGGGATGAACTATATTCCTTAAGTACGAAATGTGATTAGAATATGCCTTGCGATGCACAAAATGACGTTAATGTTCATCCATTGACACAAACGCTCTTATTTGATGAACTGCATTCGTTAAGTACGAAAAGTTATTAGAATAAGCCTTGGGATGCACAAAATGACGTAAATGTTCATCCAATGACACAAACGCCCTTATTGGATGAACTACATTCCTTAAGTACGAAAAGTAATTAGAGTAAGCCTTGGGATGCACAAAATGACGTAAATGTTCATCCAATGACACAAATATACTTATTGGATGAACTTCATTCCTTAAGTACGAAAAGTGATTAGAATAAACCTTGGGATGCACAAAATGACATAAATATTCATCCAATTACTCAAATGCACTTATTGGATGAACTATATTCCTTACGTACGAAAAGTAATTAGAATAGGCTTTGGGATGCACAAAATGACGTAAATGTTCATCCAATGACAAAAATGCACTTCTTGGATGAACTACATTCCATAAGTACGAAAAGTGACTAGAATAATACTTTGGATGCACAAAATGACGTAAATGTTAAATTAATGACACAAATGCGCTTATTGGAGGAACTACGTTCCTTATGTACGAAAAGTGATTAGAATAAGCCTTAGGATGTACAAAATGACGTCAATGTTAAATTAATGACACAAACGCACTTATTGGATAAACTATTTTTCCTTATCAATGAAAAGTGATTAGAATATGCCTTGGCATGCACAAAATGACGTAAATGTTCATCCATTGACACAAACGCTCTTATTGGATGCACTACATTCCTTAAGTACGAAAAGTGATTAGAATAAGCCTTGGGATGCACAAAATAACGTAAATGTTCATCCCATAACACAAATGCGCTTATTGTATGAACTACATTCCTTAAGTACGAAAAGTGATTAGAATAAGCCTTGGGATTTACAAACTTACGTAAATTTTCATCCAATGACACAAATGCACTTCTTGGATGAACTACATTGCTTAAGTACGAAAAGTAATCAGAATAAGCATTGGGATGAACAAAATGACGTAAATGTTAAATTAACGAAACAAACACTCTTGTTGGATGAACTGCATTCCTTATGTACGAAAAATGATTAGAATAAGCCTTGCGATGCACAAAATGACGTAAATGTTCATCCAATGACACAAATGCACTTATTGGATGAAATACATTCCTTTAGTACAAAAAGTGATTAGAATAAGCCTGAGGATGCACAAAATGACGTAAATGTTAAATTAATGACACAAACGCACTTATTGGATGAACTACATTCCTTAAGTACGAAAAGAGATTAGAATAAGCCTTGGGATGCACAAAATGACGTAAATGTTCATCCAATGACACAAATGCACTTGTTGGATGAACTACATTCTTTAAATACGAAAATGGATTAGAATAAGCCTTGGGATGCACAAATTGACGTAAATGTTAAATTAATGACACAAACGCTCTTATTGGATGAACTACATTCCATAAGTACGAAAAATGATCAGAATAAGCCTTGGGATGTACAAAATGACGTAAATGGTCATCCAATGACAGAAACGCGCTTATTGGATGAACAACATTCCTTATGTACGAAAAGTGATTTGAATAAGCATTGGGATGCACAAAATTACCTAAATGTTAAATTAATGACACAACCGCGCTTATTGGATGAACTACACTCCTTTAGTACGAAAAGTTATTAGAATAAGCCTTGGGATGCACAAAATGACGTATATTTTGATCCAACGAAACTAATGCACTTATTGGGTGAACTACATTCATTAAGCACAAAAAGTGATTAGAATAATCCTTGGGATGCACAAAATGACGTAAATGTTAAATTAATGACACAAACGCGCTTATTGAATAAACTACATTCCTTAAGTACGAAAAGTGATTAGAATAAGCCTTGGGATGCACGAAATGACGTAAATGTTCCTCCAATGACACAAATGCACTTATTGGATGAACTACATTCCATAAGTACGAAAAGTGATTAGAATAAGCCTTGGGTTACACAAAATGACGTAAATGTTCATCCAATGACACAAATGCACTTATTGGATGAACTACATTCCATATGTACGAAAAGTGATTAGAATAAGCCTTGAGATGCACAAAATGACAAAAATGTTAATTTAATGACACAAACGCGCTTGTTGGATGAACCACATTCCTTAAGTACGAAAAGTGATTAGAATAAGCCTTGGGATTCACAAAATGACAAAAATGTTAAATTAATGACACAAACGCGCTTATTGGATGAACTACATTCCTTAAGTACGAAAAGTGATTAGAATAAGCCTTGGGATTCACAAAATGACGTAAAGGTTAAATTAATGACACAAACGCGCTTATTGGATGAACTATATTCCTTAAGTACGAAAAGTGACTAGAATAAGCCTTAGGATGCACAAAATGACGTAAATGTTCATCCAATGACACAAATGCACTTATTGGATGAACTACATTCCTTAAGTACAAAAAGTGATTAGAATAAGCCATGGGATGCACAAAATGACGTAAATGTTCATCCAATGACACAAACGCACTTATTGGATGAAATACATTCCTTAAGTAAAAAAAATGAGTATAATAAGCCTTGGGATGCACAAAATGACGTAAATGTTAAATTAATGACACAAACGCGCTTATTGGATGAACTACATTCCTTAAGTACGAAAAGTGACTAGAATAAGCCTTGGGATGCACAAAATGACGTAAATGTTCATCCAATGACACAAACGCGCTGATTGGATGAACTACATTCCTTAAGTACGAAAATTGATTAGGATAAGCCTTGGGATGCACAAAATGACAGAAATGTTAATCTAATGACACAAATGCACTTATTGGATGAACTACATTCCTTGAGTACGAAAAGTGATTATAATTAGCCTTGGGATGCACAAAATGACGTAAATGTTAAATTAATGACACAAACGCGCTTATTGGATGAACTACATTCCTTAACTACGAAAAGTGATTAGAATAAGCCTTGTGATGCACAAAATGACGTATATTTTAATCCAATGACACAAAATGCATTTATTGGATGAACTACATTCATTAAGAACAATAAGTGATTTGAAATAGGCTCGGGATGCACAAAATGATGTAAATGTTAAATTAATGACACAAACGCTCTTTTTGGATGTACTACATTCCTTACGTACGAAAAGTGATTAGAATAAGCCTCGGGATGCACAATGTAACTCCCCGAGTTTAAAACACAGCGCGGGTGCATTTTTTTTTTTTTTAAATCAATGATAGTAATGATTTTCCTGATTTAATTCGAAAGGAATTAAAATAGAGTTTCCGTAAATCAATAAGTACTCAATTTCGGGAAATTTAATAATAAACATTAAGGCATTTTTAAAAATGTTAACAATGTCAGAGTGCATGATAATAGAGCGGAAAAAGTCGTACATTAATTCCCAAAATAAAATTACATTTCCCAAAACTCAAGACCCTATACAAAAGTCTAGACTTATCATGCACTAAGCTACAGTAGCACGGTCTCCACCGTATCCTCTATAAGTCTCGTCTTCAGCCAACCGTCCGTCCCTCTGTGTTGTCCACGTAGACTTCGTACATAAGATCAGGGAAAACTAACGACGTTTCTGTCGTTAGTGTATCCGTCGGTAGGACGGGTTCGGGTAACATCTGAGGGCAAAGTCCAAAGTCCACAATATAGTAGCAAGTGGTCACCGACCGAAAATAACAGATAATCACATAGCATATATTGCACAACAACATGTATAATCATGGTATAACATATGATGATGAGGAAATAATAACGCTCATTTGAAAATTTATGACTTACATGCCTTTTCAAAACAGCACTCAATGATTATGAAGTATGTGGTAAGTACAAACAACACATCAACAAAACACAATCATTAATTCAGAATTTCAGATTCTGGACAGCACTCACACACATTAATTTCCAACATTCATCATATAAACAATCATGACACACCAGTCAAATCCCTCAATGTAATGCATATATGCTCATGCATAATTTTCTTGGAATCACCAAGGTGCAGTCGCTCACAGATCAGCACCTGTGCAGACGCTCAACAGTCCAGCACGTTTGACATATACCAAGATACAATCGCTCAACAGATCAGTACCTAGTGCGGTCGCTCAACAGACTAGCACTCGTGCAATCGCTCAATAGATGAGCACGTGGCTGCGCATTTCAGGGTACAGACGCTCAACAGTCCAGCACCAGTGCAGACGCTCAACAGTCCAGCACTTATATACCAAAGTACAATCGCTCAACAGATCAGTACCTAGTGCAGACGCTCAACAGTCCAGCACTCGTGCAATCGCTCAACAGATCAGCACGTGGTTGCGCATTACTCTTTGGCCCATCGCGGGTACCACTTGACTATGCAATGCATGAATATGCAATGTTTCACTTCTCTAGAAACATAATGCAAACTCATAAAATTCATGCCTCTCAAACAAATTTAAAATAACTCCGCATAGTCAAAAATCATCATCATAAGCATGATTAAACAGTAAATTAATCATTCACATTTTGAAATGTTTTCCCAACCTCTCAAAATTCAGACACAGTGTTTAAAACTGGGATTTTTCTGGGATTTACGAATCTGTATTCGAATACAGAGGCCAAAAACAGTATAAAATCACTCTCTGTATTCGAATACAGCCATCTAGTATTCGAATACAGAGGCAGATTTTAGTGCATAAATCAACCTCTTTCATTACATCAGTAAAGTTTTTAAAACTTCATCACCACCACTTCAAAATCTCATCAAAAGTTCTACTTTAACTCACCACAACATCCCCAGTATTCCCCATACTCTCAGGGTTTTCAAAATACTCTTAAAACTTGAAATTTTTTGAAAATTCGAATATGTATTCGAATACAGACCCTGTATTCGAATGTAGAAGCAGGAAACTATAATTTAACATTCTGTATTCGAATACAGCATGACTGTAGTCGAATACAGGAGTTCAACCTTTGGAAAATTCAGCCTTTTCTCCCATGTCACTTAAAGGTTTTCAAACATCTTTCTCTCCTCTTTAAAACCATTTCACAGACTTCTTTTCAAATCATTTAAACCTTCTCAGAGTTTCTCAACACTTCAAAACTCACATGACAGTGATTAAAACTTGTTTTTCTGGAAAACACGAATCTGTATTCGAATACAGCTTCCTTGTATTCGAATACAGGAGCTAAAAACTGAGTTTATGGAAAAACTTGAATCTGTAGTCGAATACAGCATGCCTGTAGTCGACTACAGATGCGAATACAGTGTTTAAAATTTCACTTATGTATTCGAATACGACATGGTCATAGTTGAATACAGAGGTTTAATCAGAAGCAAAAATCCTCCTTCTGTATTCGACTACAGTGGCTCGTAGTCGAATACAGGTGTTGAAAACTTAGGCAAAAACAGAACTTGACAGGTTGTATTCGAATACACACTGGTTGTATTCGAATACACCTTTGAAAAACCAATGAAATACTTCCTGAAACATCTACACTTTTCAATCTTTTTCTTGAAAAACAACAACCAAATATCAACACAGATTCTGCATTTCCAGAAAACACTTCCCTCATTTAAAATCCCTTTTTCTTTTTTTAACACATCAACACCACCAGAATCATCACAAACAAGACCAGATTAAGAATCATTTTCATCACCAGAATTCCACAACATAAAACAGAATCAGAACCAGTTTATCCAAAACAGAGACAGATGATCAATCATCAGGACACCATGCCATATTTCAATGTTCACACTCATCAGAACAAACATGCAACATACGTGCATTCAGTTTTCCAAAAACACCAGAATGACAAGCAAACATCACAGAACTCTAAGCACCAACAGGATGCATTTTGCATTTTAATGCCATTTTCAAAACAGTTTTAAAACATGCGTTTTTAATCATAACTAAAATGGCATCCAAACATTTTCCAGCATTTACACAGAAGTAAAACAACATTTTTTACCAGTAAAAACAGCCAACAACAACTTATCAAAATATTCACTTATCAACAAAAATGCATTTTCTTTCAAAATGTCATTTTCGAAAACAGTCTTTCTCTTAAAACAGAACTGAAATAACACAAGTTTATGGCTCTAATGCAGGTAAAAGATGGAAGGTGCCCTTACCCTTGTAGCGTGCTCTTCTATTTCTCTGGTTCCTGCTGCGTTCCCTTTTCTGCGTCCAAAAACGATGAAGCTGTTCCCTGAGTTTGCTGCTGCAAAACTGGGTTCTTTCTCTTCGTATTGAGGTGGGGATTAACTTTACTACTGGGGATTTTCTGGTTTGATGGTTGGAATTTCAGTTAATGGTGTTTGAAGGAATTTCCCTTTCTTCAAATTTGAATTCGGGAATGGCAGAAACAGAGACAGAATGGGAGGGGAGATGGAGTTGGTACATGCAATATGGGCAGTAAGGAGGAAGGAATGGTGTTCTGACTTCACCATCCTTCTCACTCCTATTTATAGACTCTCATGTTGCCACCTCACTTGCCACATGTCTGATTTTCCAGCTTTTTAATTGTCTTGCAATTAGCCACTAATCCTTACTTAATGGTCTAATTAATTTAATTACTTGAAATTAAATTAATTTAATTCTTCACCCAATAATTTTAATTCACACTTCAAAATAAATATTTATATATATATATATATATATATTCACTCAAAACATACATATATTAAATATTTACAAAAATTCCCAAAATGCCCTTGACAATAATTCCAAAATTAATATTTAAAATTAAGGGTCTTACAATACTACCCCCCTTAAATTAGTTTCGTCCTCGAAACTACATGTCCGTAAATAACTGAGGGTATTGTTCCTTCATTTTACTTTCCAATTCCCAGGTTGCGTCTCCAGTAGTCGGATTCCAAATCACCTTGACTAGTGGGACTTCCTTGTTTCTCAACTGCTTAATCTTCCTGTCTTCGATCCTCACCGGAAATACTTCAAACGACAGGTTGTCCCTTAGCTGAATTGTATCAGGCTCGATTACATGTGTCGGGTCTGCAATGTACTTTCTTAGCTGCGACACATGAAATACGTCATGAATATTGGACAGTATTGGAGGTAACGCAATCCGATACGCCAAAGGTCCAATACGAGCAGTAATCTGGTATGGCCCAATAAATTTAGGAGTCAACTTCCTTGACTTAATAGCTCTGCCAACACCAGTTGTAGGCGTAACCCTCAAAAATACATGATCACCCTGCTCGAATTCCAAGGGTCTGCGACGCTTGTCCGCATAACTCTTCTGACGATCTTGCGAAACCTTCATATTCTCTTGTATTTTCTTGATCTTCTCTGTGGTCTGTTCCACCATCTCTGGTCCGACAATCATACTCTCTCCGTCCTTATACCAGCATAAGGGCGTTTGACACTTGCATCCGTATAATGCTTCATAGGGTGCCATTCCGATACTTGCGTGGAAACTGTTGTTGTAAGTGAACTCAATCAATGGCAGAACGTCATCCCAACTCCCTCTGTGATCCAACACGCATGCTCTTAAGAGATCCTCCAAGGACTGATTCGTGCTCTCTGTTTGTCCGTCTGTTTGTGGATGGTAGGCTGAACTCAATTTCAGTTTTGTGCCCAAAGCTTCATGCAACGCTCCCTAAAAGTGAGATGTGAACTTTGGGTCACGGTCAGATATTATACTTGATGGAACACCGTGTAACCTCACAATCTCAGCGATGTAGATCTCTGTCAGCTTATCTACCTTATAAGTGGTCCTTACTGGTAAGAAATGCGCGGACTTTGTCAAACGGTCCACTATTACCCAAATTGAATCATTCCTTTTCCTTGTCTTGGGCAATCCTGTTATGAAATCCATGGAAATGCTGTCCCACTTCCATTCCGGTATGTCCAAAGGTTGCAGCATTCCAGCAGGTCGTTGATGTTCCACTTTCGCTTTCTGACAAGTCAAACAAGCAGATACGTATTCTGCCACATCCCTCTTCATTCCTGGCCACCAGAAATTTTGCCTTAAGTCCTGGTACATCTTGGTCGCTCCAGGATCAATACTTAACTTACTCTTATGAGCTTCTTCCAAAATCATCCTTCTCATCTCTGCGACTTCTGGTACACAAATTCTTCCATTACACCTCAGAATATTATCTGTCCCGACGCTGAACTCAGTCGTCTGCCCTTGCGCTATCAAATTCCTCTTTTCTTGGATCAATGCGTCATCCTGCAAGTTTGTAATCTCCTCCAGTAATCCATTCGAAATTGTTATCATCCCACACTTTAACACTCCTGGTGCAAACTTCGCGTCCAATTGTAGGTCTCTAAATGCTTCCCACAACTCTTGTTGTCTGGCCATTATCATTGAAGATACTGACACACTCTTTCTGTTCAATGCATCAGCCACTACATTGGCCTTCCCAGGGTGATACTGCAAGGAGAAGTCAAAATCCTTTAGAGTCTCCATCCATCTTCTCTGACGCATGTTCAATTCTTTCTGATCGAACAGATACTTCAAGCTTTTGTGATCACTAAACACCGTGAATGTGCATCCATATAGGTAGTGTCTCCAGACCTTTAGTGCAAACACTACTGCAGCAAGTTCTAAATCATGGGTAGGGTAGTTCCGTTCGTGCGTCTTTAACTGCCTTGAGGTGTAAGCTACAACTTTCTTGTGTTGCATCAAAACACATCCCAGCCCTTGGTGAGATGCATCAAAGTAAACTTCGTATGGTTCCTCTGGCTATGGCAATACCAATACTGGTGAGGTTGTCAATTTCTCCTTTAGCAACCGAAAACTCTCTTCGCAGTTCTCCGTCCATGCAAACGGCTGATTCTTTCTCGTTAATTGTGTCAGAGGAGCTACAATCTTAGCGAATCCTCCAATGAATCTTCTGTAGTACCCTGCTAATCCGACAAAACTCCTTATGTCCGTCACAGTCTGAAGCTGTTTCCAGGCAAGAATGGTCTCAATCTTTGCCGGATCCACAGCGATTCCTTCTTTGGTTATTACGTGTCCCAAGAAATTCACTTTGTCTAGCCAAAATTCGCACTTCGACAAATTGGCATACATCTGCTTTTCACGTAAAACGTCAAGAACTTGGCGTAGGTGCTCTTCGTGTTCTTCTTCATCCTTTGAATAAATCAAAATATCGTCGATGAATACCACCACAAACATATCCAGAAACGGGCTGAATATCCTATTCATGTAATCCATGAAAATTGCTGGTGCATTCGTAACTCCAAAAGGCATAACGAGATATTCATATTGTCCGTAACAAGTTCTGAAAGCAGTCTTTTGAATATCTCCTTCTCTTACTCGAATCTGATGGTATCCCGACTTCAAATCAATCTTTGAAAACAATGCTGCACCCCTCAATTGGTCCATCAAATCGTCGATGCGCGGTAAAGGGTAATGGTTCTTGATGGTCACCTTGTTCAGTTGTCGATAATCCACACATAGACGCGAACTTCCATCCTTCTTCTTAACCAACAAAACCGGTGCTCCCCACGGCGACACACTTGGTCTGATAAATCCTTTCTCCAACAAGCCTTCAATCTGACCCTTAAGCTCGCTTAATTCCAATGGCGACATTCGGTATGGTGCAATTGAGATAGGTCCAGTTCATGGGTGTAAGTCAATGAAGAACTCCACCTCTCTCACCGGGGGTAATTCTGGAATTTCATATGGAAATATGTCCAGGTATTCCTTGACTAACATCACATCTTCTATATTTACATCCATCTTGGTCTCCATGTTAGCCAATGATAAGAACTCTTGAGTTCCTTCTCTCAGCGATACTCCGAGTTGATTAGCAGTCAAATATCGAGCGACTCCAGGTTCGGGGAAAAGAACCAGTTTTCGATCGCAATCCAAAACTACGTAATTATAGGACATCCAATCCATGCTGAGAATGATCTCGAGGGATTGTAGGGGTAGACAGATTAGATTAACCAAGAAGTCCCTATTCTGAATTGTTACCGTACAGTGTAAACATGCAGAGTCTACAGTCAAAGTCTTAGCAGGCGTCGTAACAACCAAATCAAAAGGCAAAGCAGATACAGACAACTTCAAACGATGCACACAATCCATAGTAATGAAAGAGTGGGTTGCCCCCGAATCAAAAAGTGTAGTTAGTGTATTACCTGCAATCTCACAATCTTGCTGGATTAAATTCTGAGCTTGTCCTCCAGCTTTAGCACCCATGTGGTAGACGCGGCCTCTAGCAGTAGGACGAGTAGCCCTAGTCGCGTTCACCATTGGCTCCACCTTCGGAACCCGGCAATCCCTCGCCACGTGTCCAGGCTTGTGGCAGTTGAAGCACAACAAATCTCTCGTGGTACAAGCAGTTGCAATATGTCCTTCCTTCCCACAGCAATAACACCGGACTCCTTGTCCTAATTGCCGTCCAAAGCTCTGGTTTCCCGGCCGATTCTGGCCCCTCCGGTTGTTCTATGGCCGGTTATACGGCTTGGCCACTTGCTTCCCTTTGTTGTTCTGGTTATTCATCCGACTAGGCCGTCCTGAGTTAAAGTGACCACCTCTATTGGCCCTTTTATTCTTCGTTTCCTCCACCTCTCTACACTTTTCCACTAGCACTTGGAAACGTTGTATTCCCAAGGGTAGGACCGACTCCTGGATGTCATACCTCAATCCATTCTGGAAGCGATGACACATGAACTGTTCATCAACTTCTTCTCGGAAGAATCTGAAGTGTCTGGATAGCGACTCAAATTTAGCGGCGTATTCTCCCACTGTCATACTCCCCTGGTACAATTTCAAAAAGTCATCCCCCAACTTGGTCCTCGTACTCATTGGGAAGTACTTGTCTAGAAACTTCTTTTTGAATGACTCCCAGGTCACTTCCTCTTGAGCTGACGCCATTAGTGATCTCGTACTCCTCCACCAGTACTCTGCGTCCCCTACCAGCAGGTACGTGGCATAGTTGACTTTCACTACTGCCCGGCAGTTAATCATCTCAAATATCTTTTCCATCTCTTGGATCCACTGGTCCGCCCTTTCTGGACCCTCATCTCCCATGAACTTGGGAGGGTTATGACGGCGAAAGTCCTCAAGCCCTCTAGACTCAGCAGCGCGAATTTCTCGTTCTCTCTTCTCTAAGTCGCGTTGAGTCTTGGCAGCCGTCTGGGCAGCAACAGACACATCCATATTGTTCATTGCTTCAGCCATCCTATCTTCCCGGCTGATGTTTGTCCTTGCGGTGTTGTCTCTTCTTGGCGGCATTGTTTCCTACAAAACCATCATTACTTCAGTCACACCACAACTCTCACAATACTTGAAACTTTAACTACTTGCTTCTTATGCATGATCAACTAATGACTCAAAACAATACTTTAATCAGAGCTCAACCCAAAACTTAACCAAATGCTCTGATACCACAATTGTAACACCCCGAGTTTAAAACACAGCGCGAGTGCATTTTTTTTTTTTAAAAAATCAATGATAAAAATGATTTTCCTGATTTAATTCGAAAGGAATTAAAATAGAGTTTCCATAAATCAATAAGTACTCAATTTCGGGAAATTTAATAATAAACATTAAGGCATTTTTAAAAATGTTAACAATGTCAGAGTGCAGGATAATACAGCGGAAAAAGTCGTACATTAATTCCCAAAATAAAATTACATTTCCCAAAACTCAAGACCCTATACAAAAGTCTAGACTGATCATGCACTAAGCTACAGTAGCACGGTCTCCACCGTACCCTCTATAAGTCTCGTCTTCAGCCAACCGTCCGTCCCTCTGCGTTGTCCACGTAGACTTCGTACATAAGATCAGGGAAAACAAACGACGTTTCCGTCGTTAGTGTATCCGTCGGTAGGACGGGTTCGGGTAACATCTGAGGGCAAAGTCCAAAGTCCACAATATAGTAGCAAGGGGTCACCGACCGAAAATAACAGATAATCACATAGCATATATTGCACAACAACATGTATAATCATGGTATAACATATGATGATGAGGAAATAATAACGCTCATTTGAAAATTTATGACTTACATGCCTTTTCAAAACAACAGTCAATGATTATGAAGTATGCGGTAAGTACAAACAACACATCAACAAAACACAATCATTAATTCAGAATTTCAGATTCTGGACAGCACTCACACACATTAATTTCCAACATTCATCATATAAACAATCGTGACACACCGGTCAAATCCCTCAATGTAATGCATATATGCTCATGCATAATTTTCTTGGAATCACCAAGGTGCAGTCGCTCACAGACCAGCACAATTTAACAACCCTCATGACCAGGGTGCAATCGCTCAACAGATCAGCACCAGTGCAGACGCTCAACAGTCCAGCACGTTTGACATATACCAAGGTACAATCGCTCAACAGATCAGTACCTAGTGCGGTCGCTCAACAGACTAGCACTCGTGCAATCGCTCAACAGATCAGCACGTGGCTGCACATTTCAGGGTACAGACGCTCAACAGTCCAGCACCAGTGCAGACGCTCAACAGTCCAGCACTTATATACCAAAGTACAATCGCTCAACAGATCAGTACCTAGTGCAGACGCTCAACAGTCCAGCACTCGTGCAATCGCTCAACAGATCAGCACGTGGTTGCGCATTACTCTGTGGCCCATCGCGGGTACCACTTGACTATGCAATGCATGAATATGCAATGTTTCACTTCTGTAGAAACATAATGCAAACTCAGAAAATTCATGCCTCTCAAACAAATTTAAAATAACTCCGCATAGTCAAAAATCATCATCACAAGCATGATTAGACAGTAAATTAATCATTCACATTTTGAAATGTTTTCCCAACCTCTCAAAATTCAGACACAGTGTTTAAAACTGGGATTTTTCTGGGATTTACGAATCTGTATTCGAATACAGCTCTTTTGTATTCGAATACAGAGGCCAAAAACAGTATAGAATCACTCTTTGTATTCGAATAGAGCCCTCTGGTATTCGAATACAGAGGCAGATTTCAGTGCATAAATCAACCTCTTTCATTACATCAGTAAAGTTTTTAAAACTTCATCACCACCACTTCAAAATCTCATCAAAAGTTCCACTTTAACTCACCACAACATCCCCAGTATTCCCCAAACTCTCAAGGTTTTCAAAACACTCTTAAAACTTGAAATTTTCTGAAAATTCGAATCTGTATTCGAATACAAACCTCCTGTATTCGAATACAGAAGCAGGAAACTATAATTTAACATTCTGTATTCGAATACAGCATGACTGTAGTCGAATACAGGAGTTCAACCTTTGGAAAATTCAGCCTTTTCTCCCATGTCACTTAAAGGTTTTTAAACATCTTTCTCTCCTCTTTAAAACCATTTCACAGACTTCTTTTCAAATCATTTAAACCTTCTCAGAGTTTCTCAACACTTCAAAACTCACATGACAGTGATTAAAACTTGTTTTTCTGGAAAACACGAATCTGTATTCGAATACAGCTTCCTTGTATTCGAATACAGGAGCTAAAAACTGAGTTTCTGGAAAAACTCGAATTTGTAGTCGAATACAGCATGCCTGTAGTCGACTACAGATGCGAATACAGTGTTTAAAATACAGTGTTTAAAATTTCACTTCTGCATTCGAATATGACATGGTCGTAGTCGAATACAGAGGTTTAATCAGAAGCAAAAATCCTCCTTCTGTATTCGACTACAGGGGCTCGAAATCGAATACAGGTGTTGAAAACTTAGGCAAAAACAGAACTTGACAGGTTGTATTCGAATACACCTTCGAAAAACCAATGAAATACTTCCTGAAACATCTACACTTTTCAATCTTTTTCTTGAAAAATAACAACCTAATATCAACACAGATTCTGCATTTCCAAAAAACACTTCCCTCATTTAAAATCCCTTTTTCTTTTTTTAAAACATTAACACCACCAAAATCATCACAAACAAGACCAGATTCAGAATCATTTTCATCACCAGAATTCCACAACATAAAACAGAATCAGAACCAGTTTATCCAAAATAGAAATAGATGATCAATCATTAGGACACCATGCAACATTTCAGTGTTCTCACTCATCAGAACAATCATGCAACATTTCAGTGTTCACACTCATCAGAATAAACATGCAACATTTCAGTATTCACACTCATCAGGACAAACATTCAACATTTCAGTGTTCACACTCATCAGAACAAACATGCAACATTTCAGTGTTCACACTCATAAGAACAAACATGCAACATACGTGCATTCAGTTTTCCCATAACACCAGAATGACAAGCAAACATCACAGAACTCTAAGCACCAACAGGATGCATTTTGCATTTTAATGCCATTTTCAAAACAGTTTTAAAACATGCGTTTTTAATCATAACTAAAATGGCATCCGAACATTTTCCAGCATTCACACAGAAGTAAAACAACATTTTTTACCAGTAAAAACAGCCAACAACAACTTATCAAAATATTCACTTATCAACAAAAATGCATTTTCTTTCAAAATGTCATTTTCAAAAACAGTCTTTCTCTTAAAACAGAACTGAAATAACACAAGTTTATGGCTCTAATGCAGCTAAAAGATGGAAGGTGCCCTTACCCTTGTAGCGTGCTCTGCTATTTCTCTGGTTCCTGCTGCGTTCCCTTTTCTGCGTCCAAAAATGGTGAAGCTGTTCCCTAAGTTTGCTGCTGCAAAACTGGGTTCTTTCTCTTCGTATTGAGGTGGGGATTAACTTTACTACTGGGGGTTTGATGGTTTGATGGTTGGAATTTCAGTTAATGGTGTTTGAAGGAATTTCCCTTTCTTCAAATTTGAATTCGGGAATGGCAGAAACAGAGACAGAATGAGAGGGGAGATGGAGTTGGTACATGCAATATGGGCAGTAAGGAGGAAGGAATGGTGTTCTGACTTCACCATCTCACTCCTATTTATAGACTCTCATGGTGCCACCTCACTTGCCACATGTCTAATGTTCCAGCTTTTTAATTGTCTTGCAATTAGCCACTAATCCTTACTTAATGGTCCAATTAATTTAATTACTTGAAATTAAATTAATTTAATTCTTCACCCAATAATTTTAATTCATACTTCAAAATAAATATTTATATATATATATATTCACTCAAAACATACATATATTAAATATTTACAAAAATTTCCAAAATGCCCTTGACCATAATTCCGAAATTAATATTTAAAATTAAGGGTCTTACACACAAAATGACGTAAATGTTCATCCAATGACACAAATGCACTTATTGGATGAACTACATTCCTTATGTACGAAAAGTGATTAGAATAAGCCTGTGGATGCACAAAATGACGTATATTATGATCCAATGAAACAAATGCACTTATTGGATGAACTACAATCATTAAGAACAAAGAGTGATTAGAATAATCCTTGCGATGCACAAAATAACGTAAATGATAAATTAATGACACAAACGCGCTTATTGAATAAACTACATTTCTTCAGTCCGAAAAGAGATTAGAATAAGCCTTCGGATGCACAAAATGACGTAAATGTCAAATTAAAAACACAAACGCTCTTATTGGATGAACTACATTCCTTAAGTACAAAAAGTGATTAGAATAAGCCTTGGGATGCACAAAATGACGTAAATGTTAAATTAATGACACAAACGCGCTTATTGGATGAACTACATTCCTTAAGTATGAAAAGTGACTAGAATAAGCCTTGGGATGCACAGAATGACGTAAATGTTCATCCAATGACACAAATGCACTTATTTGATGAACTACATTCCTTAAGTACGAAAAGTGATTAGAATAAGCCTTGGGATGCACAAAATGACATAAATGTTAATCCAATGACACAAATGCACTTATTGGATGAACTACATTGCTTAAGTACGAAAAGTGATTAGAATAAGCTTTGGGAAGCACAAAATGACATAAATGTTAATCCAATGACACAAATGCATTTATTGGATGAACTATATTCCTTAAGTACGAAAAGTGATTATAATTAACTTTGGGATGCACAAAATGACATAAATGTTAAATTAATGACACAAACGCTCTTATTGGATAAACTACATTCCTTAAGTACGAATAGTGATTACACTAAGCCTTGGGATGCAAAAAATGACGTATATTTTGATCCAATGACACAAATGCACTTATTGGATGAACTACATTCATTAAGAACAAAAAGTGATTAGAATAAGCCTTAGGATGCACAAAATGACGTAAATGTTAAATTAATGACACAAACGCTCTTATTGGATGAACTACATTCCTTAAGTACAAAAAGTGATTAGAATAAGCCTTGGGATGCACAAAATGACATAAATGTTTATCCAATGACACAAATGCACTTATTGGATGAACTATATTCCTTAAGTACGAAAAGTGATTATAATTAACCTTGGGATGCACAAAATGACGTAAATGTTAAATTAATGACACAAACGCTCTTATTGGATAAACTACATTCCTTTAGTACGAATAGTGATTAGAATAAGCCTTGGGATGCACAAAATGACGTATATTTTGATCCAATGACACAAATGCACTTATTGGATGAACTACATTCATTAAGAACAAAAAGTGATTAGAATAAGCCTTAGGATGCACAAAATGACGTAAATGTTAAATTAATGACACAAACGCTCTTATTGGATGAACTACATTCCTTAAGTACGAAAAGTGATTAGAATATGCCTTGGGATGCACAAAATGACGTAAATGTTCATCCAATGACACAAATGCACTTATTGGATGAACTACATTCCTTAAGTACGAAAAGTGATTAGAATAAGCCTGTCGATGCACAAAATGATGTATATTATGATCCAATGACACAAATGCACTTATCGGATGAACTACATTCATTAAGAACAAAAAGTGATTAGAATAATCCTTGGGATGCACAAAATAACGTAAATGATAAATTAATGACACAAACGCGCTTATTGAATAAATTACATTTCTTCAGTCCGAAAAGAGATTAGAATAAGCCTTGGGATGCACAAAATGACGTAAATGTCAAATTAAAAACACAAATGCTCTTATTGGATGAACTACATTCCCTAAGTACAAAAAGTGATTAGCATAAGCCTTGGGATGCACAAAATGACGTAAATGTTAAATTAATGACACAAACGCGCTTATTGCATGAACTACATTCCTTAAGTATGAAAAGTGACTAGAATAAGCCTTGGGATGCACAAAATGACGTAAATGTTCATCCAATGACACAAATGCACTTATTTGATGAACTACATTCCTTAAGTTCGAAAAGTGATTAGAATAAGCCTTGGTTTGCACAAAATGACATAAATGTTAATGCAATGACACAAATGCACTTATTGGATGAACTACATTCCTTCAGTACGAAAAGTGATTAGAATAAGCCTTGGGATGCACAAAATGACGTAAATGTTCATCTAATGACACAAATGCACTTATTGGATGAACTACATTCCTTAAGTACGAAAAGTGATTAGAATAAGATTGTGGACGCACAAAATGACGTATATTTTGATCCAATGACACAAATGCACTTATTGGATGAACTACAGTCATTAAGAACAAAAAGTGATTAGAATAATCCTTGGGATGCACAAAATGACGTAAATGATAAATTAATGACACAAACGCGCTTATTGAATAAACTACATTTCTTAAATACGAAAAGTGATTAGAATAAGCCTTGCGATGCACATATTGACGTAAATGTTCCTCCAATGACACAAATGCACTTATTGGATGAATTACGTTCATTAAGTACGAAAAGTGATTAGAATAAGCCTTGGGATGCACAAAATGACGTAAATGTTCATCCAATGACCCAAATGCACTTATTGGATGAACTAAATTCCTTAAGTCGAAAAGTGATTAGAATAAGCGTTGAGATGCACAAAATGACGAAAATGTTAAATTAATAACACAAACGCGTTTATTGGATGAACTACATTCCTTAAGTACGAAAAGTGAGTATAATAAGCTTTGGGATGCACAAAATGACGTAAATGTTTAATTAATGACAGAAACGCGCTTATTAATTGAACTACATTCCTTAAGTACGAAAAGTGACTAGAATAAGCCTTGGGATGCACAAAATGACGTAAATGTTTATCCAATGACACAAATGCACTTATTGGATGAACTACATTCCTTAAGCACAAAAAGTGATTAGAGTAAGCCATGGGATGCACAAAATGACGTAAATGTTCATCCAATGACACAAACGCACTTATAGGATGAAATACATTCCTTAAGTACGAAAAGTGAGTATAATAAGCCTTGGGATGCACAAAATGACGTAAATATTAAATTAATGACACAAATGCACTTATTGGATGAACTACATTCCTAAAGTACAAAAAGTGATTAGAATAAGCCATGGGATGCCTAAAATGACGTAAATGTTAATCCAATGACACAAACGCACTTATTGGATGAAAACCATTCCTTAAGTACGAAAAGCTATTAGAACCAGCCTTGGGATGCACAAAATGACGTAAATGTTCATCCAATGAAACTAATGCACTTATTGGATGAACTACATTCGTTAAGTACGAAAAGTTATTAGACTAAGCCTTGGGATGCACAAAATGACGTAAATGTTAAACTAACGACACAAATGCGCTTAATGGACGAACTACATTCCTTAAGTACGAAAAGTGAGTAGAATTAGCCTTGGGATGCACAAAATGACGTCAATGTTATATTAATGACACGAATGCACTTATTAGATGAATTTCATTCCTTAAGTACGATAAGTGATGAGAATAAGCCTTGGGATGCACAAAATGACATAAATGTTCATCCAATGACACAAATGCACTTATTGGACAAAATGACGTAAATGTGAAATTAATGAACGAAACGCGCTTATTGGATGAACTACATTCCTTAAGTACGAAAAGTGATTAGAAGAAGCCTTGGGATGCACAAAAAGACGTATATTTTGATCCAATGACACAAATGCACTTATTGGATTAACTATGTTCGTTAAGAACAAAAAGTGATTAGAATAAGCCTTGGGATGCACAAAATGACGTAAATGTTAAATTAATGACACAAACGCGCTTATTGATGAACTACATTCCTTAAGTACGAAAAGTGACTAGAAAAAGCCTTGGGATGCACAAAATGACGTAAATGTTCATCCAATGACACAAATGCACTTATTTCATGAACTACATTCCTTAAGTACGAAAAGTGAGTAGAATAATCCTTGGATGCACAATATGACATAAATGTTATATTAATGACACAAACGCGCTTATTGGATGAATTACATTCCTTAAGTACGAAAAGTGATGAGAATAAGCATTGGGATGAACAAAATGACGTAAATGTTCATCCAATGACACAAATGCACTTATTGGATGAACTACATTCCTTAAGTACGAAAAGTGATTAGAATAAGCCTTGGGATGCACAAAATGACGTAAATGTTCATCCAATGACACAAACACACTTATTGGATGAACTGCATTCCTCAAGTACGAAAAGTGATTAGAATAAGCCTTGTGATGCACAAAATGACGTAAATGTTAAATTAATGACACAAACCCGCTTAATGGATGAACTACATTCTTTAAGTACGAAAAGTGATTAGAATAAGCCTTGGGATGCACAAAATTACATAAATGTTAATCCAATGACACAAATGCACTTATTGGATGAACTACATTCCTTAAGTACGAAAAGTGATTAGAATAAGCCTTGGGATGCACAAAATGACATAAATGTTAATCCAATGACACAAATGCACTTATTGGATGAACTATATTCCTTAAGTACGAAAAGTGATTATAATTAACCTTGGGATGCACAAAATGACGTAAATGTTAAATTAATGACACAAACGCTCTTATTGGATAAACTACATTCCTTAAGTACGAATAGTGATTAGAATAAGCCTTGGGATGCACAACATGACGTATATTTTGATCCAATGACACAAATGCACTTATTGGATGAACTACATTCATTAAGAACAAAAAGTGATTAGAATAAGCCTTGGGATACACAAAAAGACGTAAATGTTAAATTAATGACACAAATGCTCTTATTGGATGAACTACATTTCTTAAGTACGAAAAGTTATTAGAATAAGCCTTGGGATGCACAAAATGACGTAAATGTTCATCCAATGACACAAATGAACTTATTGGATGAACTACATTCCTTAACTACGAAAAGTGATTAGAATAAGCCTTGGGATGCACAAAATTACTTAAATGTTCATCCAATGACAAAAATGCACTTATTGGATGAACTATATTCCTTAAAGACAAAAAGTGAGTAGAATAAGCCTTGGGATGCACAAAGTTACGTAAATGTTCATCCAATGACAAAAATGCACTTATTGGAAGAACTATATTTCTTAAGTACGAAAAGTTATTAGATTAAGCTTTGGGATGCACAAAATGACGTAAATGTTAAATTAATGACACAAACGCGCGTAATGGACGAACTACATTTCTTAAGTACAAAAAGTGAGTAGAATAAGCCTTGGATGCAGAATATGACGTAAATGTTATATTAATGACACAAACGCGCTTATTGGATGAATTACATTCCTTAAGTATGAAAACTGATGAGAATAAGCCTTGGGATGCACAAAATGACGTAAATGTTCATCCAATGACACAAACACACTTATTGGATGAACTGCATTCCTCAAGTACGAAAAGATATTAAAATAAGCCTTGTGATGCACAAAATGACGTAAATGATAAATTAAGGATAGAAACGCGCTTAATGGATGAACTCCGTTCCTTAAGTACGAAAAGTGATTAGAATAAACTTTAGGATGCACAAAATGACGTAAATTTTC
The DNA here is from genome assembly GCA_037974295.1 of Cicer cuneatum. Taxonomy (NCBI): domain Eukaryota; kingdom Viridiplantae; phylum Streptophyta; class Magnoliopsida; order Fabales; family Fabaceae; genus Cicer; species Cicer cuneatum. The sequence continues at coordinate 45,386,800 of JBBPBO010001985.1, forward strand.
ATCCAATGACACAAACGCATTTATTGGATTAACTACATTCCTTATGTCCGAAAAGTGATTGGAATAAGCCTTGGGATGCAGAAAATGACGTAAATGTTAGATTAATGACACAAATGCGCTTATTGGAGGAAATTCATTCTTTAAGTACGAAAAGTGATTAGAATAAGCCTTAGGATGCACAAAATGACGTAAATGTTCATCCAATTACACAAATGCACTTATTGGATGAATTACATCCTTAAGTACGAAAAGTGATTAGAATAAGCCTTGGGATTCACAAAATGACCTAAATGTTAAATTAATGACACAAACGCGCTTATTGGATGAACTACATTCCATAAGTACGAAAAGTTATTAGAATAAGCCTTGGGATGCACAAAATGACGTAAATGTTACATTAATGACACAACCGCGCTTAATGGACGAACTACATTCCTTAAGTACGAAAAGTGAGTAGAATAAGCCTTGGATGCACAATATGACGTAAATGTTATATTAATGACACAAACACGCTTATTGGATGAATTACATTCCTTAAGTACGAAAAGTGATGAGAATAAGCCTTGGGATGCACAAAATGACGTAAATGTTCATCCAATGACCCAAATGCACTTATTGGATAAACTGGATTCCATAAATACGAAAAGTGATTAGAATAAGCCTTGGGATGCACAAAATGACGTAAATGTTCATGCAATGACACAAATGCACTGTTTGGATGAACTATGTAACACCCCGAGTTTAAAACACTGCGCGGGTGCATTTTTTTTCCTTTCACTAAATAATTAAAATGAGTTTTCCAAAATTAATATCAAGGGAATTAAAATAAAATCAGTTCATTTCAAAGGTTATCACCCAATCAGTGTCAGAGTGCAGAATAATACAGCGGAAAAAGTAATACATTAATTCCCAAAATAAAATTACATTTCCCAAAACTCAAGACCCTATACAAAAGTCTAGACTGATCATGCACTAAGCTACAGTAGCACGGTCTCCATCGTATCCTCTATAAGTCTCGTCTTCAGCCAATCGTCCGTCCCTCTGCATTGTCCACGTAGACTCCGTACGTAAAGATCAGAGGAAACTAACGACGCTTCCGTCGTTAGTGTATCCGTCGGTAGGACGGGTTCGGGTAACATCTGAGGGCAAAGCCCAAAGTCCACAATATAATAGCAAGGGTCACCGACCGAAATTAACAAATAAGCACATAGCATATATCTCACAACAACACATATATTCATGGCATAATATATGAAAATGATGAGGAAAATAATAATGCTCATTTGAAATTTAATGACATATATGCCTTTTCAAAACAGCAGCCAACTATTATGAAATATGTGGTAAGTACAAACAACACCTCAGCAAATCACAATCATTAAATCAGAAATTCAGATTCTGAACAGTACTCACACACATTCAATTTCCACTCATCATCATAATCCAATCGTGACCCACCGGTCAATCTCTCAATGCAATATGTATATGCTCATGTATACAATTTTCTTGGAATCACCAAGGTGCAGTCGCTCAACAGGCCAGCACAATATGTTTGACATTAACGGCCCTGAACACCAAGGTGCAATCGCTCAACAGTCCAGCACTCGTGCAGTCGCTCAACAGACCATCACGTTTGACATATACCAAGGTACAATCGCTCAACAGATCAGTACCTAGTGCAGACGCTAAACAGTCCAGCACTCGTGCAATCGCTCAACAGATCAGCACGTGGCTGCACATTTCAGGGTACAGACGCTCAACAGTCCAGTACCAGTGCAGTCGCTCAACAGACCAGCACTTATATACCAAGGTACAATCGCTCAACAGATCAGTACCTAGTGCAGACGCTCAACAGTCCAGCACTCGTGCAATCGCTCAACAGATCAGCACGTGGCTGCGCATTTCAGGGTACAGACGCTGAACAGTCCAATACCAGTGCAGTCGCTCAATAGACCAGCACTTATATACCAAGGTACAATCGCTCAACAGATCAATACCTAGTGCAGACGCTCAACAGTTCAGCACTCGTGCAATCGCTCAATAGATCAGCACGTGGTTGCGCATATTTGAATGGACCACCACGAACACGCGGCCATCCTGTAGCCCGGATAGAATGGACCACCACAAACACGCGGCCACTCTACAACCCATCACGGTTACTACATTCACGTGTATTAGCCTCTCACAGGCCAAATACATAGAAGTTAAATCCTCGCACGGATAGAATGGACCACCACGAACACGCGGCCATTCCGTAGCCCGAGTAGAATAGACCGTCTAATACACGCGGAACTACTCTTACCTCGGATAGAACAGACCTTCTAATACACGCGGAACTATTCTATAACCCATGGTTACTACTTAAACTTTGCGGACCATCACGGTTACCGCATTACTCTGTGGCCCATCGCGGTCACCACCTGTCTATGCAATGTATGAATATGCAGTGTTTTCTCTTCACTGAAAACAGTATGCAATAACAGAAAATTCATGCCTTTCCATCATATTTCAAAACATCTCAATATAATCAATATCATCATCAACACATCAATGATTTAAACAGTCAAGCAATCATTAACAATTCACATTATCTCACAAATTCCATACTTAAACATCTCAAGCCTTTCCATTATTCCCCAAACTCTTAAAATTCACAAAACAGTGTTTAAAACTGAGATTTCTGGAAAATACGAATCTGTATTCGAATACAACCTCTCTGTATTCGAATCAAGGAGCCAAAACAGTGCAAAATTAACACTCTGTATTCGACTACAACCCCCCTGGTAGTCGAATACAGAGGCAGTCTCAATGCACAAATCAACATTTTTCACTACATCAGTAAAGGTTTTCAAAACATCATCCTCTCCTCTTCAAAACTATATCAAGGACTCCATTTTAAATCATTTTAATCCTTCTCAAAGTTTCCCAACACTTTAAAATTCACAAGGCAGAGTTTAAAACTTGATTTTCTGGAAAACACGAATCTGTATTCGAATACAGCTTCCTTGTATTCGAATACAGAAGCTAAAAACTGAGTTTTTGGAAAAACACGAATCTGTATTCGAATACAGATCCCTTGTATTCGAATACAGAAGCTGAAACTAGTGAAAATCTGCAATTTTAACATTATGTATTCAAATACAGCATGCCTGTAGTCGAATACATAAGACAAAACCAGAATGATCAACATCAGATCATCAGAAAACAGAACCAGAATCAGAATGATTAATCATCAGAACATCAGGAACAGAACCAGACTGAGAATGTTAAACATCAGAACCAGAATCAGAATCATCAACACCAGAACATCAGAAATAGAACCAAAATGAATGATTAACAGCATAACAGAACCAGAAGGATCAACATCAGAAACAGAACCAGAATGATCAACATCAAAAACAGAACCAGGATGATCAACATCAGAAGCAGAACCAAAAGGATCAACATCAGAAACAGAACCAGAATGATCAACATCAGAAACAGAACCAGAAGGATCAACATCAGAAACAGAACCAGAATGATCAACATCAAAAGCAGAACCAGAATGATCAAAATCAGAAACAGAACCAGAATCAGAATCGTCAACACCAGAACATCAGAAAACAGAACCAGAATAATCAACATCAGAAATAGAACCAGGATAATCAACATCAGAAACAGAACCAGGATGATGATCAGAATCATCAGAGGCAGGAAATAGGATGATTAGCATAAGAATCATCAGAAGCAGAAATAGAATGATTCACATCAAAACCATCAGAAGCAGAAACAGACTGATTCACATCAGAATCATCAGAAGATGGTTAACATCAGAACCATCAGAAGCAGAAACAGAATGTTTCAGATCAGAACCATCAGAAGCAGAAATAGAATGGTTCACATCAGAACCATCAGAAGCAGAAATAGACACAGAATGATCCACACAAGGATCATCAGAACCAGAAACAGAAACAGAATGATCCACACAAGGATCATCAGAACCAGAAACAGAAACGGAATGATCCACACAAGGATCATCAGAACCAGAAACAGAAACGAAATGATCCACACAAGGATCATCAGAACCAGAAACAGAAACAGAAATTCTTCTTATGTATTCGACTACAGGGCTCGTAGTCGAATACAAGTTTGAAAACTTAAGTAAAACAGAAATTTTACAGGTTGTAGCCGAATACACACATGTTGTATTCGAATACACCTTCGAAAACCAGTGAAAATTTCCTGAGATTCAACCATTTTCAAACTGTTTTCTTTTAAAACAACGACCAAACAACAAAACAGATTCAACACTTTTTTTTTTCCAGACAATACTTCCCTCATTAAAAATCCCTTTTCTTTTTAACACATCAACATCATCAGAATCACTCAAACAGAAACAGAATCAAGATCCAACCCCAATCATTCAGAACCAGAAACAGAATGTTCAATCACCAGAATCATTCAGATTTTTCAACCATCAGAACAAAGATGCAAGCATTACAGCTTTCTCAAAACATCAGAATAACATGTATAGCATTTCAGCTTTTCAAACAATCAGAACAACATGCAAATCATTTCAGCTTCCTCAAACATCAGAATAACATGCATAGCATTTCAGCTTTCACAAACATCAGAACATGACTAATGTTTTCAACCAAAACAGAAATCATCACACAGTAGCAAAACACCAACAAAATGCATTTTTTTTGCATTTTTAAAACTATTTTCCAAAACAGTTTTATGAACATGTATTTTAACCATCTTTAAAATAACATGCAAGACATCTTCAGTTTTCTCACACAAGTAAAACAGCATTAATGCATTCAACCAACAACAGCCATCACAGAATCATCACATATCAACAAAAATGCATTTTCTTCATTTTTCAAGAGGTCATTTCGAAAACATGTTTTTCTTTCAAAACAGAACTGAAATAACATGCATTTACAGCCCTAATGCAACTAGAAAGTTGGAAGGTGCCCTTACCCTTGTTGCGTGTTCTGCTTCTGCTCAAGTCTCTGTTTTCGTTCTCGTTTCTGCGCCAAAATCCGGTGAAACTGCTGCTTGAGTTTGCTGCTACAAAACTGGGTTCTTTAGCTCCGTAATGAGGTGGGGAACAACTTTAATACTGAGGGTTTTCTGGTTTGGTGTTTGTATTTCCAGTTACTGGAACTTTTAAGGGACTCCCTCTTTGGTATTTTTTTTGAAGTCGTGAAACCGGGTTTCAGAAACAGGAGGCAGAAATGGGAGAAGGGTTACTGTTACATGCAATTACTATTACATGCAAAATAGGGAGGTGTGAGTTCTGATTTCTACCCAGCCCCTCACGTGTACTTAAAAGCTCACTTGAGTGCCACCTCCTTTGAAACAATGATACAATAATGCTGAATTTTCCAGCTGGACTTTTCAGCACTTAATCCTTTTTGCAATTAGCCATTAATCCTTAATTAATGGTCCGATTAATTTAATTACTCGAAATTAAATTAATTTAATCTTCATCCAATAATTATAATTCATATTCCAAAATAAATATTTATATATATATATATTCACTAAAAGCATACATATATTAAATATTTAACAAAAATACCCAAAATACCCTTAATATTAATTCCATAAATTAATATTATATTTAAGGGTCTTACAAACTACATCCTTAAGTACGAAAAGTGATTCGAATAAGCATTGGGATGCACAAAATGACCTAAATGTTAAATTAATGACACAAATGCGCTTATTGGATGAACTACATTCCTTAAGTACGAAAAGTGATTAGAATAATCTTTGGGATGCACAAAATGATGTATTTGTTCATCCAATAAGACAAATGCACTTATTGGATGAACTACATTCCGTAAGTACAAAAAGTGATTAGAATAAGCCTTGGGATGCACAAAATGACGTAAATGTTCATCCAATGACACAAACGCACTTATTGGATGAACTACATTTCTTAAGTACGAAAAGTGATTAGAATAAGCCTTGGGATGCACAAAATGACGTAAATGTTCATCCGATGACACAAATGCGCTTATTGGATAAACTAGATTGCTTAAGTACGAAAAGTGATTAGAATAAACCTTGGGATCCACAAAATGACGTAAATGTTCATCCAATGACACAAATGCACTTATTGGATGAACTACATACCTCAAGTACGAAAAATGATTAGAATAAGCCTTGGGATTCACAAAATGACGTCAATGTTCATCCAATGACACAAATGCACTTATTGGATGAACTACATTCCTTAAGTACGAAAAGTGATTAGAATAAGCCATGGGATGCACAAAATGACCCAAATGTTAAATTAATGACACAAACGCGCTTATTGGATGAACTACATTCCTTATGTACGAAAACTTATTAGAATAAGCCTTAGGATTCACAAAATGACGTAAATGTTCATCCAATGACACAAATGCACTTGTTGGATGAAATACATTCCTTAAGTACGAAAAGTGATTAGAATAAGCCTTGGGATGCACCAAATAACGTAAATGTTAAATTAATGACACAAACGCTCTTATTGGATGAACTACATTCCTTAAGTACGAAAAGTGATTAGAAAAAGCCTTGGGATGCACAAAATGACGTAAATGTTCATCCAATGACACAAATACACTTATTGGATGAACTAGATTCCATAAGTTCGAAAAGTGATTTGAATAAGCCTTGGGATGCAAAATCTGACGTCAATGCTCATCCAATGACACAAAGGCACTTATTGGATGAACTACATTCCTTAAGTACGAAAATTGATTAGAATAAGCCTTGGGATGCACAAAATGACGTAAATGTTCATCCGATGACACAAACTCGCTTATTGGATAAACTAGATTCTTTAAGTACGAAAAGTGATTAGAATAAGCTTTGGGATGCACAAAATGATGTATATGTTCATCCAATAACACAAATACACTTATTGGATGAACTAGATTCCATAAGTACGAAAAGTGATTAGAATAAGCTTTGGGATGCTAAATATGACGTAAATGTTCATCCAATGACACAAATGCACTTATTGGATGAACTACATTCCTTAAGTACGAAAAGTGATTAGAATAAGCCTTGGGATGCACAAAATGACGTAAATGTTCATCCGATGACACAAACGCGCTTATTGGATAAACTAGATTCCTTAAGTACGAAAAGTGATAAGAATAAGCTTTGGGATCCATAAAAAGACGTAAATGTTCATCCAATGACACAAATGCACTTATTGGATGAACTACATTCCTTAATTACGAAAAATGATTAGAATAAGCCTTGGGATTCAAAAAAAAGACGTAAATGTTCATGCAATGACACAAATGCACTTATTTGATGAACTACATCCTTAAGTACGAAAAGTGATTAGAATAAGCCTTGGGATGCACAAAATGACGTAAATGTTCATCCGATGACATAAACGCGCTTATTGGATAAACTAGATTCCTTAAGTACGAAAAGTGATTAGAATAAGCCTTGCGACGCACAAAATGATGTATACGTTCATCCAATAACCCAAATGCAGTTATTGGATGAACTACATTCCTTAAGTACGAAAAAGTGATTAGAATAAGCCTTGGGATGCACAAAAATACGTAAATGTTCATCCAATGACACAAACGCACTTATTGCATGAACTACATTCCTTAAGTACGAAAAGTGATTAGAATAAGCCTTGGGATGCACAAAATGATGTAAATGTTCATCTGATGACACAAATTCGCTTATTGGATAAACTAGATTCCATAATTACGAAAAGTGATTAGAATAAGCCTTGGGATCCACACAAAGACTTAAATGTTCATCCAATGACACAAATGCACTTATTGGATGAACTACATTCCTTAAGTACGAAAAATGATTAGAATAAGCCTTGGATTCACAAAATGACGTAAATGTTCATCCAATGACACAAATGCACTTATTGGATGAACTACATCCTTAAGTACGAAAAGTGATTAGAATAAGCCTTGGGAAGCACAAAATGACGTAAATGTTAAATTAATGACACAAACGCGCTTATTGGATGAACTACATTCCTTAATTACGAAAAGTGATTAGAATATGCCTTGGGATGAAAAAAATGACGTATATGTTCATCCAATAACACAAATGCACTTATTGGATGAACTACATTCCTTAAGTACGAAAAGTGATTAGAATAAGCCTTGGGATGCACAAAATGACGTAAATGTTAAATTAATGACACAAACGCTCTTATTGGATAAAATGACGTAAATATTACATTAAAGACACAAACGTTCTTATTGGATGAACTACACTCCTTAAGTACGAAAAGTGATAAGAATTAGCCTTGGGATGCACAAAATGACGTAAATGTTCATCCAATGACACAAATGCACTTATTGGATGAACTGCATTCCTTAAGTACGAAAAGTGATTAGAATAAGCCTTGGGATGCACAAAATGACGTAAATGTTCATCCGATGACACAAACGCGCTTATTGGATAAACTAGATTCCTTAATTACGAAAAGTGATTAGAATAAGCCTTGGGATGCACAAAATGGCGTAACTGTTCATCCAAGAACACAAACGCGCTTATTGGATAAACTAGATTCCTTAAGTACGTAAAGTGATTTGAATAAGCCTTGGGATGCACAAAATGATGTATATGTTCATCGAATAACACAAATGCAGTTATTGGATGAACTACATTACTTAAGTACGAAAAGTGATTAGAATAAGCCTTGGGATGCACAAAATGACGTAAATGTTAAATTAATGACACAAACGCTCTTATTGGATAAATTAGATTCCATATGTACGAAAATTGATTAGAATAAGCCTTGGGATGCACAAAATGACCTAAATGTTCATCCAATGACACAAACGCGCTTATTGGAAGAACTACATTCGTTAAGTACAAAAAGTGATTAGAATAAGCCTTGGGATGTATAAGATGACGTAAATGTTCATCAGTTGACACCAACGCGCTTATTGGATGAACTACATTCCTAATGTACGAAAAGTGATTAGAATAAGCATTAGGATGCACAAAATGACGTAAATGTGAAATTAATGACACAAACGCTTTTATTGGATGAACTACATTCCTTAAGTACGAAAAGTGATTAGAATAAGCCTTGGGATGCACAAAATGACTTAAATGTTAAATTAATGACACAAACACGCTTATTGGATGAACTACATTCCTTAAGTACGAAAAGTGATTAGCATAAGCTTTGGGATGTACAAAATGACGTAAATGTTCATCCAATGACACAAATGCACTTATTGGATGAACTACATCCTTAAGTACGAAAAGTGATTAGAATAAGCCTTGGGATGCATAAAATGACGTAAATATTACATTAAAGACACAAACGTTCTTATTGGATGAACTACACTCCTTATGTACGAAAAGTGATTAGAATTAGCCTTGGGATGCACAAAATGACGTAAATGTTCATCCAATGACACAAACGCGCTTATTGGATACACTAGATTCCTTAATTACGAAAAGTGATTAGAATAAGCCTTGGGATGCACAAAATGGCGTAACTGTTCATCCAAGAACACAAACGCGCTTATTGGATAAACTAGATTCCTTAAGTACGAAAAGTGATTTGAATAAGCCTTGGGATGCACAAAATGATGTATATGTTCATCGAATAACACAAATGCAGTTATTGGATGAACTACATTACTTAAGTACGAAAAGTGATTAGAATAAGCCTTGGGATGCACAAAATGATGTATATGTTCATCCAATAACACAAATGCACTTATTGGATGAACTAGATTCCATAAGTTCGAAAAGTGATCAGAATAAGCCTTGGGATGCAAAATATGACGTAAATGTTCATCCAATGACACAAACGCACTTATTGGATGAACTACATTCCTTAAGTACGAAAAGTGATTAGAATAAGACTTTTGATGCACAAAATGACGTAAATGTTCATCCGATGACACAAACGCGCTTATTGGATAAACTAGATTCCTTAAGTACGAAAAGTGATTAGAATAAGCCTTGAGATGCACAAAATGATGTATATGTTTATCCAATAACACAAATGCACTTATTGGATGAACTACATTCCTTAAGTACGAAAAGTGATTAGAATAAGCCTTGGGATGCACAAAATGACGTAAATGTTCATCCAATGACACAAATGCACTTATTGGATGAACTACATTCCTTAAGTACGAAAAGTGAATAGAATAAGCCTTGGGATGCACAAAATGACGTAAATATTCATCAAATGACACAAAAGCGCTTATTGGATGAACTACATCCCTTAAGTACGAAAAGTAATTTGAATAAGCCTTGGGATGCAAAATATGACGTAAATGTTCATCCAATGACACAAACGCACTTATTGGATGAACTACATTCCTTAAGTACGAAAAGTGATTAGAATAAGACTTTTGATGCACAAAATGACGTAAATGTTCATCCGATGACACAAACGCGCTTATTGGATAAACTAGATTCCTTAAGTACGAAAAGTGATTAGAATAAGCCTTGAGATGCACAAAATGACGTAAATGTTCATCCAATGAGACAAATGCACTTATTGGATGAACTACATCCTTAAGTACGAAAAGTGATTAGAATAAGCCTTGGGATGCACAAAATGACGTAAATGTTAAATTAATGACACAAATGCGCTTATTGGATGAACTACATTCCTTAATTACGAAAAGTGATTAGAATATGCCTTGGGATGAAAAAAATGACGTATATGTTCATTCAATAACAGAAAATGCAATTATTGGATGAACTACATTCCTTAAGTACGAAAAGTGATTAGAATAAGCCTTGGGATGCACAAAATGACGTAAATGTTAAATTAATGACACAAATGTGCTTATTGGAAGAACTACATTCGTTAAGTACAAAAAGTGATTAGAATAAGCCTTGGGATGTATAAAATGAGGTAAATGTTCATCAATTGACACCAACGCGCTTATTGGATGAACTACATTCGTTAAGTACGAAAAGTGATTAGAATAAGCCTTGGGATGCACAGAATGACGTAAATGTTAAATTAATGACACAAACGCTCTTATTGGATGAACTACATTCCTTAAGTACGAAAAGTGATTAGAATAAGCCTTGGGACGCACAAAATGACTTAAATGTTAAATTAATGACACAAACACGCTTATTGGATGAACTACATTCCTTAAGTACGAAAAGTGATTAGCATAAGCTTTGGGATGTACAAAATGACGTAAATGTTCATCCAATGACACAAATGCACTTATTGGATGAACTACATCCTTAAGTACGAAAAGTGATTAGAATAAGCCTTGGGATGCATAAAATGACGTAAATATTACATTAAAGACACAAACGTTCTTATTTGATGAACTAAACTCCTTAAGTACGAAAAGTGATTAGAATAAGCCTTGGGATCCACAAAATGACGTAAATGTTCATCCAATGACACAAATGCACTTATTGGATGAACTACATTCCTTAAGTACGAAAAGTGATTAGAATAAGCCTTGGGATGCACAAAATCACGTAAATGTTCATCCGCTGACACAAACGCGCTTATTGGATAAACTAGATTCCTTAAGTACGAAAAGTGATTAGAATAAGCCTTGGGATGCACAAAATGGCGTAAATGTTCATCCAATAACACAAATGCAGTTATTGGATCAACTACATTCCTTAAGTACGAAAAGTGATTAGAATAAGCCTTGGGATGCACAAAATGACGTAAATGTTCATCCGATGACACAAACGCGCTTATTGGATAAACTAGATTCCTTAAGTACAAAAAGTGATTAGAATAAGCCCTGTATGCACAAAATGATGTATATGTTAATCGAATAACACAAATGCAGTTGTTGGATGAACTACATTACTTAAGTACGAAAAGTGATTAGAATAAGCCTTGGGATGCACAAAATGATGTATCTGTTCATCCAATAACACAAATGCACTTATTGGATGAACTAGATTCCATAAGTTCGAAAAGTGATCAGAATAAGCCTAGGGATGCAAAATATGACGTAAATGTTCATCCAATGACACAAACGCACTTATTGGATAAACTACATTCCTTAAGTATGAAAAGTGATTAGAATAAGCCTTGGGATGCACAAAATGACGTAAATGTTCATCCGATGACACAAACGCGCTTATTGGATAAACTAGATTCCTTAAGTACGAAAAGTGATTAGAATAAGCCTTGGGATGCAAAAAATGATGTATATGTTCATCCAATAACACAAATGCAGTTATTGGATGAACTACATTCCTTAAGTACGAAAAGTGATTAGAATAAGCCTTGGGATGCACAAAATGACGTAAATGTTCATCCGATGACACAAACGCGCTTATTGGATAAACTAGATTCCTTAAGTATGAAAAGTGATTAGAATAAGCTTTGGGATGCACAAAATGACGTAAATGTTCATCCAATGACACCAATGCACTTATTGGATGAACTACATCCTTAAGTACGAAAAGTGATTTGAATAAGCCTTGGGATGCACAAAATGACGTAAATGTTCATCCAATCACACAAACGCACTTATTGCATGAACTACATTCCTTAAGTACGAAAAGTGATTAGAATAAGCCTTGGGATGCACAAAATGACGTAAATGTTCATCCAATGACACAAATGCACTTATTGGATGAACTACATTCCTTAAGTACGAAAAGTGAATAGAATAAGCCTTGGGATGCACAAAATGACGTAAATATTCATCCAATGACACAAAAGCGCTTATTGGATGAACTACATCCCTTAAGTACGAAAAGTAACTGGAATAAGCCTTGGGACGAAAAAAATGACGTAAATGTTCATCCAATGAGCCAAATGCACTTATTGGATCAACTACATTCCTTATGTACGGAAAGTGATTAGAATAAGCCTTGGGATGCACAAAATGACGTAAATGTTCATCCAATGACACAAACGCGCTTATTGGATGAACTACAATCCGTAATAACGAAAAGTGATTAGAATAAGTCTTGGGATGCACAAAATGACGTAAATGTTCATCCAATGACACAAATGCACTTATTGGATGAATTACATCGTTAAGTACGAAAAGTGATTAGAATAAGCTTTGGGATGCACAAAATGACCTAAATGTTAAATTAATGACACAAACGTTCTTATTAGATGAACTATGTTCCTTAATTACGAAAAGTGATTAGAATAAGCCTTGGGATGCACAAAATGGCGTAAATGTTCATCCAATGACACAAATGCACTTATTGGATGGACTACATTCCTTAAGTACGAAAAGTGATTAGAATAAGCCTTGGGATGCACAAAATGACGTATATGTTCATCCAATGACACAAATGCACTTATTGGATGAACTACATTCCTTAAATACGAAAAGTGATTAGAATTAGCCTTGGGATGCACAAAATGACGTAAATGTTCATCCAATGACACAAATGCACTTATTGGATGAACTACATTCCTTAAGTACGAAAAGTGATTAGAATAAGCCTTGGGATGCAAAAAATGACGTAAATGTTCATCCAAAGAGATAAATGCACTTATGGGATTAACTACATTTCATAAGTACGAAAAGTGAATACAATAAGCCTTGGGATGCACAAAATGACCTAAATGTTAAATTAATGACACAAACGCGTTTATTGGATATACTACATTCCTTATGTACGAAAAGTGATTAGAATAAGCCTTGGGATGCACAAAGTGACGTAAATGTTAAATTAATGACACAAACGCTCTTATTGGATGAACTACATTCCTTAAGTACGAAAAGTGATTAGAATAAGCCTTGAGATGCACAAAATGACTTAAATGTTAAATTAATGACACAAACACGCTTATTGGATGAACTACATTCCTTAAGTACGAAAAGTGATTAGCATAAGCTTTGGGATGTACAAAATGACGTAAATGTTCATCCAATGACACAAATGCACTTTTTGGATGAACTACATCCTTAAGTACGAAAAGTGATTAGAATAAGCATTGGGATGCATAAAATGACGTAAATAATACATTAAAGACACAAACGTTCTTATTGGATGAACTAAACTCCTTAAGTACGAAAAGTGATTAGAATAAGCCTTGGGATGCCCAAAATGATGTATATGTTCATCCAATAACACAAATGCACTTATTGGATGAACTACATTCCTTATGTACGAAAAGTGATTAGAATAAGCCTTGGGATGCACTAAATGACGTAAATGTTCATCCAATGACACAAATGCACTTATTGGATGAACTACATTCCTTAAGTACGAAAAGTGATTAGAATAAGCCTTGGGATGCAAAAAATGACGTAAATGTTCATCCAAAGAGATAAATGCAGTTATGGGATTAACTACATTTCATAAGTACGAAAAGTGAATACAATAAGCCTTGGGATGCACAAAATGACCTAAATGTTAAATTAATGACACAAACGCGTTTATTGGATATACTACATTTCTTAAGTACGAAAAGTGATTAGAATAAGCCTTGGGATGCACAAAATGACGTAAATGTTAAATTAATGAAACAAACGCTCTTATTGGATGAACTACATTCCTTAAGTACGAAAAGTGATTAGAATAAGCCTTGGGATGCACAAAATGACTTAAATGTTAAATTAATGACACAAACACGCTTATTGGATGAACTACATTCCTTAAGTACGAAAAGTGATTAGCATAAGCTTTGGGATGTACAAAATGACGTAAATGTTCATCCAATGACACAAATGCACTTATTGGATGAACTACATCCTTAAGTACGAAAAGTGATTAGAATAAGCATTGGGATGCATAAAATGACGTAAATATTACATTAAAGACACAAACGTTCTTATTGGATGAACTAAACTCCTTAAGTACGAAAAGTGATTAGAATAAGCCTTGGGATGCCCAAAATGATGTATATGTTCATCCAATAACACAAATGCACTTATTGGATGAACTACATTCCTTATGTACGAAAAGTGATTAGAATAAGCCTTGGGATGCACTAAATGACGTAAATGTTCATCCAATTACACAAATGCACTTATTGGATGAACTACATTCCTTAAGTACAAAAAAGTGATTAGAATAAGCCATGGGATGCACAAAATGACGTAAATGTTCATCCAATGACACAAACGCGTTTATTGGATGAACTACATTCCTTATGTACGAAAAGTGATTAGAGTAAGCCTTGGGATGCACAAAATGACGTAAATGTTCATCCAATGACACAAATGCACTTATTGGATGAACTAAATCCTTATGTACGAAAAGTGATTAGAATAAGCCTTGGGATGCACAAAATGACCTAAATGTTAAATTAATGACACAAAGGCTCTTATTGGATGAACTACATTCCTTAAGTACGAAAAGTGATTAGAATAAGCCTTGGGATGCACAAAATGACATAATATTCATCCAATGACAGAAACGCGCTTATTGGACGAACTACATTCCTTAAGTAAGAAAAGTGATTATAATAAGCCTTGGGATTGAAAAAATGACGTAAATGTTCATTCAATGAAACAAATGCACTTATTGGATGAACTACATTCCTTAAGTACGAAAAGTGATAAGAATAAGCCTTGGGATGCACAACATGACCTAAATGTTAAATTAAAGACACAAACGCACTTATTGGATGAACTACATTTCTTAAGTACGAAAAGTGATTAGAATAAGCCCTGGGATGCACAAAATGACGTAAATGTTCATCCAGTGACACAAATGCCCTTATTGGATGAACTACATTCCTTAAGTACGAAAAGTGATTCGAATAAGCCCTGGGATGCACAAAATGACGTAAATGTTCATCCAGTGACACAAATGCCCTTATTGGATGAACTACATTCCTTAAGTACGAAAAGTGATTCGAATAAGCCTTGGGATGCACAAAATGACGTAAATGTTCATCCAATAAAACAAATGCCCTTATTGGATGAACTACATTCCTTAAGTACGAAAAGTGATTCGACTAAGCCTTGGGATCCACAAAATGACGTAAATGTTCATCCGATGACAGAAACACGCTTATTGAATGAACTAGATTCCTTAAGTACAAAAAGTGATTAGAATAAGCCTTGGGATGCACAAAATGTCGTATATGTTCATCCAATGACACAACTGCACTTATTGGATGAACTACATTCATTTAGTACGAAAAGTGATTAGAATAAGAATTGGATGCACAAAATGACGTAAATGTTCATCCAATGAGACAAATGCACTTATTGGATGAACTACATTCCTTAAGTACGAAAAGTGATTAGAATAAGCCTTGGGATGCAGAACATGACCTAAATGTTAAATTAATGACACAAACGCGTTTATTGGATATACTACATTCCTTAAGTACGAAAAGTGATTAGAATAAGCCATGGGATGCACAAAATGACGTATATGTTCATCCAATGACACAAATGTACTTATTGGATGAACTACATTCCTTAAGTACGAAAAGTGATTAGAATAAGCCTTGGGATGCACAAAATGACGTAAATGTTCATCCCATAAAACACATGCCCTTATCGGATGAACTACATTCCTTAAGTACGAAAAGTGATTCGAATTAGCCTCGGGATGCACAAAATGACGTAAATGTTCATCCAATGACACAAATGCACTTATTGGATGAACTACATTCCTTAAGTACAAAAAGTGATTAGAATAAGCCTTGGGATGCACAAAATGGCGTAAATGTTCATCGAATGACACAAATGCACTTATTGGATGGACTACATTCCTTAAGTACGAAAAGTGATTAGAATAAGCCTTGGGATGCACAAAATAACATATATGTTCATCCAATGACACAAATGCACTTATTGGATGAACTACATTCTTTAAGTACGAAAAGTGTTTAGAATAAGCCTTGGGATGCAGAAACACGCTTATTGGATGAACTACATTCCTTAAGTACGAAAAGTGATTAGAATAAGCTTTGGGATGTACAAAATGACGTAAATGTTCATCGAATGACACAAATGCACTTATTGGATGAACTACATCCTTAAGTACGAAAAGTGATTAGAATAAGCCTTGGGATGCATAAAATGACGTAAATATTACATTAAAGACACAAACGTTCTTATTGGATGAACTATACTTCTTAAGTACGAAAAGTGATTAGAATTAGCCTTGGGATGCACAAAATGACGTAAATGTTCATACAATGACACAAATGCACTTATTGGATGAACTACATTCCTTAAGTACGAAAAGTGATTAGAATAAGTCTTGGGATGCACAAAATGACGTAAATGTTCATCCGATGACACAAACGCGCTTATTGGATAAACTAGATTCCTTAAGTACGAAAAGTGATTAGAATAAGCCTTGGGATGCACAAAATGATGTATATGTTCATCCCATAACACAAATGCAGTTATTGGATGAACTACATTCCTTAAGTACGAAAAGTGATTAGAATAAGCCTTGGGATGCAGAAACACGCTTATTGAATGAACTACATTCCTTAAGTACGAAAAGTGATTAGAATAAGCTTTGGGATGTACAAAATGACGTAAATGTTCATCGAATGACACAAATGCACTTATTGGATGAACTACATCCTTAAGTACGAAAAGTGATTAGAATAAGCCTTGGGATGCATAAAATGACGTAAATATTACATTAAAGACACAAACGTTCTTATTGGATGAACTACACTCCTTAAGTACAAAAAGTGATTAGAATTAGCCTTGGGATGCACAAAATGACGTAAATGTTCATACAATGACACAAATGCACTTATTGGATGAACTACATTCCTTAAGTACGAAAAGTGATTAGAATAAGCCTTGGGATGCACAAAATGACGTAAATGTTCATCCGATGACACAAACGCGCTTATTGGATAAACTAGATTCCTTAAGTACGAAAAGTGATTAGAATAAGCCTTGGGATGCACAAAATGAGGTATATGTTCATCCCATAACACAAATGCAGTTATTGGATGAACTACGATCCTTAAGTACGAAAAGTGATTAGAATAAGCCTTAGGATGCACAAAATGACGTAAATGTTCATCCGATGACACAAACGCGCTTATTGGACAAACTAGATTCCTTAAGTACGAAAAGTGATTAGAATAAGCTTTGGGATGCACAAAATGACGTAAATGTTCATCCAATGACACCAATGCACTTATTGGATGAACTACATTCCTTAAGTACAAAAAGTGATTAGAATAAGCCTTGGGATGCACAAAATGGCGTAAATGTTCATGGAATGACACAAATGCACTTATTGGATGGACTACATTCCTTAAGTACGAAAAGTGATTAGAATAAGCCTTGGGATGCACAAAATAACATATATGTTCATCCAATGACACAAATGCACTTATTGGATGAACTACATTCCTTAAGTACGAAAAGTGTTTAGAATAAGCCTTGGGATGCAGAAACACGCTTATTGGATGAACTACATTCCTTAAGTACGAAAAGTGATTAGAATAAGCTTTGGGATGTACAAAATGACGTAAATGTTCATCGAATGACACAAATGCACTTATTGGATGAACTACATCCTTAAGTACGAAAAGTGATTAGAATAAGCCTTGGGATGCATAAAATGACGTAAATATTACATTAAAGACACAAACGTTCTTATTGGATGAACTATACTTCTTAAGTACGAAAAGTGATTAGAATTAGCCTTGGGATGCACAAAATGACGTAAATGTTCATACAATGACACAAATGCACTTATTGGATGAACTACATTCCTTAAGTACGAAAAGTGATTAGAATAAGTCTTGGGATGCACAAAATGACGTAAATGTTCATCCGATGACACAAACGCGCTTATTGGATAAACTAGATTCCTTAAGTACGAAAAGTGATTAGAATAAGCCTTGGGATGCACAAAATGATGTATATGTTCATCCCATAACACAAATGCAGTTATTGGATGAACTACATTCCTTAAGTACGAAAAGTGATTAGAATAAGCCTTGGGATGCAGAAACACGCTTATTGAATGAACTACATTCCTTAAGTACGAAAAGTGATTAGAATAAGCTTTGGGATGTACAAAATGACGTAAATGTTCATCGAATGACACAAATGCACTTATTGGATGAACTACATCCTTAAGTACGAAAAGTGATTAGAATAAGCCTTGGGATGCATAAAATGACGTAAATATTACATTAAAGACACAAACGTTCTTATTGGATGAACTACACTCCTTAAGTACAAAAAGTGATTAGAATTAGCCTTGGGATGCACAAAATGACGTAAATGTTCATACAATGACACAAATGCACTTATTGGATGAACTACATTCCTTAAGTACGAAAAGTGATTAGAATAAGCCTTGGGATGCACAAAATGACGTAAATGTTCATCCGATGACACAAACGCGCTTATTGGATAAACTAGATTCCTTAAGTACGAAAAGTGATTAGAATAAGCCTTGGGATGCACAAAATGAGGTATATGTTCATCCCATAACACAAATGCAGTTATTGGATGAACTACGATCCTTAAGTACGAAAAGTGATTAGAATAAGCCTTAGGATGCACAAAATGACGTAAATGTTCATCCGATGACACAAACGCGCTTATTGGACAAACTAGATTCCTTAAGTACGAAAAGTGATTAGAATAAGCTTTGGGATGCACAAAATGACGTAAATGTTCATCCAATGACACCAATGCACTTATTGGATGAACTACATTCCTTAAGTACAAAAAGTGATTAGAATAAGCCTTGGGATGCACAAAATGGCGTAAATGTTCATGGAATGACACAAATGCACTTATTGGATGGACTACATTCCTTAAGTACGAAAAGTGATTAGAATAAGCCTTGGGATGCACAAAATAACATATATGTTCATCCAATGACACAAATGCACTTATTGGATGAACTACATTCCTTAAGTACGAAAAGTGTTTAGAATAAGCCTTGGGATGCAGAAACACGCTTATTGGATGAACTACATTCCTTAAGTACGAAAAGTGATTAGAATAAGCTTTGGGATGTACAAAATGACGTAAATGTTCATCGAATGACACAAATGCACTTATTGGATGAACTACATCCTTAAGTACGAAAAGTGATTAGAATAAGCCTTGGGATGCATAAAATGACGTAAATATTACATTAAAGACACAAACGTTCTTATTGGATGAACTATACTTCTTAAGTACGAAAAGTGATTAGAATTAGCCTTGGGATGCACAAAATGACGTAAATGTTCATACAATGACACAAATGCACTTATTGGATGAACTACATTCCTTAAGTACGAAAAGTGATTAGAATAAGTCTTGGGATGCACAAAATGACGTAAATGTTCATCCGATGACACAAACGCGCTTATTGGATAAACTAGATTCCTTAAGTACGAAAAGTGATTAGAATAAGCCTTGGGATGCACAAAATGATGTATATGTTCATCCCATAACACAAATGCACTTATTGGATGAACTACATTCCTTAAGTACGAAAAGTGTTTAGAATAAGCCTTGGGATGCAGAAACACGCTTATTGGATGAACTACATTCCTTAAGTACGAAAAGTGATTAGAATAAGCCTTGGGATGCACAAAATAACATATATGTTCATCCAATGACACAAATGCACTTATTGGATGAACTACATTCCTTAAGTACGAAAAGTGTTTAGAATAAGCCTTGGGATGCAGAAACACGCTTATTGGATGAACTACATTCCTTAAGTACGAAAAGTGATTAGAATAAGCTTTGGGATGTACAAAATGACGTAAATGTTCATCGAATGACACAAATGCACTTATTGGATGAACTACATCCTTAAGTACGAAAAGTGATTAGAATAAGCCTTGGGATGCATAAAATGACGTAAATATTACATTAAAGACACAAACGTTCTTATTGGATGAACTATACTTCTTAAGTACGAAAAGTGATTAGAATTAGCCTTGGGATGCACAAAATGACGTAAATGTTCATACAATGACACAAATGCACTTATTGGATGAACTACATTCCTTAAGTACGAAAAGTGATTAGAATAAGTCTTGGGATGCACAAAATGACGTAAATGTTCATCCGATGACACAAACGCGCTTATTGGATAAACTAGATTCCTTAAGTACGAAAAGTGATTAGAATAAGCCTTGGGATGCACAAAATGATGTATATGTTCATCCCATAACACAAATGCAGTTATTGGATGAACTACGATCCTTAAGTACGAAAAGTGATTAGAATAAGCCTTAGGATGCACAAAATGACGTAAATGTTCATCCGATGACACAAACGCGCTTATTGGATAAACTAGATTCCTTAAGTACGAAAAGTGATTAGAATAAGCTTTGGGATGCACAAAATGACGTAAATGTTCATCCAATGACACCAATGCACTTATTGGATGAACTACATCTTTAAGTACGAAAAGTGATTAGAATAAGCCTAGGGATGCACAAAATGACGTAAATGTTGATCCAATGACAAAAACGCGCTTATTGGAAGAACTACATTCATTAAGTACAAAAAGTGATTAGAATAAGCCTTGGGATGTATAAAATGACGTAAATGTTCATCAATTGACACCAACGCGCTTATTGGATGAACTACATTCCTTAAGTACGATATGTGATTAGAATAAGCATTAGGATGCACAAAATGATATAAAAGTTAAATTAATGACACAAACGCACTTATTGGATGAACTACATTCCTTAAGTACGAAAAGTGATTAGAATAAGCTTTGGGATGCACAAAATGACGTAAATGTTCATCCAATGACACCAATGCACTTATTGGATGAACTACATCCTTAAGTCCGAAAAGTGATTAGAATAAGCCTTGGGATGCACAATATGACGTAAATGTTAAATTAATGACACAAACGCTTTTATTGGATGAACTACATTCCTCAAGTACGAAAAGTGATTAGAATAAGCCTTGAGATGCACAAAATGACGTATATGTTCATCCTATGACACAAACGCGCTTATTGGATGAACTACGTTCCTTAAGTACAAAAAGTGATTAGAATAAGCCTTGGGATGCACAAAATGACCTAAATGTTCATCCAATGACACAAATGCACTTATTGGATGAACTACATTCCTTAAGTACGAAAAGTGATTAGAATAAGCTTTGGGATGCACAAAATGACGTAAATGATCATCCAATGACACCAATGCACTTATTGGATGAACTACATCGTTAAGTACGAAAAGTGATTAGAATAAGCCTTGGGATGCACAAAATAACGTAAATGTTCATTCAATGACACAAACGCGCTTATTGGAAGAACTACATTCGTTAAGTACAAAAACTGATTAGAATAAGCCTTGGGATGTATAAAATGACGTAAATGTTCATCAATTGACACCAACGCGCTTATTGGATGAACTACATTCCTTAAGTACGATATGTGATTAGAATAAGCATTAGGATGCACAAAATGATACAAATGTTAAATTAATGACACAAACGCACTTATTGGATGAACTACATTCCTTAAGTATGAAAAGTGATTAGAATAAGCGTTGGGATGCACAAAATGACGTAAATGTTCATCCAATGACACTAATGCACTTATTGGATGAACTACATCCTTAAGTACGAAAAGTGATTTCAATAAGCCTTGGGATGCACAAAATGACATAAATGTTAAATTAATAACACAAACGCTCTTATTGGATGAAATACATTCCTTAAGTACGAAAAGTGATATTACTACCCCTTGGGATGCACAAAATAACTTAAATGTTAAATTAATTACACAAACACGCTTATTGGATGAACTACATTCCTTCAGTACGAAAAGTGATTGGAATAAGCTTTGGGATGCACAAAATGACGTAAATGTTCATCCAATGACACAAATGCACTTATTGGATGAACTACATCCTTAAGTACGAAAAGTGATTAGAATAAGCCTTGGGATGCATAAAATGACGTAAATATTACATTAAAGACACAAACGTTCTTATTGGATGAATTAGCCTCGGGATTAGCCTCGGGATGCACAAAATGACGTAAATGTTCATCCAATGACACAAATGCACTTATTGGATGAACTATATTCCTTAAGTACGAAAAGTGATTAGAACAAGCCTTGGGATGCACAAAATGATGTATATGTTCATCCAATAACACAAATGCAGTTATTGGATGAACTACATTCCTTAAGTACGAAAAGTGATTAGAATAAGCCTTGGGATGCAGAAAATGACGTATATGTTCATCCAATGACACAAATGCACTTATTGGATGAACTACATTCCTTAAGTACAAAAAGTGATTAGACTAAGCCTTGGAATGCACAAAATAACGTATATGTTCATCCAATGACACAAATGCACTTATTGGATGAACTACATTCCTTAAGTACGAAAAGTGATTAGAATAAGCCTTGGGATGCACAAAATGACGTAAATGTTCATCCGATGACACAAACGCGCTTATTGGATAAACTAGATTCCTTAAGTACGAAAAGTGATTAGAATAAGCCTTGGGATGCACAAAATGATGTATATGTTCATCCAATAACACAAATGCAGTTATTGGATGAACTACATTCCTTAAGTACGAAAAGTGATTAGAATAAGCCTTGGGATGCACAAAATGACGCAAATGTTCATCCGATGACACAAACGCGCTTATTGGATAAACTAGATTCCTTAAGTACGAAAAGTGGTTACAATAAGCTTTGGGATGCACAAAATGACGTAAATGTTCATCCAATGACACCAATGCACTTATTGGATGAACTACATCCTTAAGTACGAAAAGTGATTAGAATAAGCCTTGGGATGCACAAAATGACGTAAATGTTCATCCAATGACACAAACGCGCTTATTGGAAGAACTACATTCGTTAAGTACAAAAACTGATTAGAATAAGCCTTGGGATGTATAAAATGACGTAAATGTTCATCAATTGACACCAACGCGCTTATTGGATGAACTACATTCCTTAAGTACGATATGTGATTAGAATAAGCATTAGGATGCACAAAATGATACAAATGTTAAATTATTGACACAAACGCACTTATTGGATGAACTACATTCCTTAAGTATGAAAAGTGATTAGAATAAGCTTTGGGATGCACAAAATGACGTAAATGTTCATCCAATGACACTAATGCACTTATTGGATGAACTACATCCTTAAGTACGAAAAGTGATTTCAATAAGCCTTGGGATGCACAAAATGACATAAATGTTAAATTAATAACACAAACGCTCTTATTGGATGAACTACATTCCTTAAGTACGAAAAGTGATATTACTAACCCTTGGGATGCACAAAATGACTTAAATGTTAAATTAATTACACAAACACGCTTATTGGATGAACTACATTCCTTCAGTACGAAAAGTGATTAGAATAAGCTTTGGGATGCACAAAATGACGTAAATGTTCATCCAATGACACAAATGCACTTATTGGATGAACTACATCCATAAGTACGAAAAGTGATTAGAATAAGCCTTGGGATGCATAAAATGACGTAAATATTACATTAAAGACACAAACGTTCTTATTGGATGAACTACACTCTTTAAGTACGAAAAGTGATTAGAATTAGCCTCGGGATGCACAAAATGACGTAAATGTTCATCCAATGACACAAATGCACTTATTGGATGAACTATATTCCTTAAGTACGAAAAGTGATTAGAACAAGCCTTGGGATGCACAAAATGATGTATATGTTCATCCAATAAGACAAATGCAGTTATTGGATGAACTACATTCCTTAAGTACGAAAAGTGATTAGAATAAGCCTTGGGATGCACAAAATGATGTATATGTTCATCCAATAACACAAATGCACTTATTGGATGAACTAGATGCCATAAGTTCGAAAAGTGATCAGAATAAGCCTTGGGATGCAAAATATGACGTAAATGTTCATCCAATGACACAAACGCACTTATTGGATAAACTACATTCCTTAAGTATGAAAATTGATTAGAATAAGCCTTGGGATGCACAAAATGATGTACATGTTCATCCAATAACACAAATGCAGTTATTGGATGAACTACATTCCTTAAGTACGAAAAGTGATTAGAATAAGCCTTGGGATGCACAAAATGACGTAAATGTTCATCCGATGACACAAACGCGCTTATTGGATAAACTAGATTCCTTAAGTACGAAAAGTGATTAGAATAAGCTTTGGGATGCACAAAATGACGTAAATGTTCATCCAATGACACCAATGCACTTATTGGATGAACTACATCCTTAAGTACGAAAAGTGATTAGAATAAGCCTTGGGATGCACAAAATGACGTAAATGTTCATCCAATGACACAAACGCGCTTATTGGAAGAACTACATTCGTTAAGTACAAAAAGTGATTAGAATAAGCCTTGGGATGTATAAAATGACGTAAATGTTCATCAATTGACACCAACGCGCTTATTGGATGAACTACATTCCTTAAGTACGATATGTGATTAGAATAAGCATTAGGATGCACAAAATGATATAAAAGTTAAATTAATGACACAAACACACTTATTGGATGAACTACATTCCTTAAGTACGAAAAGTGATTAGAATAAGCCTTGGGATGCAGAACATGACCTAAATGTTAAATTAATGACACAAACACGTTTATTGGACATACTACATTCCTTTAGTACGAAAAGTGATTAGAATAAGCCTTGGGATGCACAAAATGATGAATATGTTCATCCAATGAAACAAATGTACTTATTGGATGAACTACATTCTTTAAGTACGAAAAGTGATTAGAATAAGCCTTGGGATGCACAAAATGATGTAAATGTTCATCCAATAAAACAAATGCCCTTATCAGATGAACTACATTCCTTAAGTACGAAAAGTGATTAGAATAAGCCTTGGGATACACAAAATGACGTATATGTTCATCCAATGACACAAATGCACTTATTGGATGATTTACATTCCTTAAGTACAAAAAGTGATTAGAATAATCCTTGGGATGCACAAAATGGGGTAAATGTTCATCCAATGACACAAATGCACTTATTGGATGGACTACATTCCTTAAGTACGAAAAGTGATTAGAATAAGCCTTGGGATGCACAAAATAACGTATATGTTCATCCAATGAGACAAATGCACTTATTGGATGAACTACATTCCTTAAGTATGAAAAGTGAATAGAATAAGCCTTGGGATGCACAAAATGATCTAAATGTTAAATTAATGACACAAACGCGTTTATTGGATATACTACATTCTTAAGTACGAAAAGTGATTAGAATAAGCCTTGGGATGCACAAAATGACGTATATGTTCATCCAAAATACACAAATGCACTTATTGGATGAACTACATTTCTTAAGTACGAAAAGTGATTAGAATACGCCTTGGGATGCACAAAATGACGTAAATGTTCATCCAATGACACAAATGCCCTTATTGGATGAACTACATTCCTTAAGTACGAAAAGTGATTCGAGTATGCCTTGGGATGCATAAAATGACGTAAATGTTCATCCGATGACACAAACGCGCTTATAGGATGAACTAGATTCCTTAAGTACGAAAAGTGATTAGAATAGGCCTTGGGATGCACAAAATGACGTATATGTTCATCCAATGAGACAAATGCACTTATTGGATGAACAACATTCCTTAAGTACAAAAAGTGATTAGAATAAGCCTTGGGATACACAAAATGACGTATATGTTCATCCAATGACACAAATGCACTTATTGGATGATTTACATTCCTTAAGTACAAAAAGTGATTAGAATAATCCTTGGGATGCACAAAATGGGGTAAATGTTCATCCAATGACACAAATGCACTTATTGGATGGACTACATTCCTTAAGTACGAAAAGTGATTAGAATAAGCCTTGGGATGCACAAAATAACGTATATGTTCATCCAATGAGACAAATGCACTTATTGGATGAACTACATTCCTTAAGTACGAAAAGTGAATAGAATAAGCCTTGGGATGCACAAAATGATCTAAATGTTAAATTAATGACACAAACGCGTTTATTGGATATACTACATTCCTTAAGTACGAAAAGTGATTAGAATAAGCCTTGGGATGCACAAAATGACGTATATGTTCATCCAAAATACACAAATGCACTTATTGGATGAACTACATTTCTTAAGTACGAAAAGTGATTAGAATACGCCTTGGGATGCACAAAATGACGTAAATGTTCATCCAATGACACAAATGCCCTTATTGGATGAACTACATTCCTTAAGTACGAAAAGTGATTCGAGTATGCCTTGGGATGCATAAAATGACGTAAATGTTCATCCGATGACACAAACGCGCTTATAGGATGAACTAGATTCCTTAAGTACGAAAAGTGATTAGAATAGGCCTTGGGATGCACAAAATGACGTATATGTTCATCCAATGAGACAAATGCACTTATTGGATGAACTACATTCCTTAAGTACGAAAAGTGATTAGAATAAGCCTTGGGATACACAAAATGACGTATATGTTCATCCAATGACACAAATGCACTTATTGGATGATTTACATTCCTTAAGTACAAAAAGTGATTAGAATAATCCTTGGGATGCACAAAATGGGGTAAATGTTCATCCAATGACACAAATGCACTTATTGGATGGACTACATTCCTTAAGTACGATATGTGATTAGAATAAGCATTAGGATGCACAAAATGATATAAAAGTTAAATTAATGACACAAACACACTTATTGGATGAACTACATTCCTTAAGTACGAAAAGTGATTAGAATAAGCCTTGGGATGCAGAACATGACCTAAATGTTAAATTAATGACACAAACACGTTTATTTGATATACTACATTCCTTTAGTACGAAAAGTGATTAGAATAAGCCTTGGGATGCACAAAATGATGAATATGTTCATCCAATGAAACAAATGTACTTATTGGATGAACTACATTCTTTAAGTACGAAAAGTGATTAGAATAAGCCTTGGGATGCACAAAATGATGTAAATGTTCATCCAATAAAACAAATGCCCTTATCGGATGAACTACATTCCTTAAGTACGAAAAGTGATTAGAATAAGCCTTGGGATACACAAAATGACGTATATGTTCATCCAATGACACAAATGCACTTATTGGATGATTTACATTCCTTAAGTACAAAAAGTGATTAGAATAATCCTTGGGATGCACAAAATGGGGTAAATGTTCATCCAATGACACAAATGCACTTATTGGATGGACTACATTCCTTAAGTACGAAAAGTGATTAGAATAAGCCTTGGGATGCACAAAATAACGTATATGTTCATCCAATGAGACAAATGCACTTATTGGATGAACTACATTCCTTAAGTATGAAAAGTGAATAGAATAAGCCTTGGGATGCACAAAATGATCTAAATGTTAAATTAATGACACAAACGCGTTTATTGGATATACTACATTCCTTAAGTACGAAAAGTGATTAGAATAAGCCTTGGGATGCACAAAATGACGTATATGTTCATCCAAAATACACAAATGCACTTATTGGATGAACTACATTTCTTAAGTACGAAAAGTGATTAGAATACGCCTTGGGATGCACAAAATGACGTAAATGTTCATCCAATGACACAAATGCCCTTATTGGATGAACTACATTCCTTAAGTACGAAAAGTGATTCGAGTATGCCTTGGGATGCATAAAATGACGTAAATGTTCATCCGATGACACAAACGCGCTTATAGGATGAACTAGATTCCTTAAGTACGAAAAGTGATTAGAATAGGCCTTGGGATGCACAAAATGACGTATATGTTCATCCAATGAGACAAATGCACTTATTGGATGAACTACATTCCTTAAGTACGAAAAGTGATTAGAATAAGCCTTGGGATACACAAAATGACGTATATGTTCATCCAATGACACAAATGCACTTATTGGATGATTTACATTCCTTAAGTACAAAAAGTGATTAGAATAATCCTTGGGATGCACAAAATGGGGTAAATGTTCATCCAATGACACAAATGCACTTATTGGATGGACTACATTCCTTAAGTACGAAAAGTGATTAGAATAAGCCTTGGGATGCACAAAATAACGTATATGTTCATCCAATGAGACAAATGCACTTATTGGATGAACTACATTCCTTAAGTATGAAAAGTGAATAGAATAAGCCTTGGGATGCACAAAATGATCTAAATGTTAAATTAATGACACAAACGCGTTTATTGGATATACTACATTCCTTAAGTACGAAAAGTGATTAGAATAAGCCTTGGGATGCACAAAATGACGTATATGTTCATCCAAAATACACAAATGCACTTATTGGATGAACTACATTTCTTAAGTACGAAAAGTGATTAGAATACGCCTTGGGATGCACAAAATGACGTAAATGTTCATCCAATGACACAAATGCCCTTATTGGATGAACTACATTCCTTAAGTACGAAAAGTGATTCGAGTATGCCTTGGGATGCATAAAATGACGTAAATGTTCATCCGAGGACACAAACGCGCTTATAGGATGAACTAGATTCCTTAAGTACGAAAAGTGATTAGAATAGGCCTTGGGATGCACAAAATGACGTATATGTTCATCCAATGACACAAATGCACTTATTGGATGAACTACAGTCGTTAAGTACGAAAAGTGATTAGAAAAATAATTGGGATGCACAAAATGACGTAAATGTTCATCCAATGAGCCAAATGCACTTATTGGATGAAGTACATTCCTTAAGTACCAAAAGTGATTAGATTAAGCCTTGGGATGCAGAACATGACCTAAATGTTAAATTAATGACACAAACACGTTTATTGGATATACTACATTCCTTAAGTACGAAAAGTGATTAGAATAAGCCTAGGGATGCACAAAATGACGTATATGTTCATCCAATGATACAAATGTACTTATTTGATGAACTACATTCCTTAAGTACGAAAAGTGATTAGAATAAGCCTTGGGATGCACAAAATGACGTAAATGTTCATCCAATAAAACAAATGCCCTTATGGGATGAACTACATTCCTTAAGTACGAAAAGTAATTCGAATAAGCCTTGGGATGCACAAAATGACGTAAATGTTCATCCGATGACACAAACGCGCTTATTGGATGAAGTAGATTCCTTAAGTACGAAAAGTGATTAGAAGAATCCTTGGAATGCAGAAAATGACGTATATGTTCATCAAATGACACAAATGCACTTATTGGATGAACTACATTCCTTAAGTACAAAAAGTGATTAGAAGAAGCCTTGGGATGCAGAAAATGACGTATATGTTCATCCAATGACCCAAATGCACTTATTGGATGAATTACACTCCTTAAGTACGAAAAGTGATTAGAGTAAGCCTTGGGATGCAAAAAATAACGTAAATGTTCATCCAATGAGACAAATGCACTAAATGGATGACCTACATTCCTTAAGTACGAAAAGTGAATAGAATAAGCCTTGGGATGCACAAAATGACCTAAATGTTAAATTAATGACACAAACGCGTTTATTGGATATACTACATTCCTTAAGTACGAAAAGTGATTAGAATAAGCCTTGGGATGCACAAAATGACGTAAATGTTCATCCAATGACACAAATGCACTTATTGGATGAACTACATTCCTTAAGTACGAAAAGTAATTAGAATAAGCGTTGGGATGCACAAAATGACGTAAATGTTCATCCGATGACACATAAGCGCTTATTGGATGAACTACATTCCTTAAGTACGAAAAGTGAATAGAATAAGCCTTGGGATGCACAAAATGACGTAAATGTTCATCCAATGAGACAAATGCACTTATTGGATGAACTACATTCCTTCAGTAAGAAAAGTGATTAAAATAAGCCTTGGGATGCAAAAAATAACTTAAATGTTCATCCAATGAGACAAATGCACTTATTGGATGGACTACATTCTTTAAGTACGAAAAGTGAATAGAATAAGCCTTGGGATGCACAAAATGACCTAAATGTTAAATTAATGACACAAACGCGTTTATTGGATATACTACATTCCTTAAGTACGAAAACTGATTAGAATAAGCCTTGGGATGCACAAAATGACGTAAATGTGCATCCGATGCCACAAACGCGCTTATTGAATGAACTAGATTCCTTAAGTACGAAAAGTGATTAGAATAAGCCTTGGGATGCAGAAAATGACGTATATGTTCATCCAATGACACAAATGCACTTATTGGATGAACTACATTCCTTAAGTACAAAAAGTGATTAGACTAAGCCTTGGGATGCACAAAATAACGTATATGTTCATCCAATGACACAAATGCACTTATTGGATGAACTACATTTGTTAAGTAAGAAAAGTGATTAGAATAA
Source organism: Cicer cuneatum (assembly GCA_037974295.1). Lineage (NCBI taxonomy): Eukaryota > Viridiplantae > Streptophyta > Magnoliopsida > Fabales > Fabaceae > Cicer > Cicer cuneatum. The sequence continues at coordinate 45,417,996 of JBBPBO010001985.1, forward strand.
GCCTTGGGATGCAAAAAATAACGTAAATGTTCATCCAATGAGACAAATGCACTTATTAGATGAACTACATTCCTTAAGTACGAAAAGTGAATAGAATAAGCCTTGGGATGCACAAAATGATGTAAATGTTCGTCCAATGACACATATGCACTTATTGGATGGACTACATTCCTTAAGTACGAAATGTGATTAGAGTAAGCCTTGGGATGCACAAAATGACGTATATGTTCATCCAATGACACAAATGCACTTATTGGATGAACTACATTCCTTAAGTATGAAAAGTGATTAGAATAAGAATTGGGATGCACAAAATGACGTAAATGTTCATCCAATGAGACAAATGCACTTATTGGATGAACTACATTCGTTAAGTACGAAATAGTGATTAGAATAGCCTTGGGATGCACAAAATGACGTATATGTTCATCCAATGACACAAATACACTTATTGGATGAACTACATTCCTTAAGTACAAAAAGTGATTAGAATAAGCCTTGGGATGCACAAAATGGCGTAAATGTTCATCCAATGACACAAATGCACTTATTGGATGGACTACATTCGTTAAGTACGAAAAGTGATTAGAATAAGCTTTTGGGATGCACAAAATAACGTATATGTTCGTCCAATGACACAAATACACTTATTGGATGAACTACATTCGTTAAGTAAGAAAAGTTTTTAGAATAAGCCTTGGGATGCAATAAATAACGTAAATGTTCATCCAATGAGACAAATGCATTTATTGGATGAACTACATTCCTTAAGTACGAAAAGTGAATAGAACAAGCCTTGGGATGCACAAAATGACGTATATGTTCATCCAATGACACAAATGCACTTCTTGGATGAACTACATTTATTAAGTACGAAAAGTGATTAGAATACGCCTTGGGATTCACAAAATGACGTAAATGTTCATCCACTGACACAAATGCCCTTATTGGATGAACTACATTCCTTAAGTACGAAAAGTGATTTGAATATGCCTTGGGATGCATAAAATGACGTAAATGTTTATCCGATGACACAAACGCGCTTATTGGATGAACTAGATTCCTTAAGAACGAAAAGTGATTAGAATAGGCCTTGCGATGCACAAAATAAAGTATATGTTCATCCAATGACACAAATGCACTTATTGGATGAACTACATTCCTTAAGTACGAAAAGTGATTAGAATAAGAATATGGATGCATAAAAATACGTAAATGTTCATTAAATGAGACAAATGCACTTATTGGATGAACTACATTCCTTATGTACGAAAAGTGATTAGAATAAGCCTTGGGATGCAGAACATGACCTAAATGTTAAATTAATGACACAAACGCGTTTATTGGATATACTACATTCCTTAAGTACGAAAAGTGATTAGAATAAGCCTTGGGATGCACAAAATGACGTATATGTTCATCCAATGACACAAATGCACATATTGGATGAACTACATTCCTTAAGTACAAATAGTGATTAGAATAAGCCTTGGGATGCACAAAATGGCGTAAATGATCATCCAATTTCACAAATGCACTTATTGGATGGACTACATTCCTTAAGTACGAAAAGTGATTAGAATAAGCCTTGGGATGCACAAAATAACGTATATGTTCATCCAATGACACAAATGCACTTATTGGATGAACTACATTCGTTAAGTAAGAAAAGTGATTAGAATAAGCCTTGGGATGCAAAAAATAACGTAAATGTTCATCCAATGAGACAAATGCACTTATTGGATGAACTACAATCCTTAAGTACGAAAAGTGAATAGAATAAGCCTTGGGATGCACAAAATGACCTAAATGTTAAATTAATGACACAAACGCGTTTATTGGATATACTACATTCCTTAAGTACGAAAAGTGATTAGAATAAGCCTTGGGACGCACAAAATGACGTATATGTTCATCCAATGACACAAATGCACTTATTGGATGAACTACATTCCTTAAGTACGAAAAGTGATTAGAATACGCCTTGGGAGTCACAAAATGACGTAAATGTTCATCCAATGACACAAATGCCCTTATTGGATGAACTACATTCCTTAAGTACGAAAAGTGATTCGAATATGCCTTGGGATGCATAAAATGACGTAAATGTTCATCTGATGACACAAACGCGCTTATTGGATGAACTAGATTCCTTAAGTACGAAAAGTGATTAGAATAGGCCTTGGGATGCACAAAATAACGTATATGTTCATCCAATGACACAAATGCACTTATTGGATCAACTACATTCCTTAAGTACGAAAAGTGATTATATTAGAATTGGGATGCACAAAAATACGTAAATGTTCATCCAATGAGACAAATGCACTTATTGGATGAACTACATTCCTTAAGTACGAAAAGTGATTAGATTAAGCCTTGGGATGCAGAACATGACCTAAATGTTAAATTAATGACACAAACACGTTTATTGGATATACTACATTCCGTAAGTACGAAAAGTGATTAGAATAAGCCTTGGGATGCAGAAAATGACGTATATGTTCATCCAATGACACAAATGCACTTCTTGGATGAACTACATTCCTTAAGTACGAAAAGTGATTAGAATACGCCTTGGGATTCACAAAATGACGTAAATGTTCATCCACTGACACAAATGCCCTTATTGGATGAACTACATTCCTTAAGTACGAAAAGTGATTTGAATATGCCTTGGGATGCATAAAATGACGTAAATGTTCATCCAATGAGACAAATGCACTTAATGGATGACCTACATCCCTTAAGTACGAAAAGTGAATAGAATAAGCCTTGGGATGCACAAACTGACCTAAATGTTAAATTAATGACACAAACGCGTTTGTTGGATATACTACATTCCTTAAGAATGAAAAGTGATTAGAATAAGCCTTGGGATTCACAAAATGACGTAAATGTTCATCCAATGACACAAATGCACTTATTGGATGAACTACATTCCTTAAGTACGAAATGTGATTAGAACAAGCGTTGGGATGCACAAAATGACGTAAATGTTCATCCGATGACACATAAGCGCTTATTGGATGAACTACATTCCTTAAGTACGAAAAGTGAATAGAATAAGCCTTGGGATGCACAAAATGACGTAAATGTTCGTCCAATGACACTTATGCACTTATTGGATGGACTACATTCCTTAAGTACGAAATGTGATTAGAATAAGTCTTGGGATTCACAAAATGACGTAAATGTTCATCCAATGACACAAATGGACTTGTTGGATGCACTACATCCTTAAGTACGAAAAGTGATTAGAATAAGCCTTGGGATACACAAAATCACCTAAATGTTAAATTAATGACACAAACGCGCTTATTGGATGAACTACATTCCTTAAGTACGAAAAGTGATTAGAATAAGCCTTGGGATGCACAAAACGACGTATATGTTCATCCAATAACAAAAATGCACTTATTGGATGAACTAAATTCCTTAAGTACGAAAAGTGATTAGAATAAGCCTTGGGATGCACAAAATGACGTAAATGTTCATCCAATGACAGAAGTGCACGTATTGGATTAACTACATTCCTTTAGTACGAAAAGTGATTAGAATAAGCCTTCGGATGCATAATATAACGTAAATGTTAAATTAATGACACAAACGCCCTTATTGGATGAACTACATTCCTTAAGTACGAAAAGTGATTAGAATAAGCCTTGGGATGCACAAAATGACGTAAATTTTCATCCAATGACACAAATGCACTTATTGGATAAACTAGATTCCTAATTACGAAAAGTGATTAGAATAAACCTTGGGATGCACAAAATGACCTAAATGTTGAATTAATGACACAAACGCTCTTATTGGATGAAATACATTCCTTAAGTAAGAAAAGTGATTAGAATAAGCCTTGGAATTCACAAAATGCCGTAAATGTTCATCCAATGACATAAATGCACTAGTTGGATGAAATACGTTCCTTAAGTACCAAAAGTGATTAGAATAAGCTTTGGGATGCATAAAATAACGTAAATGTTAAATTAATGACACAAACGCTCTTATTGGATGAAATACATTCCTTAAGTACGAAAAGTGAATAGAATAAGCCTTGGGATGCACAAAACGACCTAAATGTTGAATTAATGACACAAACGCTCTTATTGGATGAACTACGTTCCTTAATTACGAATAGTGATTAGAATAAGCCTTCGAATGCACAAAATAACGTAAATGTTAAATTAATGACACAAACGCTCTTATTGGATGAACTACATTCCTTAAGTATGAAAAGTGATTAGAATAAGCATTGGGATGCACAAAATGACGTACATGTTCATCCAATGATACAAATGCACTTATTGGATGAACTACATTCCTTAAGTACGAAAAGTGATTAGAGTAAACCTTGGATTGAACAAAATGACGTAAATGTTCATCCAATGACACAAATGCACTTATTGGATGAACTACATCCTTAAGTACGAGAAGTGATCAGAATAAGCCTTGGGATGCACAAAATTGACCTAAATGTTTAATCAATGACACAAAGGCGCTTATTGAATGAACTACATTCCTTAAGTACGAAAAGTGATTAGAATAAGCTTTGGGATGCACAAAATGACGTAAATGTTCATCCAATGACACAAATTTACTTATTGGATGAACTACATTCCTTAAGTACGAAAAGTGATTAGAATAAGCCTTGGGATGCACAAAATGACCTAAATGTTGAATTAATGACACAAACGCTCTTATTGGATAAAATACATTCCTTAAGTAGGAAAAGTGATTAGAATAAGCCTAGGGATTCACAAAATGCCATAAATGTTCATCCAATGACACAAATGGACTTGTTGGATGCACTACATCCTTAAGTACGAAAAGTGATTAGAATAAGCCTTGGGATACACAAAATCACCTAAATGTTAAATTAATGACACAAACGCGCTTATTGGATGAACTATATTCCTTAAGTACGAAAAGTGATTAGAATAAGCCTTGGGATGCACAAAACGACGTATATGTTCATCCAATAACAAAAATGCACTTATTGGATGAACTAAATTCCTTAAGTACGAAAAGTGATTAGAATAAGCCTTGGGATGCACAAAATGACGTAAATGTTCATCCAATGACACAAGTGCACTTATTGGATTAACTACATTCCTTAAGTACGAAAAGTGATTAGAATAAGCCTTCGGATGCATAATATAACGTAAATGTTAAATTAATGACACAAACGCCCTTATTGGATGAACTACATTCCTTAAGTACGAAAAGTGATTAGAATAAGCCTTGGGATGCACAAAATGACGTAAATTTTCATCCAATGACACAAATGCACTTATTGGATAAACTAGATTCCTAATTACGAAAAGTGATTAGAATAAACCTTGGGATGCACAAAATGACCTAAATGTTGAATTAATGACACAAACGCTCTTATTGGATGAAATACATTCCTTAAGTACGACAAGTGATTAGAAAAAGCCTTGGGATGCACAAAATGAGCTAAATGTTGAATTAATGACACAAACGCTCTTATTGGATGAACTACATTCCTTAAGTACGAACAGTGATTAGAATAAGCCTTCGGATGCACAAACTAACGTAAATGTTAAATTAATGACACAAACACTCTTATTGGATGAACTACATTCCTTAAGTATGAAAAGTGATTAGGATAAGCCTTGGGATGCACAAAATGATGTAAATGTTCATCCGATGACACAAACGCGCTTATTGGATAAACTACATTCCTTAAGTACGAAAAGTGATTAGAATAAGCCTTGGGATCCACAAAATGACGTAAATCTTCAACCAATGACACAAATGCACTTATTGGATGAACTACATTCCTTAAGTACGAAAAATGATTAGAATAAGCCTTGGGTACACAAAATGACCTAAATGTTGAATTAATGACACAAACGCTCTTATTGGATGAAATACATTCCTTAAGTACAACAAGTGATTAGAAAAAGCCTTGGGATGCACAAAATGAGCTAAATGTTGAATTAATGACACAAACGCTCTTATTGGATGAACTACAATCCTTAAGTACGAAAAGTGATTAGAATAAGAATTGGGATGCACAAAAATACGTAAATGTTCATTAAATGAGACAAATGCACTTATTGGATGAACTACATTCCTTAAGTACGAACAGTGATTAGAATAAGCCTTCGGATGCACAAACTAACGTAAATGTTAAATTAATGACACAAACACTCTTATTGGATGAACTACATTCCTTAAGTATGAAAAGTGATTAGGATAAGCCTTGGGATGCACAAAATGATGTAAATGTTCATCCGATGACACAAACGCGCTTATTGGATAAACTACATTCCTTAAGTACGAAAAGTGATTAGAATAAGCCTTGGGATCCACAAAATGACGTAAATCTTCAACCAATGACACAAATGCACTTATTGGATGAACTACATTCCTTAAGTACGAAAAATGATTAGAATAAGCCTTGGGTACACAAAATGACCTAAATGTTGAATTAATGACACAAACGCTCTTATTGGATGAAATACATTCCTTAAGTACGACAAGTGATTAGAAAAAGCCTTGGGATGCACAAAATGAGCTAAATGTTGAATTAATGACACAAACGCTCTTATTGGATGAACTACAATCCTTAAGTACGAAAAGTGATTAGAATAAGAATTGGGATGCACAAAAATACGTAAATGTTCATTAAATGAGACAAATGCACTTATTGGATGAACTACATTCCTTAAGTACGAAAAGTGATTAGAATAAGCCTTGGGATCCACAAAATGACGTAAATGTTCAACCAATGACACAAATGCACTTATTGGATGAACTACATTCCTTAAGTACGAAAAATGATTAGAATAAGCCTTGGGATTCACAAAATGACGTCAATGTTCATCGAAAGACACAAATCCACTTATTGGATGCACTACATCCTTAAGTACGAAAAGTGATTAGAATAAGCCTTGGGATACACAAAATCACCTAAATGTTCAATTAATGACCCAAACGCGCTCATTGGATGAACTACATTCCTTAAGTACGAAAAGTGATTAAATAAGCCTTGCGATGCACAAAACGACGTATATGTTCATCCAATAACAAAAATGCACTTATTGGATGAGCTAAATTCCTTAAGTACGAAAAGTTATTAGAATAAGCCTTGGGATGCACAAAATGACGTAAATGTTCATCCAATGACACAAATGCACTTATTGGATAAACTACATTCCTTAAGTACGAAAAGTGATTAGAATAAGCCTTGGGATGCAGAAAATGACGTAAATGTTCATCCAATGACACAAATGCACTTATTGGATGAACTACATACTTAAGTATGAAAAGTGATTAGAATAAGCCTTGGGATGCACAAAATGACCTAAATGTTTAATTAATGACACAAACGCGCTTATCGGATGAACTACATTCCTTATGTACGAAAAGTGATTAGAATAAGCTTTGGTATTCACAAAATGAGCTAAATGTTGAATTAATGACACAAACGCTCTTATTGGATGAACTACATTCCTTAAGTACGAACAGTGATTAGAATAAGCCTTCGGATGCCCAAAATAACGTAAATGTTAAATTAATGACACAAACACTCTTATTGGATGAACTACATTCCTTAAGTACGAAAAGTAATTAGAATAAACCTTGGGATGCACAAAATGACGTAAATGTTCATCCAATGACACAAATGCACTTATTGGATGAACTACATCGTTAAGTACGAAAAGTGAGCAGAATAAGCCATGGGATACACAAAATCACCTAAATGTTAAATTAATGACAAAAACGCACTTATTGGATGAACTATATTCCTTAAGTACGAAAAGTGAGTAGAATAAGCCTTAGGATTCACAAAACGACGTAAATATTCATTCAATGACACAAATGCACTTGTTGGATGAAATACATTCCTTAAGTACGAAAAGTGATTAGAATAAGCCTTGGGATGCACAAAATGACTTAAATGTTCATCCAATGACACAAGTGCATTTATTGGATGAACTACATTCTCTTAAGTACGAAAAGTGATTAGAATAAGCCTTCGGATGCACAATATAACGTAAATGTTAAATTAATGACACAAACGCCCTTATTGGATGAACTACATTCCTTAAGTATGAAAAGTGATTAAATAAGCCTTGGGATGCAAAAATGACGTAAATGTTCATCCGATGACACAAACGCGCTTATTGGATAAACTACATTCCTTAAGTACGAAAAGTGATTAGAATAAGCCTTGGGATACACAAAATGACGTAAATGTTCAACCAATGACACAAACGCACTTATTGAATGAACTACATTCCTTAATTACGAAAAATGATTAGAATAAGCCTTGGGATTCACAAAATGACGTAAATGTTCATCCAAAGACACAAATGCACTTATTGGATGCACTACATCCTTAAGTACGAAAAGTGATTAGAATAATTCTTGGGATACACAAAATCACCAAAATGTTAAATTAATGACACAAACGCTCTTATTGGATGAACTACATTCCTTAAGTACGAACAGTGATTAGAATAAGCCTTCGGATGCACAAAATAACGTAAATGTTAAATTAATGACACAAACACTCTTATTGGATGAACTACATTCCTTAAGTGATTAGAATAAGCCTTGGGATGCACAAAATGACGTAAATGTTCATCCAATGACACAAGTGCACTTATTGGATGAACTACATTCCTTAAGTACGAAACGTGATTAGAATAAGCCTTCGGATGCACAATATAACGTAAATGTTAAATTAATTACACAAACGCTCTTATTGCATGAACTACATTCCTTCAGTACGAAAAGTGATTAGAATAATCCTTGGGATGCACAAAATGACCTAAATGTTGAATTAATGACACAAACGCTCTTATTGGATGAACTACATTCCTTAAGTACGAACAGTGATTAGAATAAGCCTTCGGATGCACAAAATAACGTAAATGTTAAATTAATGACACAAACACTCTTATTGGATGAACTACATTCCTTAAGTATGAAAAGTGATTAGAATAAGCCTTGGGTTGTACAAAATGACATAAATGTTAACCGATGACACAAACGCGCTTATTCGATAAACTACATTCCTTAAGTACGAAAAGTGATTAAAATAAGCCATGGGATACACAAAATCACCTAAATGTTAAATTAATGACACAAACGCGCTTATTGGATGAACTACATTCCTTAAGTACGAAAAGTGATTAGAATAAGCCTTGGGATGCACAAAACGACGTATATGTTCATCAAATAACAAAAATGCACTTATTGGATGAACCAAATTCCTTAAGTACGAAAAGTGATTAGAATAAGCCTTGGGATGCACAAAATGACGTAAATGTTCATCCAAGGACACAAGTGCACTTATTGGATGAACTACATTCCTTAAGTATGAAAAGTGATTAGAATAAGCCTTGGGATCCACAAAATGACGTAAATGTTCATCCAACGACACAAATGCACTTATTGGATGAACTACATTCCTTAAGTTTGAAAAGTGATTAGAATAAGCCTTGGGAAGCACAAAATGACCTAAATGTTCATCCAATGACACAAATGCACTTATTGGATGAACTACATCCTTAAGTACGAAAAGTGATCACAATAAGCCTTGGGATGCACAAAATGACCTAAATGTTTAATCAATGACACAAACACGCTTATTGAATGAACTACATTCCTTAAGTACGAAAACTGATAAGAATAAGCCTTGGGATACACAAAATGACGTAAATGTTCATTCAATGACACAAATTTACTTACTGGACGAACCATGTTCCTAAAGTACAAAAAAGTGATTAGAATAAGCCTTGGGATGCACAAAATGACATTAATGTTCATCCAATGAGACAAACCCGTATATTGGATGAACTACATTGCTTACGTACAAAAAGTGATTAGAATAAGCCATGCGATGCACAAAATGACGTAAATGTCAAATTAATGACACAAACGCACTTATTGGATGAACCACATTCTTTCAGTACGAAAAGTGATTAGAATAAGCCTTGGGATGCACAAAATGACCTAAATGTTCATCCAATGACAAAAATGCACTTATTGGATGAACTACATTCCTTAAGTACGAAAAGTGATTAGAATAAGCCTTGGGATGCACAAAATGATCTAAATGTTGAAATAATGACACAAACGCTCTTATTGGATGAACTACATTCCTTAAGTACGAAAAGTGATTAGAATAAGCGTTCGGATGCACAAAATAACGTAAATGTTAAATTAATGACACAAACGCTCTTATTGGATGAACTACATTCCTTAAGTACGAAAAGTGATTAGAATAAGCCTTGGGATGCACAAAATGACGTAAATTTTCATCCAATGACACAAATGCACTTATTGGATAAACTAGATTCCTATGTACGAAAAGTGATTAGAATAAGCCTTGGGATGCACAAAATGACGTAAATGTTCATCCAATGACACAAATGCACTTATTGGATGAACTACATCCTTAAGTACGAAAAGTGATCAGAATAAGCCTTGGGATGCACAAAAGGACCTAAATGTTTAATCAATGACACAAACACGCTTATTGAATGAACTACATTCCTTAAGTACGAAAAGTGATTAGAATAAGCCTTGGGATGCACAAAATGACGTAAATGTTCATTCAATGACACAAATTTACTTATTGGATGAACTACATTCCTTAAGTACGAAAAGTGATTAGAATAAGACTTGGGATGCACAAAATGACGTTAATGTTCATCCGATGACCCAAACGCGCTTATTGGATAAAATAGATTCCTTAAGTACGAAAAGTGATTAGAATAAGCCTTGGAATCCACAAAATGACGTAAATGTTCATCCAATGACACAAATGCACTTATTGGATGAACTACATTCCTTAAGTACGAAAAGTGATTAGAATAATCCTTGGGATGCACAAAATGACCTAAATGTTGAATTAATGACACATACGCTCTTATTGGATGAAATACATTCCTTAAGTACGAAAACTGATTACAATAAGCCTTGGGACGCACAAAATGAGCTAAATGTGGAATTAATGACACAAACACTCTTATTGGATGAACTACATTCCTTAAGTACGAACAGTGATTAGAATAAGCCTTCGGATGCACAAAATAACGTAAATGTTAAATTAATGACACAAACACTCTTATTGGATGAACTACATTCCTTAAGTATGAAAAGTGATTAGAATAAGCCTTGGGTTGCACAAAATGACATAAATGTTAACCGATGACACAAACGCGCTTATTCGATAAACTACATTCCTTAAGTACGAAAAGTGATTAGAATAAGCCATGGGATACACAAAATCACCTAAATGTTAAATTAATGACACAAACGCGCTTATTGGATGAACTACATTCCTAAAGTACGAAAAGTGATTAGAATAAGCCTTGGGATGCACAAAACGACGTATATGTTCATCCAATAACAAAAATGCACTTATTGGATGAACTAAATTCCTTAAGTACGAAAAGTGATTAGAATAAGCCTTGGGATGCCCAAAATGACGTAAATGTTCATCCAATGACACAAGTGCACTTATTGGATGAACTACATTCCTTAAGTATGAAAAGTGATTAGAATAAGCCTTGGGATCCACAAAATGACGTAAATGTTCATCCAACGACACAAATGCACTTATTGGATGAACTACATTCCTTAAGTACGAAAAGTGATTAGAATAAGCCTTGGGATGCAAAAATGACGTAAATGTTCATCCAATGACACAAATGCACTTATTGGATGAACTACATCCTTAAGTACGAAAAAGTGATCAGAATAAGCCTTGGGATGCACAAAATGACGTAAATGTTAAATTAATGACACAAACACTCTTATTGGATGAACTACATTCCTTAAGTATGAAAAGTGATTAGAATAAGCCTTGGGTTGCACAAAATGACATAGATGTTAACCAATGACACAAACGCGCTTATTCGATAAACTACATTCCTTAAGTACGAAAAGTGATTACAATAAGCCATGGGATACACAAAATCACCTAATTGTTAAATTAATGACACAAACGCGCTTATTGGATAAACTACATTCCTTAAGTACGAAAAGTGATTAGAATAAGCCTTGGGATACACAAAACGACGTATATGTTCATCCAATAACAAAAATGCACTTATTGGATGAACTAAATTCCTTAAGTACGAAAAGTGATTAGAATAAGCCTTGGGATGCACAAAATGACGTAAATGTTCATCCAATAACACAAGTGCACTTATTGGATGAACTACATTCCTTAAGTATGAAAAGTGATTAGAATAAGCCTTGGGATCCACAAAATGACGTAAATGTTCATCCAACGACACAAATGCACTTATTGGATGAACTACATTCCTTAAGTACGAAAAGTGATTAGAATAAGCCTTGGGATGCAAAAATGACGTAAATGTTTATCCAATGACACAAATGCACTTATTGGATGAACTACATCCTTAAGTACGAAAAAGTGATCAGAATAAGCCTTGGGATGCACAAAATGACCTAAATGTTTAATCAATGACACAAACACGCTTATTGAATGAACTACATTCCTTAAGTACGAAAACTAATAAGAATAAGCCTTGAGATGCACAAAATGACGTAAATGTTCATCCAATGACACAAATTTACTTATTGGACGAACTATGTTCCTAAAGTACAAAAAAGTGATTAGAATAAGCCTTGGGATGCACAAAATGACGTTAATGTTAAATTAATGACACAAACACTCTTATTGGATGAACTACATTCCTTAAGTATGAAAAGTGATTAGAATAAGCCTTGGGTTGCACAAAATGACATAAATGATAACCGATGACACAAACGCGCTTATTCGATAAACTACATTCCTTAAGTACGAAAAGTGATTAGAATAAGCCATGGGATACACAAAATCACCTAAATGTTAAATTAATGACACAAACGCGCTTATTGGATGAACTACATTCCTAAAGTACGAAAAGTGATGAGAATAAGCCTTGGGATGCACAAAACGACGTATATGTTCATCCAATAACAAAAATGCACTTACTGGATGAACTAAATTCCTTAAGTACGAAAGGTGATTAGAATAAGCCTTGGGATGCCCAAAATGACGTAAATGTTCATCCAATGACACAAGTGCACTTATTGGATGAACTACATTCTTTAAGTATGAAAAGTGATTAGAATAAGCCTTGGGATCCACAAAATGACGTAAATGTTCATCCAACGACACAAATGCACTTATTGGATGAACTACATTCCTTAAGTACGAAAAGTGATTAGAATAAGCCTTGGGATGCAAAAATGACGTAAATGTTCATCCAATGACACAAATGCACTTATTGGATGAACTACATCCTTAAGTACGAAAAAGTGATCAGAATAAGCCTTGGGATGCACAAAATGACCTAAATGTTTAATCAATGAGACAAACTCGCTTATTGAATGAACTACATTCCTTAAGTACGAAAACTGATAAGAATAAGCCTTGGGATGCACAAAATGACGTAAATGTTCATCCAATGACACAAATTTACTTATTGGACGAACTATGTTCCTAAAGTACAAAAAAGTGATTAGAATAAGCCTTGGGATGCACAAAATGACGTTAATGTTCATCCAATGACACAAACCCGTATATTGGATGAACTACATTCCTTACGTACAAAAAGTGATTAGAATAAGCCATGCGATGCACAAAATGACGTAAATGTTAAATTAATGACACAAACGCACTTATTGGATGAACCACATTCTTTCAGTACGAAAAGTGATTAGAATAAGGCTTGGGATGCACAAAATGACCTAAATGTTCATCCAATGACAAAAATGCACTTATTGGATGAACTACATTCCTTAAGTACGAAAAGTGATTAGAATAAGCCTTGGGATGCACAAAATGATCTAAATGTTGAAATAATGACACAAACGCTCTTATTGGATGAACTACATTCCTTAAGTACGAAAAGTGATTAGAATAAGCGTTCGGATGCACAAAATAACGTAAATGTTAAATTAATGACACAAACGCTCTTATTGGATGAACTACATTCCTTAAGTACGAAAAGTGATTAGAATAAGCCTTGGGATGCACAAAATGACGTAAAT
>JBBPBO010001985.1:45436632-45459154 GCA_037974295.1 Cicer cuneatum
AAATGCACTTATTGGATGAACTACATTCCTTAAGTACGAAAAGTGATTAGAATAAGCCTTGGGATGCACAAAATGATCTAAATGTTGAAATAATGACACAAACGCTCTTATTGGATGAACTACATTCCTTAAGTACGAAAAGTGATTAGAATAAGCGTTCGGATGCACAAAATAACGTAAATGTTAAATTAATGACACAAACGCTCTTATTGGATGAACTACATTCCTTAAGTACGAAAAGTGATTAGAATAAGCCTTGGGATGCACAAAATGACGTAAATTTTCATCCAATGACACAAATGCACTTATTGGATAAACTAGATTCCTATGTACGAAAAGTGATTAGAATAAGCCTTGGGATGCACAAAATGACGTAAATGTTCATCCAATGACACAAATGCACTTATTGGATGAACTACATCCTTAAGTACGAAAAGTGATCAGAATAAGCCTTGGGATGCACAAAAGGACCTAAATATTTAATCAATGACACAAACACGCTTATTGAATGAACTACATTCCTTAAGTACGAAAAGTGATTAGAGTAAGCCTCGGGATGCACAAAATGTTGTAAATGTTCATTCAATGACACAAAGTTACTTATTGGATGAACTACGTTCCTTAAGTACGAAAAGATATTAGAATAAGACTTGGGATGCACAAAATGACGTTAATGTTCATCCGATGACACAAACGCGCTTATTGGATAAAATAGATTCCTTAAGTACGAAAAGTGATTAGAATAAGCCTTGGAATCCACAAAATGACGTAAATGTTCATCCATTGACACAAATGCACTTATTGGATGAACTACATTCCTTAAGTACGAAAAGTGATTAGAATAAGCCTTGGGATGCACAAAATGACGTAAATGTTCATCCAATGACACAAATGCACTTATTGGATGAACTACATCCTTAAGTACGAAAAAGTGATCAGAATAAGCCTTGGGATGCACAAAAGGACCTAAATGTTTAATCAATGACACAAACACGCTTATTGAATGAACTACATTCCTTAAGTACGAAAAGTGATTAGAATAAGCCTTGGGATGCACAAAATGACGTAAATGTTCATTCAATGACACAAATTTACTTATTGGATGAACTACATTCCTTCAGTACGAAAAGTGATTAGAATAAGACTTGGGATGCACAAAATGACGTTAATGTTCATCCGATGACACAAACGCGCTTATTGGATAAAAAAGATTCCTTAAGTACGAAAAGTGATTAGAATAAGCCTTGGAATCCACAAAATGACGTAAATGTTCATCCAATGACACAAATGCACTTATTGGATGAACTACATTCCTTAAGTACGAAAAGTGATTAGAATAATCCTTGGGATGCACAAAATGACCTAAATGTTGAATTAATGACACATACGCTCTTATTGGATGAAATACATTCCTTAAGTACGAAATGTGATTAGAATAAGCCTTGGGAGGCACAAAATAAGCTAAATGTGGAATTAATGACACAAACGCTCTTATTGGATGAACTACATTCCTTAAGTACGAACAGTGATTAGAATAAGCCTTCGGATGCACAAAATAACGTAAATGTTAAATTAATGACACAAACACTCTTATTGGATGAACTACATTCCTTAAGTATGAAAAGTGATTAGAATAAGCCTTGGGTTGCACAAAATGACATAAATGTTAACCGATGACACAAACGCGCTTATTCGATAAACTACATTCCTTAAGTGCGAAAAGTGATTAGAATAAGCAATGGGATACACAAAATCACCTAAATGTTAAATTAATGACACAAACGCGCTTATTGGATGAACTACATTCCTAAAGTACGAAAAGTGATTAGAATAAGCCTTGGGATGCACAAAACGACGTATATGTTCATCCAATAACAAAAATGCACTTATTGGATGAACTAAATTCCTTAAGTACGAAAGGTGATTAGAATAAGCCTTGGGATGCCCAAAATGACGTAAATGTTCATCCAATGACACAAGTGCACTTATTGGATGAACTACATTCTTTAAGTATGAAAAGTGATTAGAATAAGCCTTGGGATCCACAAAATGACATAAATGTTCATCCAACGACACAAATGCACTTATTGGATGAACTACATTCCTTAAGTACGAAAAGTGATTAGAATAAGCCTTGGGATGCACAAAATGATCTAAATGTTGAAATAATGACACAAACGCTCTTATTGGATGAACTACATTCCTTAAGTACGAAAAGTGATTAGAATAAGCGTTCGGATGCACAAAATAACGTAAATGTTAAATTAATGACACAAACGCTCTTATTGGATGAACTACATTCCTTAAGTACGAAAAGTGATTAGAATAAGCCTTGGGATGCACAAAATGACGTAAATGTTCATCCAATGACACAAATGCATTATTGGATGAACTACATCGTTAAGTACGAAAAGTGATCAGAATAAGCCTTGGGATGCACAAAAGGACCTAAATATTTAATCAATGACACAAACACGCTTATTGAATGAACTACGTTCCTTAAGTACGAAAAGTGATTAGAATAAGCCTTGGGATGCACAAAATGACGTAAATTTTCATCCAATGACACAAATGCACTTATTGGATAAACTAGATTCCTATGTACGAAAAGTGATTAGAATAAGCCTTGGGATGCACAAAATGACGTAAATGTTCATCCGATGACACAAACGCGCTTATTGGATGAACTACATTCCTTAAGTACGAAAAGTGATTAGAATAAGCCTTGGGATGCACAAAATGACGTAAATGTTCATCCAATGACACAAATGCACTTATTGGATGAACTACATCCTTAAGTACGAAAAGTGATTAGAATAAGCATTGGGATGCACAAAATGACCTAAATGTTAAATTAATGACACAAACGCGCTTATTGGATGAAGTACATTCCTTAAGTACGAAAAGTGATTAGATTAAGCCTTGGGATGCACAAAATGACGTAAATGTTCATCCAATGACACAAATGCACTTATTGGATGAACTACATCCTTAAGTACGAAAAGTGATTAGAATAAGCCTTGGGATGCACAAAATGACGTAACTGTTTATCCAATGACACAAATGCACTTATTGGATGAACTTCATTCCTTAAGTACGAAAAGTGATTAGAATAAGCCTTGGGATGCACAAAATGACGTAAATGTTCATCCAATGACACAAATGCACTTATTGGATGAACTACATTCCTTAAGTACGAAAAGTGATTAGAATAAGCCTAGGGATGCACAAAACGACGTAAATGTTCATCCAATGACACAAACGCCCTTATTGGATGAACTACATTCCTTTAGTACGAAAAGTGATTAGATGAAGCCTTGGGATGCACAAAATGACGTAAATGTTAAATTAATGACACAAACGCTCTTATTGGATGAACTACATTCCTTAAGTACGAAAAGTGATTAGAATAAGCCTTGGGATGCACAAAATGACGTAAATGTTCATCCAATGACACAAATGCATTATTGGATGAACTACATCGTTAAGTACGAAAAGTGATCAGAATAAGCCTTGGGATGCACAAAAGGACCTAAATATTTAATCAATGACACAAACACGCTTATTGAATGAACTACATTCCTTAAGTACGAAAAGTGATTAGAGTAAGCCTTGGGATGCACAAAATGACGTAAATGTTCATTCAATGACACAAAGTTACTTATTGGATGAACTACGTTCCTTAAGTACGAAAAGATATTAGAATAAGACTTGGGATGCACAAAATGACGTTAATGTTCATCCGATGACGTTAATATTCGATAAACTACATTCCTTAAGTACGAAAAGTGATTAGAATAAGCCATGGGATACACAAAATCACCTAAATGTTAAATTAATGACACAAACGCGCTTATTGGATGAACTACATTCCTAAAGTACGAAAAGTGATGAGAATAAGCCTTGGGATGCACAAAACGACGTATATGTTCATCCAATAACAAAAATGCACTTACTGGATGAACTAAATTCCTTAAGTACGAAAGGTGATTAGAATAAGCCTTGGGATGCCCAAAATGACGTAAATGTTCATCCAATGACACAAGTGCACTTATTGGATGAACTACATTCTTTAAGTATGAAAAGTGATTAGAATAAGCCTTGGGATCCACAAAATGACGTAAATGTTCATCCAACGACACAAATGCACTTATTGGATGAACTACATTCCTTAAGTACGAAAAGTGATTAGAATAAGCCTTGGGATGCAAAAATGACGTAAATGTTCATCCAATGACACAAATGCACTTATTGGATGAACTACATCCTTAAGTACGAAAAAGTGATCAGAATAAGCCTTGGGATGCACAAAATGACCTAAATGTTTAATCAATGACACAAACACGCTTATTGAATGAACTACATTCCTTAAGTACGAAAACTAATAAGAATAAGCCTTGAGATGCACAAAATGACGTAAATGTTCATCCAATGACACAAATTTACTTATTGGACGAACTATGTTCCTAAAGTACAAAAAAGTGATTAGAATAAGCCTTGGGATGCACAAAATGACGTTAATGTTAAATTAATGACACAAACACTCTTATTGGATGAACTACATTCCTTAAGTATGAAAAGTGATTAGAATAAGCCTTGGGTTGCACAAAATGACATAAATGATAACCGATGACACAAACGCGCTTATTCGATAAACTACATTCCTTAAGTACGAAAAGTGATTAGAATAAGCCATGGGATACACAAAATCACCTAAATGTTAAATTAATGACACAAACGCGCTTATTGGATGAACTACATTCCTTAAGTACGAAAAGTGATTAGAATAAGCCTTGAGATGCACAAAATGACCTAAATGTTGAATTAATGACACAAACGCTCTTATTGGATGAAATACATTTCTTAAGTACGAAAAGTGATTAGAATAAGCCTTGGGATTCACAAAATGACCTAAATGTTGAATTAATGACACAAACACTCTTATTGGATGAAATACATTACTTAAGTACGAAAAGTGATTAGAATAGGCCTTGGGATGCACAAAATGACCTAAATGTTGAATTAATGCCACAAACGCTCTTATTGGATGAACTACGTTCCTTAAGTACGAACAGTGATTAGAATAAGCCTTCGGATGCACAAAATAACGTAAATGTTAAATTAATGACACAAACGCTCTTATTGGATGAACTACATTCCTAAAGTATGAAAAGTGATTAGAATAAGCCTTGGGATGCACAAAATGACGTACATGTTCATCCAATGATACAAATGCACTTATTGGATGAACTACATTCCTTAAGTACGAAAAGTGATTAGAGTAAGCCTTGGGATGAACAAAATGACGTAAATGTTCATCCAATGACTCAAATGCACTTATTGGATGAACTACATCCTTAAGTACGAATAGTGATCAGAATAAGCCTTGGGATGCAAAAAATGACCTAAATGTTTAATCAATGACACAAAGGCGCTTATTGAATGAACTACATTCCTTAAGTACGAAAATTGATTAGAATAAGCCTTGGGATGCACAAAATGACGTAAATGTTCATCCAATGACACAAATTTACTTATTGGATGAACTACATTCCTTAAGTACGAAAAGTTATTAGAATAAGCCTTGTGATGCACAAAATGACCTAAATGTTGAATTAATGACACAAACGCTCTTATTGGATGAAATACATTCCTTAAGTACGAAAAGTGATTAGAATAAGCCTTGGGATTCACAAAATGCCGTAAATGTTCATCCAATTACACAAATGCACTACTTGGATGAAATACATTCCTTAAGTACGAAAAGTGATTAGAATAAGCTTTGGGATGCATAAAATAACGTAAATGTTAAATTAATGACACATACGCTCTTATTGGATGAACTACATTCCTTAAGTACGAAAAGTGATTAGAATAAGCCTTGGGATGCACAAAATGACCTAAATGTTGAATTAATGACACAAACGCTCTTATTGGATGAAATACATTCCTTAAGTACGAAAAGTGATTAGAATAAGCCTTGGGATGCACAAAATGAGCTCAATGTTGAATTAATGACACAAACGCTCTTATTGGATGAACTACATTCCTTAAGTACGAACAGTGATTAGAATAAGCCTTCGGATGCACAAAATAACGTAAATGTTAAATTAATGACACAACCACTCTTATTGGATGAACTACATTCCTTAAGTATGAAAAGTGATTAGAATAAGCCTTGGGATGCACAAAATGACGTAAATGTTCATCCGATGACACAAACGCGATTATTGGATAAACTACATTCCTTAAGTACGAAAAGTGATTAGAATAAGCCTTGGGATCCACAAAATGACGTAAATGTTCAACCAATGACACAAATGCACTTATTGGATGAACTACATTCCTTAATTACGAAAAATGATTAGAATAAGCCTTGGGATTCACAAAATGACGTAAATGTTCATCCAAAGACACAAATGCACTTATTGGATGCACTACATCCTTAAATACGAAAAGTGATTAGAATAATTCTTGGGATACACAAAATCACCTAAATGTTAAATTAATGACACAAACATGCTTATTGGATGAACTACATTCCTTAAGTACGAAAAGTGATTAGAATAAGCCTTGGGATGCACAAAAGGACGTATATGTTCATCCAATAACAAAAATGCACTTATTGGATGAACTAAATTCCTTAAGTACGAAAAGTGATTAGAATAAGCCTTCGGATTCACAAAATGACGTAAATGTTCATCCAATGACACAAGTGCACTTATTGGATGAACTACATTCCTTAAGTATGAAAAGTGATTAGAATAAGCCTTGGGATGCAAAAAATGACGTAAATGTTCATACTATGACACAAACACGCTTATTGGATAAACTAGATTCCTTAAGTACGAAAAGTGATTAGAATAAGCCTTGGGATCCACAAAATGACGTAAATGTTCATCCAACGACACAAATGCACTTATTGGATGAACTACATTCCTTAAGTACGAAAAGTGATTAGAATAAGCCTTAGGATTCACAAAACGACGTAAATGTTCATTGAATGACACAAATGCACTTGTTGGATGAAATACATTCCTTAAGTACGAAAAGTGATTAGAATAAGCCTTGGGATGCACAAAATGACGTAAATTTTCATCCAATGACACAATGCACTTATTGGATAAACTAGATTCCTAAGTACGAAAAGTGATTAGAATAAGCCTTGGGATGCACAAAATGACATAAATGTTCATCCAATGACACAAATGCACTTATTGGATGAACTACATTCCTTCAGTACGAAAAGTGATCAGAATAAGTCTTGGGATGCACAAAATGACATAATTGTTCATCTAATGACACAAATTTACTTATTGGATGAACTACATTCCTTAAGTACGAAAAGTGATTAGAATAAGCCTTAGGATTCACAAAACGACGTAAATGTTCATTCAATGACACAAATGCACTTGTTGGATGAAATACATTCCTTAAGTACGAAAAGTGATTAGAATAAGCCTTGGGATGCACAAAATGACGTAAATTTTCATCCAATGACACAATGCACTTATTGGATAAACTAGATTCCTAAGTACGAAAAGTGATTAGAATAAGCCTTGGGATGCACAAAATGACATAAATGTTCATCCAATGACACAAATGCACTTATTGGATGAACTACATTCCTTCAGTACGAAAAGTGATCAGAATAAGTCTTGGGATGCACAAAATGACATAATTGTTCATCTAATGACACAAATTTACTTATTGGATGAACTACATTCCTTAAGTACGAAAAGTGATTAGAATAAGCCTTAGGATTCACAAAACGACGTAAATGTTCATTCAATGACACAAATGCACTTGTTGGATGAAATACATTCCTTAAGTACGAAAAGTGATTAGAATAAGCCTTGGGATGCACAAAATGACGTAAATTTTCATCCAATGACACAATGCACTTATTGGATAAACTAGATTCCTAAGTACGAAAAGTGATTAGAATAAGCCTTGGGATGCACAAAATGACATAAATGTTCATCCAATGACACAAATGCACTTATTGGATGAACTACATCCTTAAGTACGAAAAGTGATCAGAATAAGCCTTGGGATGCACAAAATGACCTAAATGTTTAATTAATGAGACAAACACGCTTATTGAATGAACTACATTCCTTAAGTTCGAAAAGTGATTAGAATAAGTCTTGGGATGCACAAAATGACCTAAAAAATGTTGAATTAATGACACAAACGCTCTTATTGGATGAACTACATTCCTTAAGTACGAAAAGTGATTAGAATAAGCCTTGGGATGCACAAAATGACGTAAATGTTCATCCAATGACACAAATGCACTTATTGGATGAACTACATTCCTTAAGTACGAAAAGTGATAAGAATAAGCCTTGGGATTCACAAAATGCCAAAAATGTTTATCCAATGACCCAAATGCACTAGTTGGATGAAATACATTCCTTAAGTACGACATGTGATTAGAATAAGCTTTGGGATGCATAAGATAACGTAAATGTTAAATTAATGACACAAACGCTCTTATTGGATGAACTCCATTCCTTAAGTACGAAAAGTGTTTTGAATAAGCCTTCGGATGCACAAAATAACTTAAATTTTAAATTAATGACAAACGCTCTTTTTGGATGAACTACATTCCTTAAGTACGAAAAGTGATTAGAATAAGCCTTGGAATGCACAAAATGACGTAAATTTTCATCTAATGACACAAATGCAGTTATTGGATAAACTAGATTCGATAAGTACGAAAAGTGATTACAATAAGCATTGGGATGCACAAAATGACGTAAATGTTCATCCAATGACACAAGTGCACTTATTGGATAAACTACATTCCTTAAGTACGAAAAGTGGTTAGAATAAGCCTTGGGATTCACAAAATGCTGTAAATGTTAATCCAATGACACAAATGCACTAGTTGGATGAATTACATTCCTTAAGTACGAAAAGTGATTAGAATAAGCTTTGGGATGCATAAAATAACGTAAATGTTAAATTAATGACACAAACGCTCTTATTGGATGAACTACATTCCTTAGGTACGAAAAGTGATTCGAATAAGCCTTCGGATGCACAAAATAACGTAAATGTTAAATTAATGAGTCAAACACTCTTATTGAATGAACTACATTCTTTAAGTATGAAAAGTGATTAGAATAAGCCTTGGGATGCACAAAATGACATAATTGTTCATCTAATGACACAAATTTACTTATTGGATGAACTACATTCCTTAAGTACGAAAAGTGATTAGAATAAGCCTTGGGATGCACAAAATGACGTTAATGTTCATCCGATGACACAAACGCGCTTATTGGATAAACTAGATTCCTTAAGTACGAAAAGTGATTAGAATAAGCCTTGGGATCCACAAAATGACATAAATGTTCATCCAATGACACAAATGCACTTATTGGATGAACTACATTCCTTATGTACGAAAAGTGATTAGAATAAGCCTTGGGATGCACAAAATGACGTAAATGTTCATCCAATGACACAAATGCACTTATTGGATGAACTACATCCTTAAGTACGAAAAGTGATAGAAATAAGCCTAGGGATGCACAAAATGACCTAAATTTTTAATCAATGACACCAACATGCTTATTGAATGAACTACATTCCTTAAGTACGAAAAGTGATTAGAATAAGCCTTGGGATGCACAAAATGACGTAAATGTTCATCCAATGACACAAATGCACTTATTGGATGAACTACATTCCTTCAGTACGAAAAGTGATCAGAATAAGTCTTGGGATGCACAAAATGACATAATTGTTCATCTAATGACACAAATTTACTTATTGGATGAACTACATTCCTTAAGTACGAAAAGTGATTAGAATAAGCCTTGGGATGCACAAAATGACGTTAATGTTCATCCGATGACACAAACGCGCTTATTGGATAAACTAGATTCCTTAAGTACGAAAAGTGATTAGAATAAGCCTTGGGATCCACAAAATGACGTAAATGTTCATCCAATGACACAAATGCACTTATTGGATGAACTACATTCCTTAAGTACGAAAAGTGATTAGAATAAGCCTTGGGATTCACAAAATGCCAAAAATGTTTATCCAATGACACAAATGCACTAGTTGGATGAAATACATTGCTTAAGTACGAAAAGTGATTAGAATAAGCCTTCGGATGCACAAAATGACGTAAATGTTAAATTAATGACACAAACGCTCTTATTGGATGAACTACATTCCTTAAGTACGAAAAGTGATTAGAATAAGCCTTGGGATGCACAAAATGACCTAAATGTTGAATTAATGACACAAACGCTCTTATTGGATAAAATACATTCCTTAAGTACGAAAAGTGATTAGAATAAGCCTTGGGATGCACAAAATGAGCTAAATGTTGAATTAATGACACAAACGCTCTTATTGGATGAACTACGTTCCTTAAGTACGAACAGTGACTAGAATAAGCTTTCGGATGCACAAAATAACGTAAATGTTAAATGAACGACACAAACGCTCTTATTGGTGAACTACATTCCTTAAGTACGAAAAGTGATTAGAATAAGCCTTCGGATGCACAAAATAACGTAAAAATTAAATTAATGACACAAACGCTCTTATTGGATGAACTACATTCCTTAAGTACGAAAAGTGATTAGAATAAGCCTTGGGATGCACAAAATGACGTAAATGTTCATCCAATGATACAAATGCACTTATTGGATGAACTACATTCCTTAAGTACGAAAAGTGATTATAATAAGC
Organism: Cicer cuneatum; assembly: GCA_037974295.1. Lineage (NCBI taxonomy): Eukaryota > Viridiplantae > Streptophyta > Magnoliopsida > Fabales > Fabaceae > Cicer > Cicer cuneatum. Next base: position 45,447,355 of record JBBPBO010001985.1, read on the forward strand.
CTTCGAATTCACAAAATGACGTAAATGTTCATCCAATGACACAAATGCACTTGTTGGATGAAATACATTGCTTAAGTACGAAAAGTGATTAGAATAAGCCTTCGGATGCACAAAATGACGTAAATGTTAAATTAATGACACAAACGCTCTTATTGGATGAACTACATTTCTTAAGTACGAAAAGTGATTAGAATAAGCCTTGGGATGCCTAAAATGACGTAAATTTTCATCAAATGACACAAATGCAGTTATTGGATAAACTCGATTCGATAAGTACGAAAAGTGATTAGAATAAGCCTTGGGATGCACAAAATGACGTAAATGTTCATCCAATGACACAAATGCACTTGTTGGATGAACTATATCCTTAAGTACGAAAAGTGATTAGAATAAACCTTGGGATGCACAAAATGACGTAAATTTTCATCCAATGACACAAATGCAGTTATTGGATAAACTAGATTCGATAAGTACGAAAAGTGATTAGAATAAGCATTGGGATGCACAAAATGACGTAAGTGTTCGTCCAATGACACAAATGCACTTATTGGATGAACTACATCCTTAAGTACTAAAAGTGATTAGAATAAGCCTTGGGATTCACAAAATGACGTAAATATTCATCCAATGACCCAAATGAACTTGTTGGATGAAATACATTCCTTAAGTACGAACAGTGATTAGAATAATCCTTCGGATGCACACAATAACGTAAATGTTAAATTAATGACACAAATTTACTTATTGGATGAACTACATTCCTTAAGTATGAAAAGTGATTAGAATAAGCCTTGGGATGCACAAAATGACGTACATGTTCATCGAATGATACAAATGCACTTATTGGATGAACTACATTCCTTAAGTACGAAAAGTGATTAGAGTAAGCCTTGGGATGAACAAAATGACGTAAATGTTCATCCAATGATACAAATGCACTTATTGGATGAACTACATCCTTAAGTACGAAAAGTGATTAGAATAAGCCTTGGGATGCAAAAAATGACCTAAATGTTTAATCAATGACACAAAGGCGCTTATTGAATGAACTACATTCCTTAAGTACGAAAAGTGATTAGAATAAGCCTTGGGATGCACAAAATGACGTAAATGTTCATCCAATGACACAAATTTACTTATTGGATGAACTACATTCCTTAAGTACGAAAAGTGATTAGAATAAGCCTTGGGATGCACAAAATGACGTTAATGTTCATCCGATGACACAAACGCGCTTATTGGATAAACTAGATTCCTTAAGTACGAAAAGTGATTAGAATAAGCCTTGGAATCCACAAAATGACGTAAATGTTCATCCAATGACACAAATGCACTTATTGGATGAACTACATTCCTTAAGTACGAAAAGTGATTAGAATAAGCCTTGGGATGCACAAAATGACGTAAATGTTCATCCAATGACACAAATGCACTTATTCGATGAACTACATCCTTAAGTACGAAAAGTGATAGAAATAAGCCTAGGGATGCACAAAATGACCTAAATTTTTAATCAATGACACCAACACGCTTATTGAATGAACTACATTCCTTAAGTACGAAAAGTGATTAGAATAAGCCTTGGGATGCACAAAATGACGTAAATGTTCATCCAATGACACAAATTTACTTATTGGATGAACTACATTCCTTAAGTACGAAAAGTGATTAGAATAAGCCTTGGGATGCACAAAATGACGTTAATGTTCATCCGATGACACAAACGCGCTTATTTGATAAACTAGATTCCTTAAGTACGAAAAGTGATTAGAATAAGCCTTGGGATCCACAAAATGACGTAAATGTTCATCCAATGACACAAATGCACTTATTGGATGAACTACATTCCTTAAGTACGAAAAGTGATTAGAATAAGCCTTGGGATTCACAAAATGTTGTAAATGTTAATCCAATGACACAAATGCACTAGTTGGATGAATTACATTCCTTAAGTACGAAAAGTGATTAGAATAAGCTTTGGGATGCATAAAATAACGTAAATGTTAAATTAATGACACAAACGCTCTTATTGGATGAACTACATTCCTTAGGTACGAAAAGTGATTAGAATAAGCCTTGGGATGCACAAAATGATGTTAATGTTCATCCGATGACACAAACGCGCTTATTGGATAAACTAGATTCCTTAAGTATGAAAAGTGATTAGAATAAGCCTTGGGATCCACAAAATGACGTAAATGTTCATCCAATGACACAAATGCACTTATTGGATGAACTACATTCCTTAAGTACGAAAAGTGATTAGAATAAGCCTTGGGATTCACAAAATGCCAAAAATGTTTATCCAATGACACAAATGCACTAGTTGGATGAAATACATTCCTTAAGTACGAAAAGTGATTAGAATAAGCTTTGGGATGCATAAGATAACGTAAATGTTAAATTAATGACACAAACGCTCTTATTGGATGAACTGCATTCCTTAAATACGAAAAGTGTTTTGAATAAGCCTTCGGATGCACAAAATAACTTAAATGTTAAATTAATGACACAAACGCTCTTATTGGATGAACTACATTCCATAAGTACGAAAAGTGATTAGAATAAGCCTTGGGATGCACAAAATGATGTAAATTTTCATCCAATGACACAAATGCAGTTATTGGATAAACTAGATTCGATAAGTACGAAAAGTGATTAGAATAAGCCTTGGGATGCACAAAACGACAAAAATGTTCATCCAATGACACAAATGCACTTATTGGATGAATTACATCCTTAAGTACGAAAAGTGATCAGAATAAGCCTTGGGATGCACAAAATGACCTAAATGTTTAATCAATGACACAAACACGGTTATTGAATGAACTACATTCCTTAAGTACGAAAAGTGATTAGAATAAGCCTTAGGATGCACAAAATGACGTAAATGTTCATCCAATGACACAAATTTACTTATTGGACGAACTATGTTCCTAAAGTACAAAAAAGTGATTAGAATATGCCTTGGGATGCACAAAATGACGTTAATGTTCATCCCATGAGACAAACCCGTATATTGGATGAACTACATTCCTTACATACAAAAAGTGATTAGAATAAGCCATGCGATGCACAAAATGACGTCAATGTTAAATTAATGACACAAACGCACTTATTGGATGAACCACATTCCTTCAGTACGAAAAGTGATTCGAATAAGCCTTGGGATGCACAAAATGACCTAAATGTTCATCCAATGACACAAATGCAGTTATTGGATGAACTGCATTCCTTCAGTACGAAAAGTGATTAGAATAAGCCTTTGGATGCACAAAATGACCTAAATGTTCATCCAATGACACAAATGCACTTATTGGATGCACTACATTCCTTAAGAACGAAAAGTGATTAGAATAAGCCTTTGGATGCACAAAACAACGTAAATCTTCATCCAATGACAAAAATGCACTTATTGGATGAACTACATTCCTTAAGTACGAAAAGAGATTAGAATAAGCCTTGGGATGCACAAAATGACCAAAATGTTGAATTAATGACACAAACGCTCTTATTGGATGAACTACATTCCTTAAGTACGAAAAGTGATTAGAATAAGCCTTCGGATGCACAAAATAACGTAAATGTTAAATTAATGACACAAACACTCTTATTGGATGAACTACATTCTTTAAGTATGAAAAGTGATTAGAATAAGCCTTGGGATGCAAAAAATGACATAATTGCTCATCTAATGACACAAATTTACTTATTGGATGAACTACATTCTTTAAGTACGAAAAGTGATTAGAATAAGCCTTGGGATGCACAAAATGACGTTAATGTTCATCAGATGACACAAACGCGCTTATTGGATAAACTAGATTCCTTAAGTACGAAAAGTGATTAGAATAAGCCTTGGGATCCACAAAATGACATAAATGTTCATCCAATGACACAAATGCACTTATTGGATGAACTACATTCCTTATGTACGAAAAGTGATTAGAATAAGCCTTGGGATTCACAAAATGCTGTAAATGTTCATCCAATGACACAAATGCACTAGTTGGATGAATTACATTCCTTAAGTACGAAAAGTGATTAGAATAAGCTTTGGGATCATAAAATAACGTAAATGTTAAATTAATGACACAAACGCTCTTATTGGATGAACTACATTCCTTAAGTACAAAAAGTGATTAGAATAAGCCTTGGGATGCACAAAATGACGTAAATGTTGAATTAATGACACAAACATTCTTATTGGATGAACTACATTCCTTAAGTACGAAAAGTGATTAAAATAAGCCTTCGGATGCACAAAATAACGTATATGTTAAATTAATGACACAAACGCTCTTATTGGATGAACTACATTCCTTAAGTACGAAAAGTGATTAGAATAAGCCTTGGGATGCTTAAAATGACGTAAATTTTCATCCAATGACACAAATGCACTTATCGGATAAACTAGATTCCTAAGTACGAAAAGTAATTAGAATAAGCCTTGGGATGCACAAAATGACGTAAATGTTCATCCAATGACACAAATGCACTTATTGGATGAACTACATCCATAAGTACGAAAAGTGATAGAAATAAGCCTTGGGATGCACAAAACGACCTAAATTTTTAATCAATGACACCAACGCGCTTACTGAATGAACTACATTCCTTAAGTACGAAAAGTGATTAGAATAAGCCTTGGGATGCACAAAATGACGTAAATGTTCATCCAATGACACAAATTTACTTATTGGATGAACTACATTCCTTAAGTACGAAAAGTGATTAGAATAAGCCTTGGGATGCACAAAATGATGTTAATGTTCATCCGATGACACAAACGCGCTTATTGGATAAACTAGATTCCTTAAGTATGAAAAGTGATTAGAATAAGCCTTGGGATCCACAAAATGACGTAAATGTTCATCCAATGACACAAATGCACTTATTGGATGAACTACATTCCTTAAGTACGAAAAGTGATTAGAATAAGCCTTGGGATTCACAAAATGCCAAAAATGTTTATCCAATGACACAAATGCACTAGTTGGATGAAATACATTCCTTAAGTACGAAAAGTGATTAGAATAAGCTTTGGGATGCATAAGATAACGTAAATGTTAAATTAATGACACAAACGCTCTTATTGGATGAACTGCATTCCTTAAATACGAAAAGTGTTTTGAATAAGCCTTCGGATGCACAAAATAACTTAAATGTTAAATTAATGACACAAACGCTCTTATTGGATGAACTACATTCCATAAGTACGAAAAGTGATTAGAATAAGCCTTGGGATGCACAAAATGATGTAAATTTTCATCCAATGACACAAATGCAGTTATTGGATAAACTAGATTCGATAAGTACGAAAAGTGATTAGAATAAGCCTTGGGATGCACAAAACGACAAAAATGTTCATCCAATGACACAAATGCACTTATTGGATGAATTACATCCTTAAGTACGAAAAGTGATCAGAATAAGCCTTGGGATGCACAAAATGACCTAAATGTTTAATCAATGACACAAACACGGTTATTGAATGAACTACATTCCTTAAGTACGAAAAGTGATTAGAATAAGCCTTAGGATGCACAAAATGACGTAAATGTTCATCCAATGACACAAATTTACTTATTGGACGAACTATGTTCCTAAAGTACAAAAAAGTGATTAGAATATGCCTTGGGATGCACAAAATGACGTTAAAGTTCATCCCATGAGACAAACCCGTATATTGGAAGAACTACATTCCTTACATACAAAAAGTGATTAGAATAAGCCATGCGATGCACAAAATGACGTCAATGTTAAATTAATGACACAAACGCACTTATTGGATGAACCACATTCCTTCAGTACGAAAAGTGATTCGAATAAGCCTTGGGATGCACAAAATGACCTAAATGTTCATCCAATGACACAAATGCAGTTATTGGATGAACTGCATTACTTCAGTACGAAAAGTGATTAGAATAAGCCTTTGGATGCACAAAATGACCTAAATGTTCATCCAATGACACAAATGCACTTATTGGATGCACTACATTCCTTAAGAACGAAAAGTGATTAGAATAAGCCTTTGGATGCACAAAACAACGTAAATCTTCATCCAATGACAAAAATGCACTTATTGGATGAACTACATTCCTTAAGTACGAAAAGAGATTAGAATAAGCCTTGGGATGCACAAAATGACCAAAATGTTGAATTAATGACACAAACGCTCTTATTGGATGAACTACATTCCTTAAGTACGAAAAGTGATTAGAATAAGCCTTTGGATGCACAAAATAACGTAAATGTTAAATTAATGACACAAACACTCTTATTGGATGAACTACATTCTTTAAGTATGAAAAGTGATTAGAATAAGCCTTGGGATGCACAAAATGACATAATTGCTCATCTAATGACACAAATTTACTTATTGGATGAACTACATTCTTTAAGTACGAAAAGTGATTAGAATAAGCCTTGGGATGCACAAAATGACGTTAATGTTCATCAGATGACACAAACGCGCTTATTGGATAAACTAGATTCCTTAAGTACGAAAAGTGATTAGAATAAGCCTTGGGATCCACAAAATGACATAAATGTTCATCCAATGACACAAATGCACTTATTGGATGAACTACAATCCTTAAGTACGAAAAGTGATTAGAATAAGCCTTGGGATTCACAAAATGCTGTAAATGTTAATCCAATGACACAAATGCACTAGTTGGATGAATTACATTCCTTAAGTATGAAAAGTGATTAGAATAAGCTTTGGGATGCATAAAATAACGTAAATGTTAAATTAATGACACAAACGCTCTTATTGGATGAACTACATTCCTTAGGTACGAAAAGTGATTAGAATAAGCCTTGGGATGCACAAAATGATGTTAATGTTCATCCGATGACACAAACGCGCTTATTGGATAAACTAGATTCCTTAAGTATGAAAAGTGATTAGAATAAGCCTTGGGATCCACAAAATGACGTAAATGTTCATCCAATGACACAAATGCACTTATTGGATGAACTACATTCCTTAAGTACGAAAAGTGATTAGAATAAGCCTTGGGATTCACAAAATGCCAAAAATGTTTATCCAATGACACAAATGCACTAGTTGGATGAAATACATTCCTTAAGTACGAAAAGTGATTAGAATAAGCTTTGGGATGCATAAGATAACGTAAATGTTAAATTAATGACACAAACGCTCTTATTGGATGAACTGCATTCCTTAAATACGAAAAGTGTTTTGAATAAGCCTTCGGATGCACAAAATAACTTAAATGTTAAATTAATGACACAAACGCTCTTATTGGATGAACTACATTCCATAAGTACGAAAAGTGATTAGAATAAGCCTTGGGATGCACAAAATGATGTAAATTTTCATCCAATGACACAAATGCAGTTATTGGATAAACTAGATTCGATAAGTACGAAAAGTGATTAGAATAAGCCTTGGGATGCACAAAACGACAAAAATGTTCATCCAATGACACAAATGCACTTATTGGATGAATTACATCCTTAAGTACGAAAAGTGATCAGAATAAGCCTTGGGATGCACAAAATGACCTAAATGTTTAATCAATGACACAAACACGGTTATTGAATGAACTACATTCCTTAAGTACGAAAAGTGATTAGAATAAGCCTTAGGATGCACAAAATGACGTAAATGTTCATCCAATGACACAAATTTACTTATTGGACGAACTATGTTCCTAAAGTACAAAAAAGTGATTAGAATATGCCTTGGGATGCACAAAATGACGTTAAAGTTCATCCCATGAGACAAACCCGTATATTGGAAGAACTACATTCCTTACATACAAAAAGTGATTAGAATAAGCCATGCGATGCACAAAATGACGTCAATGTTAAATTAATGACACAAACGCACTTATTGGATGAACCACATTCCTTCAGTACGAAAAGTGATTCGAATAAGCCTTGGGATGCACAAAATGACCTAAATGTTCATCCAATGACACAAATGCAGTTATTGGATGAACTGCATTACTTCAGTACGAAAAGTGATTAGAATAAGCCTTTGGATGCACAAAATGACCTAAATGTTCATCCAATGACACAAATGCACTTATTGGATGCACTACATTCCTTAAGAACGAAAAGTGATTAGAATAAGCCTTTGGATGCACAAAACAACGTAAATCTTCATCCAATGACAAAAATGCACTTATTGGATGAACTACATTCCTTAAGTACGAAAAGAGATTAGAATAAGCCTTGGGATGCACAAAATGACCAAAATGTTGAATTAATGACACAAACGCTCTTATTGGATGAACTACATTCCTTAAGTACGAAAAGTGATTAGAATAAGCCTTTGGATGCACAAAATAACGTAAATGTTAAATTAATGACACAAACACTCTTATTGGATGAACTACATTCTTTAAGTATGAAAAGTGATTAGAATAAGCCTTGGGATGCACAAAATGACATAATTGCTCATCTAATGACACAAATTTACTTATTGGATGAACTACATTCTTTAAGTACGAAAAGTGATTAGAATAAGCCTTGGGATGCACAAAATGACGTTAATGTTCATCAGATGACACAAACGCGCTTATTGGATAAACTAGATTCCTTAAGTACGAAAAGTGATTAGAATAAGCCTTGGGATCCACAAAATGACATAAATGTTCATCCAATGACACAAATGCACTTATTGGATGAACTACAATCCTTAAGTACGAAAAGTGATTAGAATAAGCCTTGGGATTCACAAAATGCTGTAAATGTTAATCCAATGACACAAATGCACTAGTTGGATGAATTACATTCCTTAAGTATGAAAAGTGATTAGAATAAGCTTTGGGATGCATAAAATAACGTAAATGTTAAATTAATGACACAAACGCTCTTATTGGATGAACTACATTCCTTAGGTACGAAAAGTGATTAGAATAAGCCTTGGGATGCACAAAATGACCTAAATGTTGAATTAATGACACAAACGCTCTTATTGGATGAACTACATTCCTTAAGTACGAAAAGTAATTAGAATAAGCCTTCGGATGCACAAAATAACGTAATTGTTAAATTCATGACACAAACACTCTTATTGGATGAACTACATTCCTTAAGTACGAAAAGTGATTAGAATAAGCCTTGGGATGCACAAAATAACGTAAATTTTCATCCAATGACACAAATGCACTTATTGGATAAACTAGATTCTTAAGTACGAAAAGTGATTAGAATAAGCCTTGGGATGCACAAAATGACGTAAATGTTCATCCAATGACACAAATGCACTTATTGGATGAACTACATTCCTTCAGTACGAAAAGTGATCAGAATAAGTCTTGGGATGCACAAAATGACCTAAATGTTTAATCAGTGACACAAACGCGCTTATTGAATGAACTACATTCCTTAAGTACGAAAAGTGATTAGAATAAGCCTTGGGATGCACAAAATGACGTAAATGTTCATCCAATGACACAAATTTACTTATTGGATGAACTACATTCCTTAAGTACGAAAAGTGATTAGAATAAGCCTTGGGATGCACAAAATGATGTTAATGTTCATCCGATGACACAAACGCGCTTATTGGATAAACTAGATTCCTTAAGTATGAAAAGTGATTAGAATAAGCCTTGGGATCCACAAAATGACGTAAATGTTCATCCAATGACACAAATGCACTTATTGGATGAACTACATTCCTTAAGTACGAAAAGTGATTAGAATAAGCCTTGGGATTCACAAAATGCCAAAAATGTTTATCCAATGACACAAATGCACTAGTTGGATGAAATACATTCCTTAAGTACGAAAAGTGATTAGAATAAGCTTTGGGATGCATAAGATAACGTAAATGTTAAATTAATGACACAAACGCTCTTATTGGATGAACTGCATTCCTTAAATACGAAAAGTGTTTTGAATAAGCCTTCGGATGCACAAAATAACTTAAATGTTAAATTAATGACACAAACGCTCTTATTGGATGAACTACATTCCATAAGTACGAAAAGTGATTAGAATAAGCCTTGGGATGCACAAAATGATGTAAATTTTCATCCAATGACACAAATGCAGTTATTGGATAAACTAGATTCGATAAGTACGAAAAGTGATTAGAATAAGCCTTGGGATGCACAAAACGACAAAAATGTTCATCCAATGACACAAATGCACTTATTGGATGAATTACATCCTTAAGTACGAAAAGTGATCAGAATAAGCCTTGGGATGCACAAAATGACCTAAATGTTTAATCAATGACACAAACACGGTTATTGAATGAACTACATTCCTTAAGTACGAAAAGTGATTAGAATAAGCCTTAGGATGCACAAAATGACGTAAATGTTCATCCAATGACACAAATTTACTTATTGGACGAACTATGTTCCTAAAGTACAAAAAAGTGATTAGAATATGCCTTGGGATGCACAAAATGACGTTAATGTTCATCCCATGAGACAAACCCGTATATTGGATGAACTACATTCCTTACATACAAAAAGTGATTAGAATAAGCCATGCGATGCACAAAATGACATAAATGTTAAATTAATGACACGAACGCACTTATTGGATGAACCACATTCCTTCAGTACGAAAAGTGATTAGAATAAGCCTTGGGATGCACAAAATGACCTAAATGTTCATCCAATGACACAAATGCAGTTATTGGATGAACTACATTCCTTAAGTACGTAAAGTGATTAGAATAAGCCTTTGGATGCACAAAACGACGTAAATGTTCATCCAATGACAAAAATGCACTTATTGGATGAACTACATTCCTTAAGTGATTAGAATAAGCCTTGGGATGCACAAAATGACGTTAATGTTCATCCGATGACACAAACGCGCTTATTGGTTAAACTAAATTCCTTAAGTACGAAAAGTGATTAGAATAAGCCTTGGGATCCACAAAATGACATAAATATTTATCCAATGACACAAATGCACTTATTGGATGAACTACATTCCTGATGTACGAAAATTGATTAGAATAAGCCTTGGGATTCACAAAATGCTGTAAATGTTCATCCAATGACACAAATGCACTAGTTGGATGAATTACATTCCTTAAGTACGAAAAGTGATTAGAATAAGCTTTGGGATGCATAAAATAACGTAAATGTTAAATTAATGACACAAACGCTCTTATTGGATGAACTACATTCCTTAGGTACGAAAAGTGATTAGAATAAGCATTGAGATGCACAAAATGACCTAAATGTTGAATTAATGACACAAACGCTCTTATTGGATGAACTACATTCCTTAAGTACGAAAAGTGATTAGAATAAGCCTTCGGATGCACAAAATAACGTAAATGTTAAATTAATGACACAAACACTCTTATTGGATGAACTACATTCCTTAAGTACGAAAAGTGATTAGAATAAGCCTTGGGATGCACAAAATGACGTAAATTTTCATCCAATGACACAAATGCACTTATTGGATAAACTAGATTCTTAAGTATGAAAAGTGATTAGAATAAGCCTTGGGATGCACAAAATGACGTAAATGTTCATCCAATGACACAAATGCACTTATTGGATGAACTACATTCCTTAAGTACGAAAAGTGATCAGAATAAGCCTTGGGATGCACAAAATGACCTAAATGTTTAATCAATGACACAAATGCGCTTATTGAATGAACTACATTCCTTAAGTACGAAAAGTGATTAGAATAAGCCTTGGAATGCACAAAATGACGTAATTGTTCATCCAATGACACAAATTTACTTATTGGATGAACTACATTCCTTAAGTACGAAAAGTGATTAGAATAAGCCTTGGGATGCACAAAATGACGTTAATGTTCATCCGAT
>JBBPBO010001985.1:45459164-45476806 GCA_037974295.1 Cicer cuneatum
TTGAGATGCACAAAATGACCTAAATGTTGAATTAATGACACAAACGCTCTTATTGGATGAACTACATTCCTTAAGTACGAAAAGTGATTAGAATAAGCCTTCGGATGCACAAAATAACGTAAATGTTAAATTAATGACACAAACACTCTTATTGGATGAACTACATTCCTTAAGTACGAAAAGTGATTAGAATAAGCCTTGGGATGCACAAAATGACGTAAATTTTCATCCAATGACACAAATGCACTTATTGGATAAACTAGATTCTTAAGTATGAAAAGTGATTAGAATAAGCCTTGGGATGCACAAAATGACGTAAATGTTCATCCAATGACACAAATGCACTTATTGGATGAACTACATTCCTTAAGTACGAAAAGTGATCAGAATAAGCCTTGGGATGCACAAAATGACCTAAATGTTTAATCAATGACACAAATGCGCTTATTGAATGAACTACATTCCTTAAGTACGAAAAGTGATTAGAATAAGCCTTGGAATGCACAAAATGACGTAATTGTTCATCCAATGACACAAATTTACTTATTGGATGAACTACATTCCTTAAGTACGAAAAGTGATTAGAATAAGCCTTGGGATGCACAAAATGACGTTAATGTTCATCCGATAACACAAACGCGCTTATTGGATAAACTAAATTCCTTAAGTGATTAAAATAAGCCTTGGGATGCACAAAATGACGTTAATGTTCATCCGATGACACAAACGCGCTTATTGGTTAAACTAAATTCCTTAAGTACGAAAAGTGAATAGAATAAGCCTTGGGATCCACAAAATTACATAAATATTTATCCAATGACACAAATGCACTTATTGGATGAACTACATTCCTGATGTACGAAAAGTGATTAGAATAAGCCTTGGGATTCACAAAATGCTGTAAATGTTCATCCAATGACACAAATGCACTAGTTGGATGAATTACATTCCTTAAGTACGAAAAGTGATTAGAATAAGCTTTGGGATGCATAAAATAACGTAAATGTTAAATTAATGACACAAACGCTCTTATTGGATGAACTACATTCCTTAGGTACGAAAAGTGATTAGAATAAGCCTTGAGATGCACAAAATGACCTAAATGTTGAATTAATGACACAAACGCTCTTATTGGATGAACTACATTCCTTAAGTACGAAAAGTGATTAGAATAAGCCTTCGGATGCACAAAATAACGTAAATGTTAAATTAATGACACAAACACTCTTATTGGATGAACTACATTCCTTAAGTACGAAAAGTGATTAGAATAAGCCTTGGGATGCACAAAATGACGTAAATTTTCATCCAATGACACAAATGCACTTATTGGATAAACTAGATTCTCAAGTATGAAAAGTGATTAGAATAAGCCTTGGGATGCACAAAATGACGTAAATGTTCATCCAATGACACAAATGCACTTATTGGATGAACTACATTCCTTAAGTACGAAAAGTGATCAGAATAAGCATTGGGATGCACAAAATGACCTAAATGTTTAATCAATGACACAAATGCGCTTATTGAATGAACTACATTCCTTTAGTACGAAAAGTGATTAGAATAAGCCTTGGGATGCACAAAATGACGTAAATGTTCATCCAATGACACAAATTTACTTATTTGATGAACTACATTCCTTAAGTACGAAAAGTGATTAGAATAAGCCTTGCGATGCACAAAATGACGTTAATGTTCATCCGATGACACAAACGCGCTTATTGGATAAACTAGATTCCTTAAGTATGAAAAGTGACTAGAATAAGGCATGGGATCCACAAAATGACGTAAATTTTCATCCAATGACACAAATGCACTAATTGGATGAACTATATTCCTGAAGTACGAAAAGTGATTATAATTGGCCTTGGGATGCACCAAATGACCTAAATATTCATCCAATGACACAAATGCACTTATTGGATGAACTACATTCCTTAAGTACGAAAAGTGAGTAGAATAAGCCATGGGATTGACAAAATTACTTAAATGTTCATCCAATGACCAAAATGCACTTATAGGATGAACTACATTCCTTATGTACGAAAAGTGATTAGAATAAGCCTTGGGATGCACAAAGTGACGTAAATATGCATCCGATGACACAAACGCGCTTATTGGATAAACTAGATTCCTTAAGTACGAAAAGTGATTAGAATAAGCCTTGGGATCCACAAAATGACGTAAATTTTCATCCAATGACACAAATGCACTAATTGGATTAACTATATTCCTGAAGTACGAAAAGTGATTATATTTGGCCTTGGGATGCACCAAATGACCTAAATATTCATCCAATGACACAAATGCACTTATTGGATGAACTACATTCCTTAAGTACGAAAAGTGAGTAGAATAAGCCTTCGGATTGACAAAATTACGTAAATGTTCATCGAATGACCAAAATGCACTTATTGGATGAACTACATTCCTTATGTACGAAAAGTGATTAGAATAAGCCTTGGGATGCACAAAGTGACGTAAATATGCATCCAATGACAAAAATGCACTTATTGGATGAACTACATCCTTAAGTATGAAAAGTGATTATAATAAGCCTTGGGATGCACAAAATGACGTAAATTTTCATCCAATGACACAAATGCACTAATTGGATGAACTATATTCCTGAAGTACGAAAAGTGATTATAATTGGCCTTGGGATGCACCAAATGACCTAAATGTTCATCCAATGACACAAATGCACTTATTGGATGAACTACATTCCTTAAGTACGAAAAGTGAGTAGAATAAGCCTTGGGATTGACAAAATTACGTAAATGTTCATCGAATGACCAAAATGCACTTATTGGATGAACTACATTCCTTAAGTACGAAAAGTGATTAGAATAAGCCTTGGGATGCACAAAATGACGTTAATGTTCATCCGATGACACAAACGCGCTTATTGGATAAACTAGATTCCTTAAGTACGAAAAGTGATTAGAATAAGCCTTGGGATGCACAAAGTGACGTAAATATGCATCGAATGACAAAAATGCACTTATTGGATGAACTAGATTCCTTAAGTACGAAAAGTGATTAGAATAAGCCTTGGCATGCACAAACTGACGTAAATGTTCATCCAATGACACAAATGCACTTATTGGATGAACTACATCCTTAAGTATGAAAAGTGATTATAATAAGCCTTGGGATGCACAAAATGACGTAAATGTTCATCCAATGTCACAAATGCACTTATTGGATGAACTACATTCTTTAATTACGAAAAGTGATTAGAATAAGCTTTGGGATGCACAAAATGATGTAAATGTTCATCCATTGACACAAATCCACTAATTGGATGAACCACATTCCTTAAGTACGAAAAGTGATTAGAATAAGCCTTGAGATGCACAAAATTACGTAAATGTTCATCCAATGTCACAAATGCACTTATTGGATGTACTACATTCCTTAGGTACGTAAAGTAATTAGAATAAGCCTTGGGATGCACAAAATGACGTAAATGGTCATCCAATGACACAAATGCACTTGTTGGATGAACTACATTCCTTAAGTAAGAAAAGTGATTAGAATAAGCCTTGGCATTCACAAAATGACGTAAATGTTCATCCAATGACACAAATGCACTTATTGGATGAACTACATTCCTTAAGTAAGAAAAGTGATTAGAATAAGCCTTGGCATTCACAAAATGACGTAAATGTTCATCCAATGACACAAATGCACTTATTGGAAAAACTACATTCCTTAAGTACGAAAAGTGATTAGAATAAGCCTTGGGATGCACAAAATGACGTATATTTTCATCCAATGACACAAATGCACTTATTGGATAAACTAGATTCTTAAGTATGAAAAGTGATTAGAATAAGCCTTGGGATGCACAAAATGACGTAAATGTTCATCCAATGACACAAATGCACTTATTGGATGAACTACATTCCTTAAGTACGAAAAGTGATCAGAATAAGCCTTGGGATGCACAAAATGACCTAAATGTTTAATCAATGACACAAATGCGCTTATTGAATGAACTACATTCCTTAAGTACGAAAAGTGATTAGAATAAGCCTTGGGATGCACAAAATGACGTAAATGTTCATCCAATGACACAAATTTACTTATTGGATGAACTACATTCCTTAAGTACGAAAAGTGATTAGAATAAGCCTTGGGATGCACAAAATGACGTTAATGTTCATCCGATGACACAAACGCGCTTATTGGATAAACTAGATTCCTTAAGTACGAAAAGTGATTAGAATAAGCCTTGGGATCCACAAAATGACGTAAATGTTCATCCAATGACACAAATGCACTTATTGGATGAACTACATTCCTTAAGTACGAAAAGTGATTAGAATAAGCCTTGGGATTCACAAAATAACGTAAATGTTAAATTAATGACACAAACACTCTTATTGGATGAACTACATTCCTTAAGTACGAAAAGTGATTAGAATAAGCCTTGGGAAGCACAAAATAACGTAAATTTTCATCCAATGACACAAATGCACTTATTGGATAAACTAGATTCTTAAGCACGAAAAGTGATTAGAATAAGCCTTGGGATGCACAAAATGACCTAAATATTAAATTAATGACACAAACGCGTTTATTGGATGAACTACATTCCTTAATTACGAAAAATGATTAGAATAAGCCTTGGGATGAACAAAATGACGTAAAGATTCATCAGATGACACAAACGCGATTATTAGATGAACTACATTCCTTAAGTATGAAAAGTGATTTTAATAAGCCTTGGATGCACAAAATGACGTAAATGTTCATCCAATGACACAAATGCACTTATTGGACGAACTACATTCCTTAAGTACGAAAACTGATTAGAATAAGCCTTGGGATGCAAAATATGACGTAAATGTTCATCCAATGACACAAATGCACTTATTGGATGACCTACATTCCTTAATTACGAAAAGTGATTAGAATAAGCCTTGTGATGCACAAAATGACGTAAATGTTCATCCAATGACACAAATGCACTAATTGGATGAACTACATTCCTGAAGTACGAAAAGTGATTATAATTGGCCTTGGGATGCACTAAATGACCTAAATATTCATCCAATGATACAAATGCACTTATTGGATGAACTACATTCCTTAAGTACGAAAAGTGAGTAGAATAAGCCTTGGGATTGACAAAATTACGTAAATGTTCATCCAATGACAAAAATGCACTTATTGGATGAACTACATTCCTTATGTACGAAAAGTGATTAGAATAAGCCTTGGGATGCACAAAGTGACGTAAATATGCATCCAATGACAAAAATGCACTTATTGGATGAACTAGATTCCTTAAGTACGAAAAGTGATTAGAATAAGCCTTGGCATGCACAAACTGACGTAAATGTTCATCCAATGACACAAATGCACTTATTGGATGAACTACATCTTTAGGTATGAAAAGTGATTATAATAAGCCTTGGGATGCACAAAATGACGTAAATGTTCATCCAATTGTCACAAATGCACTTATTGGATGAACTACATTCTTTAATTACGAAAAGTGATTAGAATAAGCCTTTGGATGCACAAAATGATGTAAATGTTCATCCAATGACACAAATCCACTAATTGGATGAACCACATTCCTTAAGTACGAAAAGTGATTAGAATAAGCCTTGAGATGCACAAAATTACGTAAATGTTCATCCAATGTCACAAATGCACTTATTGGATGTACTACATTCCTTAGGTACGTAAAGTAATTAGAATAAGCCTTGGGATGCACAAAATGACGTAAATGGTCATCCAATGACACAAATGCACTTGTTGGATGAACTACATTCCTTAAGTAAGAAAAGTGATTAGAATAAGCCTTGGCATTCACAAAATGACGTAAATGTTCATCCAATGACACAAATGCACTTATTGGATGAACTACATTCCTTAAGTAAGAAAAGTGATTAGAATAAGCCTTGGCATTCACAAAATAACGTAAATGTTCACCCAATGACACAAATGCACTTATTGGAAAAACTACATTCCTTAAGTACGAAAAGTGATTAGAATAAGCCTTGGGATGCACAAAATGACGTAAATTTTCATCCAATGACACAAATGCACTAATTGGATGAACTATATTCCTGAAGTACGAAAAGTGATTATAATTGGCCTTGGGATGCACCAAACGACCTAAATATTCATCCAATGACACAAATGCACTTATTGGATGAACTACATTCCTTAAGTACGAAAAGTGAGTAGAATAAGCCTTGGGATTGACAAAATTACGTAAATGTTCATCCAATGACCAAAATGCACTTATTGGATGAACTACATTCCTTATGTACGAAAAGTGATTAGAATAAGCCTTGGGATGCACAAAGTGACGTAAATATGCATCCAATGACAAAAATGCACTTATTGGATGAACTAGATTCCTTAAGTACGAAAAGTGATTAGAATAAGCCTTGGCATGCACAAACTGACGTAAATGTTCATCCAATGACACAAATACACTTACTGGATGAACTACATCCTTAAGTATGAAAAGTGATTATAATAAGCCTAAGGATGCACAAAATGACGTAAATGTTCATCCAATGTCACAAATGCACTTATTGGATGAACTACATTCTTTAATTACGAAAAGTGATTAGAATAAGCCTTGGGATGCACAAAATGATGTAAATGTTCATCCAATGACACAAATCCATTAATTGGATGAACCACATTCCTTAAGTACGAAAAGTGATTAGAATAAGCCTTGGGATGCACAAAATGACGTAAATTTTCATCCAATGACACAAATGCACTAATTGGATGAACTATATTTCTGAAGTACGAAAAGTGATTATATTTGGCCTTGGGATGCACCAAATGACCTAAATATTCATCCAATGACACAAATGCACTTATTGGATGAACTACATTCCTTAAGTACGAAAAGTGAGTAGAATAAGCCTTGGGATTGACAAAATTACGTAAATGTTCATCGAATGACCAAAATGCACTTATTGGATGAACTACATTCCTTATGTACGAAAAGTGATTAGAATAAGCCTTGGGATGCACAAAGTGACGTAAATATGCATCCAATGACAAAAATGCACTTATTGGATGAACTTGATTCCTTAAGTACGAAAAGTGATTAGAATAAGCCTTGGCATGCACAAACTGACATAAATGTTCATCCAATGACACAAATGCACTTATTGGATGAACTACATCCTTAAGTATGAAAAGTGATTATAATAAGCCTTGGGATGCACAAAATGACGTAAATGTTCATCCAATGTCACAAATGCACTTATTGGATGAACTACATTCTTTAATTACGAAAAGTGATTAGAATAAGCCTTGGGATGCACAAAATGATGTAAATGTTCATCCAATGACACAAATCCACTAATTGGATGAACCACATTCCTTAAGTACGAAAAGTGATTAGAATAAGCCTTGAGATGCACAAAATTACGTAAATGTTCATCCAATGTCACAAATGCACTTATTGGATGTACTACATTCCTTAGGTACGTAAAGTAATTAGAATAAGCCTTGGGATGCACAAAATGACGTAAATGTTCATCCAATGACACAAATGCACTTATTGGATGAACTACATTCCTTAAGTAAGAAAAGTGATTAGAATAAGCCTTGGCATTCACAAAATGACGTAAATGTTCATCCAATGACACAAATGCACTTATTGGATGAACTACATTCCTTAAGTAAGAAAAGTGATTAGAATAAGCCTTGGCATTCACAAAATGACGTAAATGTTCATCCAATGACACAAATGCACTTATTGGAAAAACTACATTCCTTAAGTACGAAAAGTGATTAGAATAAGCCTTGGGATGCACAAAATGACGTATATTTTCATCCAATGACACAAATGCACTTATTGGATAAACTAGATTCTTAAGTATGAAAAGTGATTAGAATAAGCCTTGGGATGCACAAAATGACGTAAATGTTCATCCAATGACACAAATGCACTTATTGGATGAACTACATTCCTTAAGTACGAAAAGTGATCAGAATAAGCCTTGGGATGCACAAAATGACCTAAATGTTTAATCAATGACACAAATGCGCTTATTGAATGAACTACATTCCTTAAGTACGAAAAGTGATTAGAATAAGCCTTGGGATGCACAAAATGACGTAAATGTTCATCCAATGACACAAATTTACTTATTGGATGAACTACATTCCTTAAGTACGAAAAGTGATTAGAATAAGCCTTGGGATGCACAAAATGACGTTAATGTTCATCCGATGACACAAACGCGCTTATTGGATAAACTAGATTCCTTAAGTATGAAAAGTGACTAGAATAAGGCTTGGGATCCACAAAATGACGTAAATGTTCATCCAATGACACAAATGCACTTATTGGATGAACAACATCCTTAAGTACGAAAAGTGATCAGAATAAGCCTTGGGATGCACAAAATGACCTAAATGTTTAATCAATGACACAAACACGCTTATTGAATGAACTACATTCCTTAACTACGAAAAGTGATTAGAATAAGCCTTGGGATGCACAAAATGACGTAATTGTTCATCCAATGACTTAAATTTACTTATTGGATGAACTACATTCCTTAAGTACGAAAAGTGATCAGAATAAGCCTTGGGATGCACAAAATGACGTTAATGTTCATCCGATGACACAAACGCACTTATTGGATAAACTAGATTCCTTAAGTACGAAAAGTGATTAGAATAAGCCTTGGGATCCACAAAATGACGTAAATGTTTATCCAATGACACAAATGCACTTATTGGATGAACTACATTCCTTAAGTACGAAAAGTGATTAGAATAAGCCTTGGGATGCACAAAATGACGTTAATGTTCATCCGATGACACAAATTTACTTATTGGATGAACTACATTCCTTAAGTACGAAAAGTGATTAGAATAAGCCTTGGGATGCACAAAATGACGTTAATGTTCATCCGATGACACAAACGCGCTTATTGGATAAACTAGATTCCTTAAGTACGAAAAGTGATTAGAATAAGCCTTGGGATCCACAAAATGACGTAAATGTTCATCCAATGACACAAATGCACTTATTGGATGAACTACATTCCTTAAGTACGAAAAGTGATTAGAATAAGCCTTGGGATTCACAAAATAACGTAAATGTTAAATTAATGACACAAACACTCTTATTGGATGAACTACATTCCTTAAGTACGAAAAGTGATTAGAATAAGCCTTGGGAAGCACAAAATAACGTAAATTTTCATCCAATGACACAAATGCACTTATTGGATAAACTAGATTCTTAAGCACGAAAAGTGATTAGAATAAGCCTTGGGATGCACAAAATGACCTAAATATTAAATTAATGACACAAACGCGTTTATTGGATGAACTACATTCCTTAATTACGAAAAATGATTAGAATAAGCCTTGGGATGAACAAAATGACGTAAAGATTCATCAGATGACACAAACGCGATTATTAGATGAACTACATTCCTTAAGTATGAAAAGTGATTTTAATAAGCCTTGGATGCACAAAATGACGTAAATGTTCATCCAATGACACAAATGCACTTATTGGACGAACTACATTCCTTAAGTACGAAAACTGATTAGAATAAGCCTTGGGATGCAAAATATGACGTAAATGTTCATCCAATGACACAAATGCACTTATTGGATGACCTACATTCCTTAATTACGAAAAGTGATTAGAATAAGCCTTGTGATGCACAAAATGACGTAAATGTTCATCCAATGACACAAATGCACTAATTGGATGAACTACATTCCTGAAGTACGAAAAGTGATTATAATTGGCCTTGGGATGCACTAAATGACCTAAATATTCATCCAATGATACAAATGCACTTATTGGATGAACTACATTCCTTAAGTACGAAAAGCGAGTAGAATAAGCCTTGGGATTGACAAAATTACGTAAATGTTCATCCAATGACAAAAATGCACTTATTGGATGAACTACATTCCTTATGTACGAAAAGTGATTAGAATAAGCCTTGGGATGCACAAAGTGACGTAAATATGCATCCAATGACAAAAATGCACTTATTGGATGAACTAGATTCCTTAAGTACGAAAAGTGATTAGAATAAGCCTTGGCATGCACAAACTGACGTAAATGTTCATCCAATGACACAAATGCACTTATTGGATGAACTACATCTTTAGGTATGAAAAGTGATTATAATAAGCCTTGGGATGCACAAAATGACGTAAATGTTCATCCAATTGTCACAAATGCACTTATTGGATGAACTACATTCTTTAATTACGAAAAGTGATTAGAATAAGCCTTTGGATGCACAAAATGATGTAAATGTTCATCCAATGACACAAATCCACTAATTGGATGAACCACATTCCTTAAGTACGAAAAGTGATTAGAATAAGCCTTGAGATGCACAAAATTACGTAAATGTTCATCCAATGCCACAAATGCACTTATTGGATGTACTACATTCCTTAGGTACGTAAAGTAATTAGAATAAGCCTTGGGATGCACAAAATGACGTAAATGTTCATCCAATGACACAAATGCACTTATTGGAAAAACTACATTCCTTAAGTACGAAAAGTGATTAGAATAAGCCTTGGCATGCACAAAATGATGTAAATGTTCATCCAATGACAGAAATGCACTTATTGAAAGAACTACATCCTTAAGTACGAAAAGTGATTTGAATAAGCCTTGGGATGCACAAAATGACCTAAATGTTAAATTAATGACACAAACGCGCTTATTGGATGAACTACATTCCTTAATTACGAAAAGTGATTAGAATAAGCCTTATCATGAATAAAATGACGTAAAGGTTTCTTCCGATGACACAAACGCGCTTATTGGATGAACTACATTCCTTAAGTATTAAAAGTGATTATAATAAGCCTTGGGATGCAGAAAATGACGTAAATGTTCATCCAATGACACAAATGCACTTATTGGATGAACTACATTCCTTAATTATGAAAAGTGATTAGAATAAGCCTTGGGATGCACAAAATGATGTAAATGTTCATCCAATGACACAAATGCACTAATTGGATGAACCACATTCCTTAAGTACGAAAAGTGATTAGAATAAACTTTGAGATGCACAAAATTACGTAAATGTTCATCCAATTTCACAAATGCACTTATTGGATGTACTACATTCCTTAAGTACGTAAAGTGATTAGAATAAGCCTGGGGATGCACAAAATGACGTAAATGTTCATCCAATGACACAAATGCACTTATTGGATGAACTACATTCCTTAAGTATGAAAAGTGATTAGAATAAGCCTTGGCATGCACAAAATGACGTAAATGTTCGTCTAATGACACAAATGCACTTATTGGATAAACTAAATTCCTTAAGTACGAAAAGTGATTAGAATAAGCCTTGGGATCTACAAAATGACATAAATATTCATCCAATGACACAAATGCACTTATTGGATGAACTACATACCTTATGTACGAAAAGTGATTAGAATAAGACTTGGGATTCACAAAATGCTGTAAATGTTCATCCAATGACACAAATGCACTTGTTGGATGAATTACATTCCTTAAGTACGAAAAGTGATTAGAATAAGCCGTGAGATGCACAAAATGACCTAAATGTTGAATTAATGATACAAACGCTCTTATTGGATGAACTACATTCCTTAAGTACGAAAAGTGATTAGAATAAGCCTTCGGATACACAAAATAACGTAAATGTTAAAATAATGACACAAACACTCTTATTGGATGAACTACATTCCTTAAGTACGAAAAGTGATTAGAATAAGCCTTGGGATGCACAAAATGACGTAAATTTTCATCCAATGACATAAATGCACTTATTGGATAAACTAGATTCTTAAGTATGAAAAGTGATTAGAATAAGCCTTGGGATGCACAAAATGACGTAAATGTTCATCCGATGACACAAACGCTCTTATTGGATAAACTAGATTCCTTAAGTACGAAAAGTGATCAGAATAAGCCTTGGGATCCACAAAATGACCTAAATGTTTAATCAATGACACAAATGCGCTTATTGAATGAACTACATTCCTTAAGTACGAAAAGTGATTAGAATAAGCCTTGGGATGCACAAAATGACGTAAATGTTCATCCAATGACACAAATTTACTTATTGGATGAACTACATTCCTTAAGTACGAAAAGTGATTAGAATAAGCCTTGGGATGCACAAAATGACGTTAATGTTCATCCGATGACACAAACGCGCTTATTGGATAAACTAGATTCCTTAAGTATGAAAAGTGACTAGAATAAGGCTTGGGATCCACAAAATGACGTAAATGTTCATCCAATGACACAAATGCACTTATTGGATGAACTACATCCTTAAGTACAAAAAGTGATCAGAATAAGCCTTGGGATGCACAAAATGACCTAAATGTTTAATCAATGACACAAACACGCTTATTGAATGAACTACATTCCTTAAGTACGAAAAGTGATTAGAATAAGCCTTGGGATGCACAAAATGACGTATATTTTCATCCAATGACACAAATGCACTTATTGGATAAACTAGATTCTTAAGTATGAAAAGTGATTAGAATAAGCCTTGGGATGCACAAAATGACGTAAATGTTCATCCAATGACACAAATGCACTTATTGGATGAACTACATTCCTTAAGTACGAAAAGTGATCAGAATAAGCCTTGGGATGCACAAAATGACCTAAATGTTTAATCAATGACACAAATGCGCTTATTGAATGAACTACATTCCTTAAGTACGAAAAGTGATTAGAATAAGCCTTGGGATGCACAAAATGACGTAAATGTTCATCCAATGACACAAATTTACTTATTGGATGAACTACATTCCTTAAGTACGAAAAGTGATTAGAATAAGCCTTGGGATGCACAAAATGACGTTAATGTTCATCCGATGACACAAACGCGCTTATTGGATAAACTAGATTCCTTAAGTATGAAAAGTGACTAGAATAAGGCTTGGGATCCACAAAATGACGTAAATGTTCATCCAATGACACAAATGCACTTATTGGATGAACTACATCCTTAAGTACGAAAAGTGATCAGAATAAGCCTTGGGATGCACAAAATGACCTAAATGTTTAATCAATGACACAAACACGCTTATTGAATGAACTACATTCCTTAAGTACGAAAAGTGATTAGAATAAGCCTTGGGATGCACAAAATGACGTAATTGTTCATCCAATGACACAAATTTACTTATTGGATGAACTACATTCCTTAAGTACGAAAAGTGATTAGAATAAGCCTTGGGATGCACAAAATGACGTTAATGTTCATCCGATGACACAAACGCGCTTATTGGATAAACTAGATTCCTTGAGTACGAAAAGTGATTAGAATAAGTCTTGGGATCCACAAAATGACGTAAATGTTCATCAAATGACACAAATGCACTTATTGGATGAACTACATTCCTTAAGTACGAAAAGTGATTAGAATAAGCCTTGGGATGCACAAAATGACGTAATTGTTCATCCAATGACACAAATTTACTTATTGGATGAACTACATTCCTTAAGTACGAAAAGTGATTAGAATAAGCCTTGGGATGCACAAAATGACGTTAATGTTCATCCGATGACACAAACGCGCTTATTGGATAAACTAGATTCCTTAAGTACGAAAAGTGATTAGAATAAGCCTTGGGATATACAAAATGACATAAATGTTCATCCAATGACACAAATGCACTTATTGGAACTACTACATTCCTTAAGTACGAAAAGTGATTAGAATAAGCCTTGGGATTCACAAAATAACGTAAATGTTAAATTAATGACACAAACACTCTTATTGGATGAACTACATTCCTTAAGTACGAAAAGTGATTAGAATAAGCCTTGGGAAGCACAAAATAACGTAAATTTTCATCCAATGACACAAATGCACTTATTGGATAAACTAGATTCTTAAGTACGAA
This sequence comes from Cicer cuneatum, assembly GCA_037974295.1. Lineage (NCBI taxonomy): Eukaryota > Viridiplantae > Streptophyta > Magnoliopsida > Fabales > Fabaceae > Cicer > Cicer cuneatum. The sequence goes on from JBBPBO010001985.1 coordinate 45,473,079, forward strand.
AAGTGGTTAGAATAAGCCTTGGGATGCACAAAATGACCTAAATATTAAATAATGACACAAACGAGTTTATTGGATGAACTACATTCCTTAATTACGAAAAATGATTAGAATAAGCCTTGGGATGAACAAAATGACGTAAAGATTCATCCGATGACACAAACGCGCTTATTGGATGAACTACATTCCTTAAGTACGAAAAGTGATTATAATAAGCCTTGGATGCACAAAATGACGTAAATGTTCATCCAATGACACAAATTCACTTATTGGATGAACTACATTCCTTAATTACGAAAAGTGATTAGAATAAGCCTTGGGGTGAACAAAATGACGTAAAGGTTCATCCGATGACACAAACGCGCTTATTGGATGAACTACATTCCTCAAGTACGAAAAGTGATTAGAATAGGCCTTGGGATGCAAAATATGACGTAAATGTTCATCCAATGACACAAATGCACTTATTGGATGAACTACATTCCTGAAGTACGAAAAGTGATTAGAATAAACCTTGGGATGCACAAAATGACGTAAATATTCATCCAATGACAAAAATGCACTTATTGGATGAACTACATTCCTTAAGTACGCAAAGTGAGTAGAATAAGCCATGGGATTGACAAAATTACATAAATGTTCATCCAATGACAAAAATGCACTTATTGGATGAACTACATTCCTTATGCACAAAAAGTGATTATAATAGGCCTTGGGATGCACCAAATGACCTAAATATTCATCCAATGACAAAAATGCACTTATTGGATGAACTACATTCCTTATGTACGAAATGTGATTAGAATAAGCCTTGGGATGCACAAAATGACCTAAATATTCATCCAATGAAACAAATGCACTTATTGGATGAACTATATTCCTTAAGTACGAAAAGTGATTAGAATAAGCCTTGGGATGCACAAAATGATGTAATTGTTCATCTAATGACACAAACGCGCTTCTTAGATGAACTACATTCCTTAAGTACGAAAAGTGATTAGAATAAGCCTTGGCATGCACAAAATGACGTAAATGTTCATCCAATGACAAAAATGCACTTATTGGATGAACTACATTCCTTATGTACGAAAAGTCATTAGAATTAGCCTTGGGATGCACAAAATGACGTAAATATTCATCCAATGACACAAATGCACTTATTGGATGAACTACATTCCTTAAGTACGAAAAGTGATTAGAATAAGCCTTGGCATGCACAAAATGACGTAAATGTTCATCCAATGACACCAATGCACTTATTCGATGAACTACATCCTTAAATACGAAAAGTGATTCGAATAAGCCTTGGGATGCACAAAATGACCTAAATGTTAAATTAATGACACAAACGCGCTTATTGGATGAACTACATTCCTTAATTACGAAAAGTGATTAGAATAAGCCTTGGGATGAACAAAATGACGTAAAGGTTCATCCGATGACACAAACGGGCTTATTGGTTGAACTACATTCCTTAAGTACGAAAAGTGATTAGAATAAGCCTTGGGATGCACAAAATGATGTAAATGTTCATCCAATGACACAAATGCACTTATTGGATGAACTACATTCCTTAATTACGAAAAGTGATTAAAATAAGCCTTGGGATGCACAAATTGACGTAAATGTTCATCCAATGACACAAATGCACTTATTGGATGAACTAGATTCCTGAAGTACGAAAAGTGATTAGAATAGGCCTTGGGCTGCAGCAAATGACCTAAATATTCATCCAATGACACAAATGCACTTATTGGATGAACTACATTCCTTAAGTACGAAGAGTGATTAGAATAAGCCTTGGGATGCAAAAAATGACGTAAATGTTCATCTAATGACACCAACGCGCTTATTGGATGAACTACATTGCTTAAGTACGAAAAATGAGTAGAATAAACCTTGGGATGCACAAAATTACTTAAATGCTAATCCAATGACAAAAATGCACTTATTGGATGAAGTACATTCCTTAAGAACGAAAAGTGATTAGAATAAGCCTTGGGATGCACAAAATGACGTAAATGTTTTTCGAATGACACAAATGCATTTATTGGATGAACTAGATCCTTAAGTACGAAGAGTGATTAGAATAAGCCTTGGGATGCACAAAATGACGTAAATGTTAAATGACACATACGCGCTTATTGGATGAACTACATTCCTTATGTACGAAAAGTGATTAGAATAAGCCTTGGGATGCACAAAATGACCTAAATATTCATCCAATGACACAAATGCACTTATTGGATGAACTATATTCGTTAAGTACGAAAAGTGATTAGAATAAGCCTTGGGATGCACAAAATGACGTAAATGTTCATCTGATGACACAAACATGCTTCTTGGATGAACTACATTCCTTAAGTACGAAAAGTGATTAGAATAAGCCTTGGCATGCACAAAATGACGTAAATGTTCATCCAATGACAAAAATGCACTTATTGGATGAACTACATTCCTTATGTACGAAAAGTCATTAGAATTAGCCTTGGGATGCACAAAATGACGTAAATATTCATCCAATGACACAAATGCACTTATTGGATGAACTACATTCCTTAAGTACGAAAAGTGATTAGAATAAGCCTTGGCATGCACAACATGACGTAAATGTTCATCCAATGACACCAATGCACTTATTCGATGAACTACATCCTTGAATACGAAAAGTGATTAGAATAAGCCTTGGGATGCACAAAATGACCTAAATGTTAAATTAATGACACAAACGCGCTTATTGGATGAACTACATTCCTTAATTACGAAAAGTGATTAGAATAAGCCTTGGGATGAACAAAATGACGTAAAGGTTCATCCGATGACACAAACGGGCTTATGGGTTGAACTACATTCCTTAAGTACGAAAAGTGATTAGAATAAGCCTTGGGATGCACAAAATGATGTAAATGTTCATCCAATGACACAAATGCACTTATTGGATGAACTACATTCCTTAATTACGAAAAGTGATTAGAATAAGCCTTGGGATGCACAAATTGACGTAAATGTTCATCCAATGACACAAATGCACTTATTGGATGAACTAGATTCCTGAAGTACGAAAAGTGATTAGAATAGGCCTTGGGCTGCAGCAAATGACCTAAATATTCATCCAATGACACAAATGCACTTATTGGATGAACTACATTCCTTAAGTACGAAGAGTGATTAGAATAAGCCTTGGGATGCAAAAAATGTCGTAAATGTTCATCTAATGACACCAACGCGCTTATTGGATGAACTACATTCCTTAAGTACGAAAAATGAGTAGAATAAGCCTTGGGATGCACAAAATTACTTAAATGCTAATCCAATGACAAAAATCCACTTATTGGATGAAGTACATTCCTTAAGAACGAAAAGTGATTAGAATAAGCCTTGGGATGCACAAAATGACGTAAATGTTTTTCGAATGACACAAATGCATTTATTGGATGAACTAGATCCTTAAGTACGAAGAGTGATTAGAATAAGCCTTGGGATGCACAATATGACGTAAATGTTAAATGACACATACGCGCTTATTGGATGAACTACATTCCTTATGTACGAAAAGTGATTAGAATAAGCCTTGGGATGAACAAAATGACCTAAATATTCATCCAATGACACAAATGCACTTATTGGATGAACTATATTCCTTAAGTACGAAAAGTGATTAGAATAAGCCTTGGGATGCACAAAATGACGTAAATGTTCATCTGATGACACAAACGCGCTTCTTGGATGAA
>JBBPBO010001985.1:45479986-45499173 GCA_037974295.1 Cicer cuneatum
TACATTCCTTAAGTACGAAAAGTGATTAGAATAAGCCTTGGCATGCACAAAATGACGTAAATGTTCATCCAATGACAAAAATGCACTTATTGGATGAACTACATTCCTTATGTACGAAAAGTCATTAGAATTAGCCTTGGGATGCACAAAATGACGTAAATATTCATCCAATGACACAAATGCACTTATTGGATGAACTACATTCCTTAAGTACGAAAAGTGATTAGAATAAGCCTTGGCATGCACAACATGACGTAAATGTTCATCCAATGACACCAATGCACTTATTCGATGAACTACATCCTTGAATACGAAAAGTGATTAGAATAAGCCTTGGGATGCACAAAATGACCTAAATGTTAAATTAATGACACAAACGCGCTTATTGGATGAACTACATTCCTTAATTACGAAAAGTGATTAGAATAAGCCTTGGGATGAACAAAATGACGTAAAGGTTCATCCGATGACACAAACGGGCTTATGGGTTGAACTACATTCCTTAAGTACGAAAAGTGATTAGAATAAGCCTTGGGATGCACAAAATGATGTAAATGTTCATCCAATGACACAAATGCACTTATTGGATGAACTACATTCCTTAATTACGAAAAGTGATTAGAATAAGCCTTGGGATGCACAAATTGACGTAAATGTTCATCCAATGACACAAATGCACTTATTGGATGAACTAGATTCCTGAAGTACGAAAAGTGATTAGAATAGGCCTTGGGCTGCAGCAAATGACCTAAATATTCATCCAATGACACAAATGCACTTATTGGATGAACTACATTCCTTAAGTACGAAGAGTGATTAGAATAAGCCTTGGGATGCAAAAAATGACGTAAATGTTCATCTAATGACACCAACGCGCTTATTGGATGAACTACATTCCTTAAGTACGAAAAATGAGTAGAATAAGCCTTGGGATGCACAAAATTACTTAAATGCTAATCCAATGACAAAAATGCACTTATTGGATGAAGTACATTCCTTAAGAACGAAAAGTGATTAGAATAGGCCTTGGGATGCACAAAATGACGTAAATGTTTTTCGAATGACACAAATGCACTTATTGGATGAACTAGATCCTTAAGTACGAAGAGTGATTAGAATAAGCCTTGGGATGCACAAAATGACCTAAATGTTAAATGACACATACGCGCTTATTGGATGAACTACATTCCTTATGTACGAAAAGTGATTAGAATAAGCCTTGGGATGCAGAAAATGACCTAAATATTCATCCAATGACACAAATGCACTTATTGGATGAACTATATTCCTTAAGTACGAAAAGTGATTAGAATAAGGCTTGGGATGCACAAAATGACGTAAATGTTCATCTAATGACACAAACGCGCTTCTTGGATGAACTACATTCCTTAAGTACGAAAAGTGATTAGAATAAGCCTTGGCATGCACAAAATGACGTAAATGTTCATCCAATGACAAAAATGCACTTATTGGATGAACTACATTCCTTATGTACGAAAAGTCATTAGAATTAGCCTTGGGATGCACAAAATGACGTAAATATTCATCCAATGACACAAATGCACTTATTGGATGAACTACATTCCTTAAGTACAAAAAGTGATTAGAATAAGCCTTGGCATGCACAAAATGACGTAAATGTTCATCCAATGACACCAATGCACTTATTCGATGAACTACATCCTTAAATACGATAGAATAAGCCTTGGGATGCACAAAATGACCTAAATGTTAAATTAATGACACAAACGCGCTTATTGGATGAACTACATTCCTTAATTACGAAAAGTGATTAGAATAAGCCTTGGGATGAACAAAATGACGTAAAGGTTCATCTGATGACACAAACGGGCTTATTGGTTGAACTACATTCCTTAAGTACGAAAAGTGATTAGAATAAGCCTTGGGATGCACAAAATGATGTAAATGTTCATCCCATGACACAAATGCACTTATTGGATGAACTACATTCGTTAATTACGAAAAGTGATTAGAATAAGCCTTGCGATGCACAAATTGACGTAAATGTTCATCCAATGACACAAATGCACTTATTTGATGAACTACATTCCTGAAGTACGAAAAGTGATTAGAATAGGCCTTGGGCTGCAGCAAATGACCTAAATATTCATCCAATGACACAAATGCATTTATTGGATGAACTACATTCGTTAAGTACGAAGAGTGATTAGAATAAGCCTTGGGATGCAAAAAATGACGTAAATGTTCATCTAATGACACCAACGCGCTTATTGGATGAACTACATTCCTTAAGTACGAAAAATGAGTAGAATAAGCCTTGGGATGCACAAAATTACTTAAATGCTAATCCAATGACAAAAATGCACTTATTGGATGAAGTACATTCCTTAAGAACGAAAAGTGATTAGAATAAGCCTTGGGATGCACAAAATGACGTAAATGTTTTTCGAATGACACAAATGCACTTATTGGATGAACTAGATCAATAGTACGAAGAGTGATTAGAATAAGCCTTGGGATGCACAAAATGACGTAAATGTTAAATGACACATACGCGCTTATTGGATTAACTACATTCCTTTAGTACGAACAGTGATTAGAATAAGCCTTAGGATGCACAAAATGACCTAAATATTCATCCAATGACACAAATGCACTTATTGGATGAACTATATTCCTTAAGTACGAAAAGTGATTAGAATAAGCCTTGGGATGCACAAAATGACGTAAATGTTCATCTAATGACACAAACGCGCTTCTTGGATGAACTACATTCCTTAAGTACGAAAAGTGATTAGAATAAGCCTTGGCATGCACAAAATGACGTAAATGTTCATCCAATGACAAAAATGCACTTATTGGATGAACTACATTCCTTATGTACGAAAAGTCATTAGAATTAGCCTTGGGATGCACAAAATGACGTAAATATTCATCCAATGACACAAATGCACTTATTGGATGAACTACATTCCTTAAGTACAAAAAGTGATTAGAATTAGCCTTGGCATGCACAAAATGACGTAAATGTTCATCCAATGACACCAATGCACTTATTCGATGAACTACATCCTTAAATACGAAAAGTGATTAGAATAAGCCTTGGGATGCACAAAATGACCTAAATGTTAAATTAATGACACAAACGCGCTTATTGGATGAACTACATTCCTTAATTACGAAAAGTGATTAGAATAAGCCTTGGGATGAACAAAATGACGTAAAGGTTCATCCGATGACACAAACGGGCTTATTGGTTGAACTACATTCCTTAAGTATGAAAAGTGATTAGAATAAGCCTTGGGATGCACAAAATGATGTAAATGTTCATCCAATGACACAAATGCACTTATTGGATGAAGTACATTCCTTAATTACGAAAAGTGATTAGAATAAGTCTTGCGATGCACAAATTGACGTAAATGTTCATCCAATGACACAAATGCACTTATTGGATGAACTAGATTCCTGAAGTACGAAAAGTGATTAGAATAGGCCTTAGGCTGCAGCAAATGACCTAAATATTCATCCAATGACACAAATGCACTTATTGGATGAACTACATTCCTTAAGTACGAAGAGTGATTAGAATAAGCCTTGGGATGCAAAAAATGACGTAAATGTTCATCTAATGACACCAACGCGCTTATTCGATGAACTACATTCCTTAAGCACGAAAAATGAGTAGAAGAAGCCTTGGGATGCACAAAATTACTTAAATGCTCATCCAATGACAAAAATGCACTTATTGGATGAAGTACATTCCTTAAGAACGAAAAGTGATTAGAATAAGCCTTGGGATGCACAAAATGACGTAAATGTTTTTCGAATGACACAAATGCACTTATTGGATGAACTAGATCCTTAAGTACGAAGAGTGATTAGAATAAGCCTTGGGATGCACAAAATGACGTAAATGTTAAATGACACATACGCGCTTATTGGATTAACTACATTCCTTTAGTACGAACAGTGATTAGAATAAGCCTTAGGATGCACAAAATGATCTAAATATTCATCCAATTACACAAATGCACTTATTGGATGAACTATATTCCTTAAGTATGAAAAGTGATTAGAATAAGCCTTGGGATGCACAAAATGACGTAAATCTTCATCTAATGACACAAACGCGCTTCTTGGATGAACTACATTCCTTAAGTACGAAAAGTGATTAGAATAAGCCTTGGCATGCACAAAATGACGTAAATGTTCTTCCAATGACACAAATGCACTTATTGGATGAACTAGATCCTTAAGTACGAAGAGTGATTAGAATAAGGCTTGGGATGCACAAAATGACGTAAATATTCATCCAATGACACAAATGTACTTATTGGATGAACTACATTCCTTAAGTACGAAAAGTGATTAGAATAAGCCTTGGGAAGCACAAAATGACGTAAATGTTCATCCAATGACAAATAATGCACTTATTGGATGAACTACATTTCTTAAGTACGAAAAGTGACTAGAATAAGCCTTGGGATGCTCAAAATGACCTAAATGTTAAATTAATGACACAAACGCAGTTATTGGATGAAGTACATTCCATAATTACGTAAAGTGATTACAATAAGCCTTGGGATGAACAAAATGACGTAAAGTTTCATCCGATGACACAAATGCGATTATTGGATGAACTACATTCCTTAAGTACGAAAAGTGATTAGAATAAGCCTTGGGATGCTCAAAATGACGTAAATGTTCATTCAATGAAACAAACGCGCTTATTGGATGAACTACATTCCTTAAGTACGAAAAGTGATTAAAATAAGCATTGGGATCCACAAAATGACGTAAATGTTCATTCGATGACACAAACGCGCTTATTGGATGAACTACATTCCTTAAGTACGAAAAGTGATTAGAATAAGCCTTGGGATGCACAAAATGACGTAAATGTTCATCCGATGACACAAACGCGCTTATTGGATGAACTACATTCCTTAATTACGAAAAGTGATTAGAATAACCATTGCGATGCACAAAATGACGTAAATGTTCATCCAATGAAACAAACGCGCTTATTGGATGAACTACATTCCTTAAGTACGACAAGTGATTAAAATAAGCCTTGGGATGCTCAAAATGACGTAAATGTTCATCCAATGACACAAATGCACTTATTCGAAGAACTACATTCCTTAATTACGAAAAGTGATTAGAATAAGCCTTGTGATGCACAAAATGACGTAAATGTTCATCCAATGAAACAAACGCACTTAGTGGATGAACTACATTCCTTAAGTACGAAAAGTGATTAAAATAAGCATTGGGATGCACAAAATGACGTAAATGTTCATTTGATGACACAAACGCGCTTATTGGATGAACTACATTCCTTAACTACGAAAAGTGATTAGAATAAGCCTTGGGATGCACAAAGTGACGTAAATGTTCATCCGATGACACAAACGCACTTATTGGATGAACTACATTCCTTAATTACGAAAAGTGATTAGAATAACCATTGCGATGCACAAAATGACGTAAATGTTGATCCAATGACACAAACGCGTTTATTGGATGAACTACATTCCTTAAGTACGAAAAGTGATTAGAATAAGTCTTGGGATGCACAAAATGACGTAAATGTTCATCCGATGACACAAACGCGCTTACTGGATGTACTACATTTCTTAAGTACGAAAAGTGATTAGAAAGTGATTAGAATAAGCCTTGGAATGCACAAAATGACGTAAATGCTGATCCAACGACACAAACGCGCTTATTGGATGAACTACATTCCTTAAGTACGAAAAGTGATTAGAATAAGTCTTGGGATGCACAAAATGACGTAAATGTTCATCCGATGACACAAACGCGCTTACTGGATGAACTACATTTCTTAAGTACGAAAAGTGATTATAATAAGCCTTGGAATGCACAGAATGACGTAAATGTTCATCCAATGACACAAAGCACTTATTGGATGAACTACATTCCTTAATTACGAAAAGTGATTAGAATAACCATTGGGATGCACAAAATGACGTAAATGTTCATCCAATGACACAAACGCGCTTATTGGATGAACTACATTCCTTAATTACGAAAAGTGATTAGAATAAGCCTTGGGATGCACAAAATTACTTAAATGTTCATCCAATGACAAAAATGCACTTATTGGATGAACTACATTCCTTAACAACGAAAAGTGATTAGAATAAGCCTTGGGATGCACAAAATGACGTAAATGTTCATCCAATGACACAAACGCGCTTATTGGATGAACTACATTCCTTAAGTACGAAAAGTGATAAAAATAATCCTTGGGATGCTCAAAATGACGTAAATGTTCAGCCAATGAAACAAATGCAGTTATTCGAAGAACTACATTCCGTAAGTATGAAAAGTGATTAGAATAAGCCTTGGGATGCACAAAATGACGTAAATGTTCATCCAATGACACAAATGTACTTATTGGATGAACTACATTCCTTAAGTACGAAAAGTGATTAGAATAAGCCTTGGGATGCACAAAATGACGTAAATGTTCATCCAATGACAAATAATGCACTTATTGGATGAACTACATTTCTTAAGTACGAAAAGTGATTAGAATAAGCCTTGGGATGCTCAAAATGACCTAAATGTTAAATTAATGACACAAACGCAGTTATTGGATGAAGTACATTCCATAATTACGTAAAGTGATTACAATAAGCCTTGGGATGAACAAAATGACGTAAAGTTTCATCCGATGACACAAACGCGATTATTGGATGAACTACATTCCTTAAGTACGAAAAGTGATTAGAATAAGCCTTGGGATGCACAAAATGACGTAAATGTTCATCCGATGACACAAACGCGCTTACTGGATGAACTACATTTCTTAAGTACGAAAAGTGATTATAATAAGCCTTGGAATGCACAGAATGACGTAAATGTTCTTCCAATGACACAAAGCACTTATTGGATGAACTACATTCCTTAATTACGAAAAGTGATTAGAATAACCATTGGGATGCACAAAATGACGTAAATGTTCATCCAATGAAACAAACGCGCTTATTGGATGAACTACATTCCTTAAGTACGAAAAGTGATTAAAATAAGCCTTGGGATGCTCAAAATGACGTAAATGTTCATCCAATGACGCAAATGCACTTAGTGGAAGTTGCCTTAGTGGCAGGTTTATATCCGGATCATATAGTTTTAGGAGCATGCATTATGCATATTTTTTATATACGATTTACTGTTTGCGCATTTTTTTTTTTAAATTACAATTTTTTACCTTTAAAAGTATTATTTAAAAGTATTTTTTTTTAGTAACGTTTTGGACCAAAAATCCGGGGCGTTACAAACTACATTCCTTAATTACGAAAAGTGATTAGAATAAGCCTTGTGATACACAAAATGACGTAATTGTTCATCCGATGACACAAATGCGCTTATTGGATGAACTACTTTCCTTAATTACGAAAAGTGATTAGAATAAGCCTTGTGATGCACAAAATGACGTAAATATTCATCCAATGAAACAAACGCGCTTATTGGATGAACTATATTCCTTAAGTACAAAAAGTGATTAAAATAAGCATTGGGATCCACAAAATGACGTAAATGTTCATTCGATGACACAAACGCGCTTATTGGATGAACTACATTCCTTAAGTACGAAAACTGATTAGACTAAGCATTGGGATGCACAAAATGACGTAAATGTTGATCCAATGACACAAACGCGTTTATTGGATGAACTACATTCCTTAAGTACGAAAAGTGATTAGAATAAGTCTTGGGATGCACAAAATGACGTAAATGTTCATCCGATGACACAAACGCGCTTACTGGATGAACAACATTTCTTAAGTACGAAAAGTGATTAGAATAAGCCTTGTGATACACAAAATGACGTAATTGTTCATCCGATGACACAAATGCGCTTATTGGATGAACTACTTTCCTTAATTACGAAAAGTGATTAGAATAAGCCTTGTGATGCACAAAATGACGTAAATATTCATCCAATGAAACAAACGCGCTTATTGGATGAACTATATTCCTTAAGTACGAAAAGTGATTAAAATAAGCATTGGGATCCACAAAATGACGTAAATGTTCATTCGATGACACAAACGCGCTTATTGGATGAACTACATTCCTTAAGTACGAAAACTGATTAGACTAAGCATTGGGATGCACAAAATGACGTAAATGTTGATCCAATGACACAAACGCGTTTATTGGATGAACTACATTCCTTAAGTACGAAAAGTGATTAGAATAAGTCTTGGGATGCACAAAATGACGTAAATGTTCATCCGATGACACAAACGCGCTTACTGGATGAACAACATTTCTTAAGTACGAAAAGTGATTAGAATAAGCCTTGGAATGCACAAAATGACGTAAATGTTGATCCAACGACACAAACGCGCTTATTGGATGAACTACATTCCTTAAGTACGAAAAGTGATTAGAATAAGTCGTGGGATGCACAAAATGACGTAAATGTTCATCCGATGACACAAACGCGCTTATTGGATGAACTACATTCCTTAAGTACGAAAAGTGATTATAATAAGCCTTGGAATGCACATAATGACGTAAATGTTCATCCAATGACACAAAGCACTTATTGGATGAACTATATTCCTTAAGTACGAAAAGTGATTAAAATAAGCATTGGGATCCACAAAATGACGTAAATGTTCATTCGATGACACAAACGCGCTTATTGGATGAACTACATTCCTTAAGTACGAAAAGTGATTAGACTAAGCCTTGGGATGGACAAAATGACGTAAATGTTCATCCGATGACACAAACGCGCTTATTGGATGAACTACATTCCTTAATTACGAAAAGTGATTAGAATAACCGTTGCGATGCACAAAATGACGTAAATGTTCATCCAATGAAACAAACGCGCTTATTGGATGAACTACATTCCTTAAGTACGACAAGTGATTAAAATAAGCCTTGGGATGCTCAAAATGACGTAAATGTTCATCCAATGACACAAATGCACTTATTCGAAGAACTACATTCCTTAATTACGAAAAGTGATTAGAATAAGCCTTGTGATGCACAAAATGACGTAAATGTTCATCCAATGAAACAAACGCACTTAGTGGATGAACTACATTCCTTAAGTACGAAAAGTGATTAAAATAAGCATTGGGATGCACAAAATGATGTAAATGTTGATCCAATGACACAAACGCGTTTATTGGATGAACTACATTCCTTAAGTACGAAAAGTGATTAGAATAAGTCTTGGGATGCACAAAATGACGAAAATGTTCATCCGATGACACAAACGCGCTTACTGGATGAACAACATTTCTTAAGTACGAAAAGTGATTAGAATAAGCCTTGGAATGCACAAAATGACGTAAATGTTGATCCAACGACACAAACGCGCTTATTGGATGAACTACATTCCTTAAGTACGAAAAGTGATTAGAATAAGTCTTGGGATGCACAAAATGACGTAAATGTTCATCCGATGACACAAACGCACTTACTGGATGAACTACATTTCTTAAGTACGAAAAGTGATTATAATAAGCCTTGGAATGCACATAATGATGTAAATGTTCATCCAATCACACAAAGCACTTATTGGATGAACTACATTCCTTAATTACGAAAAGTGATTAGAATAACCATTGGGATGCACAAAATGACGTAAATGTTCATCCAATGAAACAAACGCGCTTATTGGATGAACTACATTCCTTAATTACGAAAAGTGATTAGAATAAGCCTTGGGATGCACAAAATTACTTAAATGTTCATCCAATGACAAAAATGCACTTATTGGATGAACTACATTCCTTAACAACGAAAAGTGATTAGAATAAGCCTTGGGATGCACAAAATGACGTAAATGTTCATCCAATGACACAAACGCGCTTATTGGATGAACTACATTCCTTAAGTACGAAAAGTGATAAAAATAAGCCTTGGGATGCTCAAAATGACGTAAATGTTCATCCAATGAAACAAATGCACTTATTCAAAGAACTACATTCCGTAAGTATGAAAAGTGATTAGAATAAGCCTTGGGATGCACAAAATGACGTAAATGTTCATCCAATAACACAAACGCGTTTATTGGATGAACTATATTCCTTAAGTACGAAAAGTGATTAAAATAAGCATTGGGATGCACAAAATGACGTAAATATTGATCCAATGACACAAACGCGCTTATTGGATGAACTACATTCCTTAAGTACGAAAAGTGATTAGAATAAGTCTTGGGATGCACAAAATGATGAAAATGATCATCCGATGACACAAACGCGCTTACTGGATGAACTACATTTCTTATGTACGAAAAGTGATTATAATAAGCCTTGGAATGCACAAAATGACGTAAATGTTCATCCAATGACACAAAGCACTTATTGGATGAACTACATTCCTTAATTACGAAAAGTGATTAGAATAACCATTGGGATGCACAAAATGACGTAAATGTTCATCGAATGAAACAAACGCGCTTATTGGATGAACTACATTCCTTAAGTTCGAAAAGTGATTAAAATAAGCCTTGGGATGCTCTAAATGACGTAAATGTTCATCCAATGACACAAATGCACTAATTCGAAGAACTACATTCCTTAATTACGAAAAGTGATTAGAATAAGCCATGTGATGCACAAAATGACGTAAATGTTCATCCAATGAAACAAACGCACTTATTGGATGAACTACATTCCTTAAGTACGAAAAGTGATTAAAATAAGCATTGGGATGCACAAAATGACGTAAATGTTGATCCAACGACACAGACGCGCTTATTGGATGAACTACATTCCTTAAGTACGAAAAGTGATTAGAATAAGTCTTGGGATGCACAAAATGACGTAAATGTTCATCCGATGACACAAACACGCTTACTGGATGAACTACATTTCTTAAGTACGAAAAGTGATTATAATAAGCCTTGGAATGCACAAAATGACGTAAATGTTCATCCAATGACACAAAGCACTTATTGGATGAACTACATTCCTTAATTACGAAAAGTGATTAGAATAACCATTGGGATGCACAAAATGACGTAAATGTTCATCCAATGAATCAAACGCGCTTATTGGATGAACTACATTCCTTAAGTACGAAAAGTGATTAAAATAAGCCTTGGGATGCTCAAAATGACGTAAATGTTCATCCAATGACACAAATGCACTTAGTGGAAGTTGCCTTAGTGGCAGGTTTATATCCGGATCATATAGTTTTAGGAGCATGCATTATGCATATTTTTTATATACGATTTACTGTTTGCGCATTTTTTTCTTTTAAATTACAATTTTTTACCTTTAAAAGTATTATTTAAAAGTATTTTTTTTTTAGTAACGTTTTGGACCAAAAATCCGGGGCGTTACAAACTACATTCCTTAATTACGAAAAGTGATTAGAATAAGCCTTGTGATGCACAAAATGACGTAATTGTTCATCCGATGACACAAATGCGCTTATTGGATGAACTACTTTCCTTAATTACGAAAAGTGATTAGAATAAGCCTTGTGATGCACAAAATGACGTAAATATTCATCCAATGAAACAAACGCGCTTATTGGATGAACTACATTCCTTAAGTACGAAAAGTGATTAAAATAAGCATTGGGATCCACAAAATGACGTAAATGTTCATTCGATGACACAAACGCGCTTATTGGATGAACTACATTCCTTAAATACGAAAAGTGATTAGACTAAGCCTTGGGATGCACAAAATGACGTAAATGTTCATCCGATGACACAAACGCGCTTATTGGATGAACTACATTCCTTAATTACGAAAAGTGATTAGAATAACCGTTGCGATGCACAAAATGACGTAAATGTTCATCCAATGAAACAAACGCACTTATTGGATGAACTACATTCCTTAAGTACGACAAGTGATTAAAATAAGCCTTGGGATGCTCAAAATGACGTAAATGTTCATCCAATGACACAAATGCACTTATTCGAAGAACTACATTCCTTAATTACGAAAAGTGATTAGAATAAACCTTGTGATGCACAAAATGACGTAAATGTTCATCCAATGAAACAAACGCACTTAGTGGATGAACTACATTCCTTAAGTACGAAAAGTGATTAAAATAAGCATTGGGATGCACAAAATGACGTAAATGTTGATCCAATGACACAAACGCGTTTATTGGATGAACTACATTCCTTAAGTACGAAAAGTGATTAGAATAAGTCTTGGGATGCACAAAATGACGTAAATGTTCATCCGATGACACAAACGCGCTTACTGGATGAACAACATTTCTTAAGTACGAAAAGTGATTAGAATAAGCCTTGGAATGCACAAAATGACGTAAATGTTGATCCAATGACACAAACGCGCTTATTGGATGAACTACATTCCTTAAGTACGAAATGTGATTAGAATAAGTCTTGGGATGCACAAAATGACGTAAATGTTCATCCGATGACACAAACGCGCTTATTGGATGAACTACATTCCTTAAGTACGAAAGTGATAAAAATAAGCTTTGGGATGCTCAAAATGACGTAAATGTTCATCCAATGAAACAAATGCACTTATTCAAAGAACTACATTCCGTAAGTATGAAAAGTGATTAGAATAAGCCTTGGGATGCACAAAATGACGTAAATGTTCATCCAATAACACAAACGCCTTTATTGGATGAACTACATTCCTTAATTACGAAAAGTGATCAGAATAACCGTTGCGATGCACAAAATGACGTAAATGTTCATCCAATGAAACAAACGCGCTTATTGGATGAACTACATTCCTTAAGTACGACAAGTGATTAAAATAAGCCTTGGGATGCTCAAAATGACGTAAATGTTCATCCAATTACACAAATGCACTTATTCGAAGAACTACATTCCTTAATTACGAAAAGTGATTAGAATAAGCCTTGTGATGCACAAAATGACGTAAATGTTCATCCAATGAAACAAACGCACTTAGTGGATGAACTACATTCCTTAAGTACGAAAAGTGATTAAAATAAGCATTGGGATGCACAAAATGATGTAAATGTTGATCCAATGAGACAAACGCGTTTATTGGATGACCTACATTCCTTAAGTACGAAAAGTGATTAGAATAAGTCTTGGGATGCACAAAATGACGTAAATGTTCATCCGATGACTGAAACGCGCTTACTGGATGAACAACATTTCTTAAGTACGAAAAGTGATTAGAATAAGCCTTGGAATGCACAAAATGACGTAAATGTTGATCCAACGACACAAACGCGCTTATTGGATGAACTACATTCCTTAAGTACGAAAAGTGATTAGAATAAGTCTTGGGATGCACAAAATGACGTAAATGTTCATCCGATGACACAAACGCGCTTACTGGATGAACTACATTTCTTAAGTACGAAAAGTGATTATAATAAGCCTTGGAATGCACAAAATGACGTAAATGTTCATCCAATGACACAAAGCACTTATTGGATGAACTACATTCCTTAATTACGAAAAGTGATTAGAATAACCATTGGGATGCACAAAATGACGTAAATGTTCATCCAATGAAACAAACGCGCTTATTGGATGAACTACATTCCTTAATTACGAAAAGTGATTAGAATAAGCCTTGGGATGCACAAAATTACTTAAATGTTCATCCAATGACAAAAATGCACTTATTGGATGAACTACATTCCTTAACAACGAAAAGTGATTAGAATAAGCCTTGGGATGCACAAAATGACGTAAATGTTCATCCAATGACACAAACGCGCTTATTGGATGAACTACATTCCTTAAGTACGAAAAGTGATAAAAATAAGCCTTGGGATGCTCAAAATGACGTAAATGTTCATCCAATGAAACAAATGCACTTATTCAAAGAACTACATTCCGTAAGTATGAAAAGTGATTAGAATAAGCCTTGGGATGCACAAAATGACGTAAATGTTCATCCAATAACACAAACGCGTTTATTGGATGAACTACATTCCTTAAGTACGAAAAGTGATTAAAATAAGCATTGGGATGCACAAAATGACGTAAATGTTGATCCAATGACACAAACGCGCTTATTGGATGAACTACATTCCTTAAGTACGAAAAGTGATTAGAATAAGTCTTGGGATGCACAAAATGATGAAAATGTTCATCCGATGACACAAACATGCTTACTGGATGAACTACATTTCTTAAGTACGAAAAGTGATTAGAATAACCCTTGGAATGCACAAAATGACGTAAATGTTCATCCAATGACACAAAGCAATTATTGGATGAACTACATTCCTTAATTACGAAAAGTGATTAGAATAACCATTGGGATGCACAAAATGACGTAAATGTTCATCCAATGAAACAAACGCGCTTATTGGATGAACTACATTCCTTAAGTACGAAAAGTGATTAACATAAGCCTTGGGATGCTCAAAATGACGTAAATGTTCATCCAATGACACAAATGCACTTATTCGAAGAACTACATTCCTTAATTACGAAAAGTGATTAGAATAAGCCTTGTGATGCACAAAATGACGTAAATGTTCATCCAATGAAACAAACGCACTTATTGGATGAACTACATTCCTTAAGTACGAAAAGTGATTAAAATAAGCATTGGGATGCACAAAATGACGTAAATGTTGATCCAACGACATAAACGCGCTTATTGGATGAACTACATTCCTTAAGTACGAAAAGTGATTAGAATAAGTCTTGGGATGCACAAAATGACGTAAATATTCATCCGATGACACAAACGTGCTTACTGGATGAACTACATTTCTTAAGTACGAAAAGTGATTATAATAAGCCTTGGAATGCACAAAATGACGTAAATATTCATCCAATGACACAAATGCACTTATTGGATGAACTACATTCCTTAAGAACGAAAAGTGGTTAGAATAAGCCTTGGGATGCACAAAATGACGTAAATGTTTTTCGAATGACACAAATGCACTTAATTGATGAACTAGATCCTTAAGTACGAAGAGTGATTAGAATAAGCCTTGGGATGCACAAAATGACGTAAATGTTAAATGACACATACGCGCTTATTGGATTAACTACATTCCTTTAGTACGAACAGTGATTAGAATAAGCCTTAGGATGCACAAAATGATCTAAATATTCATCCAATTACACAAATGCACTTATTGGATGAACTATATTCCTTAAGTATGAAAAGTGATTAGAATAAGCCTTGGGATGCACAAAATGACGTAAATCTTCATCTAATGACACAAACGCGCTTCTTGGATGAACTACATTCCTTAAGTACGAAAAGTGATTAGAATAAGCCTTGGCATGCACAAAATGACGTAAATGTTCTTCCAATGACACAAATGCACTTATTGGATGAACTAGATCCTTAAGTACGAAGAGTGATTAGAATAAGGCTTGGGATGCACAAAATGACGTAAATATTCATCCAATGACACAAATGTACTTATTGGATGAACTACATTCCTTAAGTACGAAAAGTGATTAGAATAAGCCTTGGGATGCACAAAATGACGTAAATGTTCATCCAATGACAAATAATGCACTTATTGGATGAACTACATTTCTTAAGTACGAAAAGTGACTAGAATAAGCCTTGGGATGCTCAAAATGACCTAAATGTTAAATTAATGACACAAACGCAGTTATTGGATGAAGTACATTCCATAATTACGTAAAGTGATTACAATAAGCCTTGGGATGAACAAAATGACGTAAAGTTTCATCCGATGACACAAATGCGATTATTGGATGAACTACATTCCTTAAGTACGAAAAGTGATTAGAATAAGCCTTGGGATGCTCAAAATGACGTAAATGTTCATCCAATGACACAAATGCTTTATTTGATGAACTACATTCCTTAATTACGAAAAGTGATTAGAATAAGCCTTGTGATGCACAAAATGACGTAATTGTTCATCCGATGACACAAATGCGCTTATTGGATGAACTACTTTCCTTAATTACGAAAAGTGATTAGAATAAGCCTTGTGATGCACAAAATGACGTAAGTATTCATCCAATGAAACAAACGCGCTTATTGGATGAACTACATTCCTTAAGTACGAAAAGTGATTAAAATAAGCATTGGGATCCACAAAATGACGTAAATGTTCATTCGATGACACAAACGCGGTTATTGGATGAACTACATTCCTTAACTACGAAAAGTGATTAGAATAAGCCTTGGGATGCACAAAGTGACGTAAATGTTCATCCGATGACACAAACGCACTTATTGGATGAACTACATTCCTTAAGTACGAAAAGTGATTAGAATATGCCTTTGGATGCACAAAATGACGTAAATGTTCGTTCAATGACACAAATGCACTTATAGGATGAACTACATTCCTTAAGTACGAAAAGTGATTAGAATAAGACATTGGATGCACAAAATGACGTAAATGTTCATCCAATGAAACAAACGCGCTTATTGGATGAACTACATTCCTTTAGTACGAAAAGTGATTAAAATAAGCCTTGGGATGCTCAAAATGATGTAAATGTTCATCCAATGACACAAATGCACTTATTCGAAGAACTACATTCCTTAATTACGAAAAGTGATTAGAATAAGCCTTGTGATGCACAAAATGACGTAAATGTTCATCCAATGAAACAAACGCACTTAGTGGATGAACTACATTCCTTAAGTACGAAAAGTGATTAAAATAAGCATTGGGATGCACAAAATGACGTAAATGTTGATCCAATGACACAAACGCGTTTATTGGATGAACTACATTCCTGAAGTACGAAAAGTGATTAGAATAAGTCTTGGGATGCACAAAATGACGTAAATGTTCATCCGATGACACAAACGCGCTTACTGGATGTACTACATTTCTGAAGTACGAAAAGTGATTACAATAGGCCTTGGAATGCACAAAATGACGTAAATGTTCATCCAATGACACAAAGCACTTATTGGATGAACTACATTCCTTAATTACGAAAAGTGATTAGAATAACCATTGGGATGCACGAAATGACGTAAATGTTCATCCAATGAAACAAACGCACTTAGTGGATGAACTACATTCCTTAAGTACAAAAAGTGATTAAAATAAGCATTGGGATGCACAAAATGCCCTAAATGTTCATCCAATGACACAAATGCACTTATTGGATGAACTAAATTCCTTAAGTATGAAAAGCGATTATAATAAGCCTTGGAATGCACAAAATGACGTAAATGTTCATCCAATGACACAAATTTACATCCTTAAGTACGAAAAGTGATTAGAATATGCCTTGGGATGCACAAAATGACCTAAATGTTAAATTAATGACACAAGCGCGCTTATTGGATGAACTACATTCCTTAAGTACGAAAAGTGATTAGAATAAGCCTTAGGATGCACAAAATGACGTATATGTTCATTCAATGACACAAATGCACTTATTGGATGAACTACATTTCTTAAGTACGAAAAGTGATTAGAATAAGCCTTGGGATGCACAAAATGACGTAAATGTTCATCCGATGACACAAATGCACTTTTTGGATGAACTACATTCCTGAAGTACGAAAAGTGATTAGAATAAGCCTTGAGATGCACAAAATGCCCTAAATGTTGATCCAATGACACAAATGCACTTATTGGATGAACTAAATTCCTTAAGTACGAAAAGTGATTAGAATAAGCCGTGGGATGCACAAAATGACATAAATGTTCATCCAATGACACAAACGCGCTTATTGGATGAACTACATTCCTTAAGTACCAAGAGTGATTAGAATAAGCTTTGGAATGCACAAAATGACGTAAAAGTTCATCCAATGACACAAATGCACTTATTGGATGAAATACATTCCTTAAGTATGAAAAGCGATTATAATAAGCCTTGGAATGCACAAAATGACGTAAATGTTCATCCAATGACACAAATTTACATCCTTAAGTACGAAAAGTGATTAGAATATGCCTTGGGATGCACAAAATGACCTAAATGTTAAATTAATGACACAAGTGCGCTTATTGGATGAACTACATTCCTTAAGTACGAAAAGTGATTAGAATAAGCCTTAGGATGCACAAAATGACGTATATGTTCATCCAATGACACAAACGCGCTTATTGGATGAACTACATTCCTTAAGTACGAAAAGTGATTAGAATAAGCCTTGGGATGCACAAAATGACGTAAATGTTCATCCGATGACACAAACGCGCTTATTGGATGAACTAGATTCCTTTAGTACGAAATGGTTAGATTAAGCCTTGGGATGCAAAAAATGACGTAAATGTTCATACAACGACATAAATGCACTTATTGGATGAACTACATCCTTAAGTACGAAATGTGATTAGAATAAGCCTTGGGATGCACAAAATGACCTAAATGTTAAATTAATGACACAAACGTGCTTACTGGATGAACTACATTCCTTAAGTACGAAAAGTGATTAGAATAAGAATTGGGATGCACAAAATTACATAAATGTTCATCCAATGACACAAATGCACTTATTGGATAAACTACATTCCTTATGTACGAAATGAGATTAGAATAAGCCTTCGGATGCACAATATGACGTAAATGTTCATCCAATGACACAAATGCACTTATTGGATGAACTACATTCCTTAAGTACGAAAAGTGATTATAATAAGCCTTGCGATGCACAAAATGACGTAAATGTTCATCCGATGACACAAACGCGCTTATTGGATGAAATAGATTCCTTAAGTACGAAATATGATTAGAATAAGCCTTGGGATGCACAAAATGACGTAAATGTTCATCCAATGACACAAATGCACTTATTGGATGAACTACATCCTTAAGTACGAAAAGTCATTAGAATAAGCCTTGGGATGCACAAAATGACCTAAATGTTAAATTAATGACACAAACGCGCTTACTGGATAAACTACATTCCTTAAGTACGAAAAAAGATTATAATAAGCCTTGCGATGCACAAAATGACGTAAATGTTCATCCGATGACAGAAACGCGCTTATTGGATGAACTACATTCCTTAAGTACGAAAAGTGATTAGAATAAGCCTTGGGATGCACAAAATGACGTAAATGTTCATCCAATAATACCAATGCGCTTATTGGATGAACTACATCCTTAAGTACGAAAAGTCATTAGAATAAGCCTTGGGATGCAGAAAATGACCTAAATGTTAAATTACTGACACAAATGCACTTATTGGATGAACTACATTCCTTAAGTACGAAAAAATATTAGAATAAGCCTTGAGATGCACAAAATGACGTATATATTCATTCTATGA
>JBBPBO010001985.1:45499485-45537578 GCA_037974295.1 Cicer cuneatum
CGATGCACAAAATGACGTAAATGTTCATCCGATGACAGAAACGCGCTTATTGGATGAACTACATTCCTTAAGTACGAAAAGTGATT
Source organism: Cicer cuneatum (assembly GCA_037974295.1). NCBI lineage: Eukaryota > Viridiplantae > Streptophyta > Magnoliopsida > Fabales > Fabaceae > Cicer > Cicer cuneatum. The sequence continues at coordinate 45,499,572 of JBBPBO010001985.1, forward strand.
AGAATAAGCCTTGGGATGCACAAAATGACGTAAATGTTCATCCAATAATACCAATGCGCTTATTGGATGAACTACATCCTTAAGTACGAAAAGTCATTAGAATAAGCCTTGGGATGCAGAAAATGACCTAAATGTTAAATTACTGACACAAATGCACTTATTGGATGAACTACATTCCTTAAGTACGAAAAAATATTAGAATAAGCCTTGAGATGCACAAAATGACGTATATATTCATTCTATGAAACAAACGCGCTTATTTGACGAACTACATTCCTTAAGTACGAAAAGTTATTAGAATAAGTCTTGGGATGCACAAATGACGTAAATGTTCATCCAATGACACAAACGCGCTTATTGGATGAACTATATTCCTTAAGTACGAAAAGTGATTAGAATAAGCCTTAGGATGCACAAAATGACGTATATGTTCATCCAATGACACAAACGCGCTTATTGGATGAACTACATTCCTTAAGTACGAAAAGTGATTATAATAAGCCTTGCGATGCACAAAATGACGTAAATGTTCATCCGATGACACAAACGCGCTTATTGGATGAAATAGATTCCTTAAGTACGAAATATGATTAGAATAAGCCTTGGGATGCACAAAATGACGTAAATGTTCATCCAATGACACAAATGCACTTATTGGATGAACTACATCCTTAAGTACGAAAAGTCATTAGAATAAGCCTTGGGATGCACAAAATGACCTAAATGTTAAATTAATGACACAAACGCGCTTACTGGATAAACTACATTCCTTAAGTACGAAAAAAGATTATAATAAGCCTTCCGATGCACAAAATGACGTAAATGTTCATCCGATGACAGAAACGCGCTTATTGGATGAACTACATTCCTTAAGTACGAAAAGTGATTAGAATAAGCCTTGGGATGCACAAAATGACGTAAATGTTCATCCAATAATACCAATGCGCTTATTGGATGAACTACATCCTTAAGTACGAAAAGTCATTAGAATAAGCCTTGGGATGCAGAAAATGACCTAAATGTTAAATTACTGACACAAATGCACTTATTGGATGAACTACATTCCTTAAGTACGAAAAAATATTAGAATAAGCCTTGAGATGCACAAAATGACGTATATATTCATTCTATGACACAAACGCGCTTATTTGACGAACTACATTCCTTAAGTACGAAAAGTTATTAGAATAAGTCTTGCGATGCACAAATGACGTAAATGTTCATCCAATGACACAAACGCGCTTATTGGATGAACTATATTCCTTAAGTACGAAAAGTGATTAAAATAAATCTTGGGATGCACAAAATGACGTAAATGTTTATCCAATGACACAAATGCACTTATGGAAGAACTACATTCCTTAAGTAAGTAAACTGATTAGAATAAGCCTTGGGATGCACAAAATGACATAAATGTTCATCCAATGACACAAATGCACTTATTGGATGAACTACATCCTTAAATACGAAAAGTGATTAGAACAAGACTTGGGATGTACAAAATGACGTAAATGTTAAATTAATGACACAAACGCGCCTATTGGATGAACTACATTCCTTAATTACGAAAATTGAATAGAATAAGCTTTGGGATGCACAAAATGACGTAAATGTTCATCCAATAAAACAAATGCACTTATTGGATGAACTTCATTCCTTAAGTATGAAAAGTGATTAGAATAAGCCTTAGTATGCACAAAATGACCAAAATGTTCCTCCAATAACACAAATGCACTTATTTGATGAACTACATTCCTTAAGTAAGAAACGTGATTAGAATAAGCCTTGGGATGCACAAAATGACGTAAATGTTCATCCAATGACACAAATGCACTTATTGGATGAACTACATCCTTAAGTACGAAAAGTGATTAGAATAAGCCTTGGGATGCACAACATGACGTAAATGTTAAATTAATGACACAAACGCGCCTATTGGATGAACTACATTCCTTAATTACGAAAATTGAATAGAATAAGCTTTGGGATGAACAAAATGACGTAAATGTTCATCCAATAAAACAAATGCACTTATTGGATGAACTTCATTCCTTATAAACGAAAAGTGATTAGAATAAGCCTTGGGATGCACAAAATGACGTAAATGTTCATCCAATAAAAAAAATGCACTTATTGGATGAACAACATTCGTTCTGTACGAAAAGTGATTAGAATAAGCCTTAGGATGCTCAAAATGACGTAAATGTTAAATTAATGACACAAACGCGCTTACTGGATAAACTACATTCCTTAAGTACGAAAAAAGATTAGAATAAGCCTTGTGATGACACAAATGCACTTATTGGATGAACTAAAGTCCTAAAGTATGTAAAGTACTAAAGTCCTTGGGATGCATAATATGATGTAAATGTTCATCCAATGACACAAATGCACTTATTGGATGAAATATATTCCTTAAGTACGAAAAGTGATTATAATAAGCCTTGGGATGCCCAAAATGACGTAAATGTTCATCCAATGACACAAATGCACTTATTGGATGAAATATATTCCTTAAGTACGAAAAGTGATTATAATAAGCCTTGGATGCACAAAATGACGTAAATGTTCATCTAATGACACAAATGCACTTATTGGATGAACTACATCCTTAATTACGAAAAATGATTAGAATAAGCCTTGGGATGCACAAAATGACCTAAATGTTAAATTGATGACACAAACGCGCTTACTAGATGAACTACATTCCTTATGTACGAAAAGTGATTAGAATAAGACTAGGGATACACAAAATGACTTAAATGTTCATCCGATGACACAAACGCGCTTATTTAATGAACTAGAGTCCTTAAGTACGAAATGTGATTAGACTAAGCCTAGGGATGCACAAAATGACCTAATTGTTAAATTAATGACCCAAATGCACTTATTGGATGAACTACATTTCTTAAGTACGAAAAGTGATTAGAATAAGCCTTGAGATGCACAAAATGATGTTTATGTTCATCCTTTGACACAAACGCGCTTATTGGATGAACTACATTCCTTAAGTACGAAAAGTGATTAGAATAAGACTTGGGATGCATAAAATGACCTAAATGATCATTCAATGACACAAATACACTTATTGGATGAACTACATTCTTGAAGTACGAAAAGTGATTAGAATAAGCCTTGGGATGCCCAAAATGACGTAAATGTTCATCCAATGACACAAATGCACTTATTCGATGAACTACATTCCTTAATTCGAAAAATGCTTAGAATAAGCGTTTTGATACATAAAATGATGTAAATGTTCATCTAATGACACAAATGCACTTATTGGATGAACTACATCCTTAAGTACGAAAAGTGATTAGAATAAGCCTTGGGATGCACAAATTAACCTAAATGTTAAATTAATGACACAAATGCACTTATTGGATGAACTACATTCCTTAAGTACGAAAAGTGATTAGAATAAGCCTTGTGATGCCCAAAATGACGTAAATGTTCATCCAATGACACAAATGCACTTATTCGATGAACTACATTCCTTAATTCGAAAAATGATTAGAATAAGCGTTTTGATACATAAAATGATGTAAATGTTCATCTAATGACACAAATGCACTTATTGGATGAACTACATCCTTAAGTACGAAAAGTGATTAGAATAAGCCTTGGGATGCACAAAATGACCTAAATGTTAAATTAATGACACAAATGCACTTATTGGATGAACTACATTCCTTAAGTACGAAAAGTGATTAGAATAAGCCTTGGGATGCACAAAATGACGTAAATGTTCATCCAATGACACAAACGCGCTTATTGGAAGAACTACATTCCTTAAGTACGAAAAGTGATTAAAATAAACCTTGGTATGCACAAAATGACAAAAATGTTGCTCCAATGACACAAATGCACTTATTTGATGAACTACATTCCTTAAGTACGAAAAGTGATTAGAATAAGCCTTGGGATGCACAAAATGACGTAAATGTTCATCCAACGAGGAAAATGCACTTATTGGATGAACTACATTCCTTAAGTACGAAAAGTGATTAGAATAAGTCTTGGGATGCACAAAATGACGTAAATGTTCATCCAATAACACCAATGCGCTTATTGGATGAAATAAATTCCTTAAGTACGAAAAGTGATTAGAATAAGCCTTGGGATGAACAAAATAACCTAAATGTTAAATTAGTGACACAAATGCCCTTATTGGATGAACTACATTCGTTAAGTACAAAAAGTGATTAGAACAAGCCGCGAGATGCCCAAAATGACGTATATGTTCATCCTAGGACACAAACGCGCTTATTGAATGAATTACATTCCTTAAGTACGAAAAGTGATTAGAATAAGCCTTGGGATGCACAAAATGACGTAAATGTTCATCCAATGACACAAACGCGCTTATTGGATGAACTACATTCCTTAAGTACGAAAAGTGATGAAAATAAATCTTTGGATGCACAAAATGACGTAAATGTTCATCCAATGACACAAATGCACTTATTCGAAGAACTACTTTCCTTAAGTATGAAAAGTGAGTAGAATAAGCCTTGGTATGCACAAAATGACCAAAATGTTCCTCCAATAACACAAATGCACTTATTTGATGAATTACATTCCTTAAGTACGAAAAGTGATTAGAATAAGCCTTGGGATGCACAACATGACGTAAATGTTCATCCAATGACACAAACGCGCTTATTGGATGAACTACATTCCTTAAGTACGAAAAGTGATTAGAATAAGCCTTGGGATGCACAAAATGACGGAAATGTTTATCCAATGACACAAATGCACTTATTGGATGAACTACTTTCCTTAAGTACGAAAAGTGATTAGAATTAGTCTTGGGATGCACAAAATGACACAAATGTTCATCCATAGAACGCTAATGCACTTAGTAGATGAACTAAATTCCATAAGTACGAAAAATGATTAGAATAAGCCTTGGGATGCACAATATGACGTAAATGTTTATCCAATGTCACAAATGCACTTATTGGATGAACTACATTCCTTAAGTACGAAAACTGATTAGAATAAGCCTTGGGAAGCACAAAATGACGTAAATGTTCATCTAATGAGACAAATGCACTTATTGGATGAACAACATTCCTTATGTACGAAAAGTGATTTGAATAAGCATTGGGATGCACAAAATTACCTAAATGTAAAATTAATGACACAACCGCGCTTATTGGATGAAATACATTCATTAAGTACGAAAAGTGATTAGAATAAGCCTTGGGATGCACAAAATGACGTAAATGTTCATCCGATGACACAAATGCACCTATTGGATGAACTACATTCCTTAAGTACGAAAAGTGATTAGAATAAGCCTTGGGATGCACAAAATGACGTAAATGTTCATCCAATGACACAAATGCACTTATTCGATGAACTACATTCCTTAATTCGAAAAATGATTAGAATAAGCCATTGGATACATAAAATGATGTAAATGTTCATCCAATGACACAAACGCGCCTATTGGATGAACTACATTGCTTAAGTAAGAAAAGTGATTAGAATAAGCCTTGGGATGCACAAAATGATGTAAATGTTCATCCAATGAGACAAATGCACTTATTGGATGAACTACATCCTTAAGTACGAAAAGTGATTAGAATAAGCCTTGGGATGCACAAAATGACGTAAATGTTAAATTAATGACACAAACGCGCCTATTGGATGAACTACATTCCTTAATTACGAAAATTGAATAGAATAAGCTTTGGGATGAACAAAATGACGTAAATGTTCATCCAATAAAACAAATGCACTTATTGGATGAACTTCATTCCTTATAAACGAAAAGTGATTAGAATAAGCTTTGGGATGCACAAAATGACGTAAATGTTCATCCAATAAAAAAAATGCACTTATTGGATGAACAACATTCGTTCTGTACGAAAAGTGATTAGAATAAGCCTTAGGATGCTCAAAATGACGTAAATGTTAAATTAATGACACAAACGCGCTTACTGGATAAACTACATTCCTTAAGTACAAAAAAAGATTAGAATAAGCCTTGTGATGCACTAAATTACGTAAATGTTCATCCAATGACACAAATGCCCTTATTAGATGAACTACATTCGTTAAGTACGAAAAGTGATTAGAACAAGCCGTGAGATGCCCAAAATGACGTATATGTTCATCCTAGGACACAAACGCGCTTATTGAATGAATTACATTCCTTAAGTACGAAAAGTGATTAGAATAAGCCTTGGGATGAACAAAATGACGTAAATGTTCATCTAATGAGACAAATGCACTTATTGGATGAACAACATTCCTTATGTACGAAAAGTGATTTGAATAAGCATTGGGATGCACAAAATTACCTAAATGTAAAATTAATGACACAACCGCGCTTATTGGATGAAATACATTCATTAAGTACGAAAAGTGATTAGAATAAGCCTTGGGATGCACAAAATGACGTAAATGTTCATCCGATGACACAAATGCACCTATTGGATGAACTACATTCCTTAAGTACGAAAAGTGATTAGAATAAGCCTTGGGATGCACAAAATGACGTAAATGTTCATCCAATGACACAAATGCACTTATTCGATGAACTACATTCCTTAATTCGAAAAATGATTAGAATAAGCCATTGGATACATAAAATGATGTAAATGTTCATCCAATGACACAAACGCGCCTATTGGATGAACTACATTGCTTAAGTAAGAAAAGTGATTAGAATAAGCCTTGGGATGCACAAAATGATGTAAATGTTCATCCAATGAGACAAATGCACTTATTGGATGAACTACATCCTTAAGTACGAAAAGTGATTAGAATAAGCCTTGGGATGCACAAAATGACGTAAATGTTAAATTAATGACACAAACGCGCCTATTGGATGAACTACATTCCTTAATTACGAAAATTGAATAGAATAAGCTTTGGGATGAACAAAATGACGTAAATGTTCATCCAATAAAACAAATGCACTTATTGGATGAACTTCATTCCTTATAAACGAAAAGTGATTAGAATAAGCTTTGGGATGCACAAAATGACGTAAATGTTCATCCAATAAAAAAAATGCACTTATTGGATGAACAACATTCGTTCTGTACGAAAAGTGATTAGAATAAGCCTTAGGATGCTCAAAATGACGTAAATGTTAAATTAATGACACAAACGCGCTTACTGGATAAACTACATTCCTTAAGTACAAAAAAAGATTAGAATAAGCCTTGTGATGCACTAAATTACGTAAATGTTCATCCAATGACACAAATGCCCTTATTAGATGAACTACATTCGTTAAGTACGAAAAGTGATTAGAACAAGCCGTGAGATGCCCAAAATGACGTATATGTTCATCCTAGGACACAAACGCGCTTATTGAATGAATTACATTCCTTAAGTACGAAAAGTGATTAGAATAAGCCTTGGGATGAACAAAATGACGTAAATGTTCATCTAATGAGACAAATGCACTTATTGGATGAACAACATTCCTTATGTACGAAAAGTGATTTGAATAAGCATTGGGATGCACAAAATTACCTAAATGTAAAATTAATGACACAACCGCGCTTATTGGATGAAATACATTCATTAAGTACGAAAAGTGATTAGAATAAGCCTTGGGATGCACAAAATGACGTAAATGTTCATCCGATGACACAAATGCACCTATTGGATGAACTACATTCCTTAAGTACGAAAAGTGATTAGAATAAGCCTTGGGATGCACAAAATGACGTAAATGTTCATCCAATGACACAAATGCACTTATTCGATGAACTACATTCCTTAATTCGAAAAATGATTAGAATAAGCCATTGGATACATAAAATGATGTAAATGTTCATCCAATGACACAAACGCGCCTATTGGATGAACTACATTGCTTAAGTAAGAAAAGTGATTAGAATAAGCCTTGGGATGCACAAAATGATGTAAATGTTCATCCAATGAGACAAATGCACTTATTGGATGAACTACATCCTTAAGTACGAAAAGTGATTAGAATAAGCATTGGGATGCACAAAATGACGTAAATGTTAAATTAATGACACAAACGCGCCTATTGGATGAACTGCATTCCTTAATTACGAAAATTGAATAGAATAAGCTTTGGGATGAACAAAATGACATAAATGTTCATCCAATAAAACAAATGCACTTATTGGATGAACTTCATTCCTTATAAACGAAAAGTGATTAGAATAAGCCTTGGGATGCACAAAATGACGTAAATGTTCATCCAATAAAAAAAATGCACTTATTGGATGAACAACATTCGTTCTGTACGAAAAGTGATTAGAATAAGCCTTAGGATGCTCAAAATGACGTAAATGTTAAATTAATGACACAAACGCGCTTACTGGATAAACTACATTCCTTAAGTACGAAAAAAGATTAGAATAAGCCTTGTGATGCACTAAATTACGTAAATGTTCATCCAATGACACAAATGCCCTTATTAGATGAACTACATTCGTTAAGTACGAAAAGTGATTAGAACAAGCCGTGAGATGCCCAAAATGACGTATATGTTCATCCTAGGACACAAACGCGCTTATTGAATGAATTACATTCCTTAAGTACGAAAAGTGATTAGAATAAGCCTTGGGATGAACAAAATGACGTAAATGTTCATCTAATGAGACAAATGCACTTATTGGATGAACAACATTCCTTATGTACGAAAAGTGATTTGAATAAGCATTGGGATGCACAAAATTACCTAAATGTAAAATTGATGACACAACCGCGCTTATTGGATGAAATACATTCATTAAGTACGAAAAGTGATTAGAATAAGCCTTGGGATGCACAAAATGACGTAAATGTTCATCCGATGACACAAATGCACCTATTGGATGAACTACATTCCTTAAGTACGAAAAGTGATTAGAATAAGCCTTGTGATGCACAAAATGACGTAAATGTTCATCCAATGACACAAATGCACTTATTCGATGAACTACATTCCTTAATTCGAAAAATGATTAGAATAAGCCATTGGATACATAAAATGATGTAAATGTTCATCCAATGACACAAACGCGCCTATTGGATGAACTACATTGCTTAAGTAAGAAAAGTGATTAGAATAAGCCTTGGGATGCACAAAATGATGTAAATGTTCATCCAATGAGACAAATGCACTTATTGGATGAACTACATCCTTAAGTACGAAAAGTGATTAGAATAAGCCTTGGGATGCACAAAATGACGTAAATGTTAAATTAATGACACAAACGCGCCTATTGGATGAACTACATTCCTTAATTACGAAAATTGAATAGAATAAGCTTTGGGATGAACAAAATGACGTAAATGTTCATCCAATAAAACAAATGCACTTATTGGATGAACTTCATTCCTTATAAACGAAAAGTGATTAGAATAAGCCTTGGGATGCACAAAATGACGTAAATGTTCATCCAATAAAAAAAATGCACTTATTGGATGAACAACATTCGTTCTGTACGAAAAGTGATTAGAATAAGCCTTAGGATGCTCAAAATGACGTAAATGTTAAATTAATGACACAAACGCGCTTACTGGATAAACTACATTCCTTAAGTACGAAAAAAGATTAGAATAAGCCTTGTGATGCACTAAATTACGTAAATGTTCATCCAATGACACAAATGCCCTTATTAGATGAACTACATTCGTTAAGTACGAAAAGTGATTAGAACAAGCCGTGAGATGCCCAAAATGACGTATATGTTCATCCTAGGACACAAACGCGCTTATTGAATGAATTACATTCCTTAAGTACGAAAAGTGATTAGAATAAGCCTTGGGATGAACAAAATGACGTAAATGTTCATCCAATGACACAAACGCCCTTATTGGATGAACTAGATTCCTTAATTACGAAAAGTGATGAAAATAAATCTTTGGATGCACAAAATGACGTAAATGTTCATCCAATGACACAAATGCACTTATTGGAAGTACTACATTCCTTAAGTATGAAAAGTGAGTAGAATAAGCGTTGGTATGCACAAAATGACCAAAATGTTCCTCCAATAACACAAATGCACTTATTTGATGAACTACATTCCTTAAGTACGAAAACTGATTAGAATAAGCCTTGGGATGCACAAAATGACGTAAATGTTCATCCAATGACACAAACGCATTTATTGGATGAACTATATTCCTTAAGTACGAAAAGTGATTAGAGTAAGCCTTGGGATGCACAAAATGACGGAAATGTTTATCCAATGACACAAATGCACTTATTGGATGAACTACTTTCCTTAAGTACGAAAAGTGATTAGAATAAGTCTTGGGATGCACAAAATGACACAAATGTTCATCCAATGACGCTAATGCACTTAGTAGATGAACTACATTCCATAAGTACGAAAAGTGATTAGCATAAGCCTTGGGATGCACAATATGACGTAAATGTTCATCTAATGAGACAAATGCACTTATTGGATGAACAACATTCCTTATGTACGAAAAGTGATTTGAATAAGCACTGGGATGCACAAAATTACCTAAATGTAAAATTAATGACACAACCGCGCTTATTGGATGAAATACATTCATTAAGTACGAAAAGTGATTAGAATAAGCCTTGGGATGCACAAAATGACGTAAATGTTCATCCGATGACACAAATGCACCTATTGGATGAACTACATTCCTTAAGTACGAAAAGTGATTAGAATAAGCCTTGGGATGCACAAAATTACGTAAATGTTCATCCAATGACACAAATGCACTTATTCGATGAACTACATTCCTTAATTCGAAAAATGATTAGAATAAGCCATTGGATACATAAAATGATGTAAATGTTCATCCAATGACACAAACGCGCCTATTGGATGAACTTCATTCCTTAAGTAAGAAAAGTGATTAGAATAAGCCTTGGGATGCACAAAATGACGTAAATGTTCATCCAATGAGACAAATGCACTTATTGGATGAACTACATCCTTAAGTACGAAAAGTGATTAGAATAAGCCTTGGGATGCACAAAATGACGGAAATGTTTATCCAATGACACAAATGCACTTATTGGATGAACTACTTTCCTTAAGTACGAAAAGTGATTAGAATAAGTCTTGGGATGCACAAAATGACACAAATGTTCATCCAATGACGCTAATGCACTTAGTAGATGAACTACATTCCATAAGTACGAAAAGTGATTAGAATAAGCTTTGGGATGCACAAAATAACGTAAATGTTCATCCAATAAAAAAAATGCACTTATTGGATGAACAACATTCGTTATGTACGAAAAGTGATTAGAATAAGCCTTAGGATGCTCAAAATGACGTAAATGTTAAATTAATGACACAAACGCGCTTACTGGATAAACTACATTCCTTAAGTACGAAAAAAGATTAGAATAAGCCTTGTGATGCAGTAAATTACGTAAATGTTCATCCAATGACACAAATGCACTTATTGGATGAACTACATTCCTAAAGTACGTAAAGTGATTAGAATAATCCTTGGGATGCATAATATGATGTAAATGTTCATCCAATGACACAAATGCACTTATTGGATGAAATATATTCCTTAAGTACGAAAAGTGATTATAATAAGCCTCGGGATGCCCAAAATGACAGAAATGTTCATCCAATGACACAAATGCACTTATTGGATGAAATATATTCCTTAAGTACGAAAAGTGATTATAATAAGCCTTGGATGCACAAAATGACGTAAATGTTCATCTAATGACACAAATGCACTTATTGGATGAACTACATCCTTAATTACGAAAAATGATTAGAATAAGCCTTGGGATGCACAAAATGACCTAAATGTTAAATTGATGACACAAACGCGCCTACTAGATGAACTACATTCCTTATGTACGAAAAGTGATTAGAATAAGACTAGGGATGCACAAAATGACTTAAATGTTCATCCGATGACACAAACGCGCTTATTGGATGAACTAGACTCCTTAAGTACGAAATGTGATTAGAATAAGCCTTTGGATGCACAAAATGACCTCTATGTTAAATTAACGACACAAATGCACTTATTGGATGAACTACATTTCTTAAGTACCAAAAGTGATTAGAATAAGCCTTGAGATGCACAAAATGATGTATATGTTCATCCTTTGACACAAACGCGCTTATTGGATGAACTACATTCCTTAAGTACGAAAAGTGATTAGAATAAGACTTGGGATGCATAAAATGACCTAAATGATCATTCAATGACACAAATACACTTATTGGATGAACTACATTCTTGAAGTACGAAAAGTGATTAGAATAAGCCTTGGGATGCCCAAAATGACGTAAATGTTCATCCAATGACACAAATGCACTTATTCGATGAACTACATTCCTTAATTCGAAAAATGATTAGAATAAGCGTTTTCATACATAAAATGATGTAAATGTTCATCTAATGACACAAATGCACTTATTGGATGAACTACATCCTTAAGTACGAAAAGTGATTAGAATAAGCCTTGGGATGCATAAAATGACCTAAATGATCATTCAATGACACAAATGCACTTATTCGATGAACTACATTCCTTAATTCGAAAAATGCTTAGAATAAGCGTTTTGATACATAAAATGATGTAAATGTTCATCTAATGACACAAATGCAGTTACTGGATGAACTACATCCTTAAGTACGAAAAGTGATTAGAATAAGCCTTGGGATGCACAAAATGACGTAAATGTTCATCCAATGACACAAACGCGCTTATTGGATGAACTACATTCCTTAAGTACGAAAAGTGATTAAAATAAATCTTGGGATGCACAAAATGACGTAAATGTTCATCCAATGACACAAATGCACTTAATGGAAGAACTACATTCCTTAAGTACGAAAAGTGATGAAAATAAGCCTTGGTATGCACAAAATGACCAAACTGTTCCTCCAATGACACAAATGCACTTATTTGATGAACTACATTCCTTAAGTACGAAAAGTGATTAGAATAAGCCTTGGGATGCACAAAATGACGTAAATGTTCATCCAATGAGAGAAATGCACTTATTGGATGAACTACATTCCTTAAGTACGAAAAGTGATTAGAATAAGTCTTGGGATGCACAAAATGACGTAAATGTTCATCCAATAACACCAATGCGCTTATTGGATGAAATAAATTCCTTAAGTACGAAAAGTGATTAGAATAAGCCTTGGGATGAACAAAATAACCTAAATGTTAAATTAATGACACAAATGCCCTTATTGGATGAACTGCATTCCTTAAGTACGAAAAGTGATTAGAACTAGCCGTGAGATGCCCAAAATGACGTATATGTTCATCCTAGGACACAAACGCGCTTATTGGATGAATTACATTCCTTAAGTACGAAAAGTGATTAGATTAAGCCTTGGGATGCACAAAATGACGTAAATGTTCATCCAATGACACAAACGCGCTTGTTGGATGAACTACATTCCTTAAGTACGAAAAGTGATGAAAATAAATCTTGGGATGCACAAAATGACGTAAATGTTCATCCAATGACACAAATGCACTTATTGGAAGAACTACATTCGTTAAGTATGAAAAGTGAGTAGAATAAGTCTTGGTATGCACAAAATGACCAAAATGTTCCTCCAATAACACAAATGCACTTATTTGATGAACTACATTCCTTAAGTACGAAAAGTGATTAGAATAAGCCTTGGGATGCACAAAATGACGTAAATGTTCATCCAATGACACAAACGCGCTTATTGGATGAACTACATTCCTTCAGTAAGAAAAGTGATTAGAATAAGCCTTCGGATGCACAAAATGACGTAAATGTTCATCCAATGACACAAATGCACTTATTGGATGTATTACATCCTTAAGTACGAAAAGTGATTAGAATAAACCTTGGGATGCACAAAATGACGTAAATGTTAAATTAATGACACAAACGCGCCTATTGGATGAACTACATTCCTTAATTACGAAAATTGAATAGAATAAGCTTTGGGATGCACAAAATGACGTAAATGTTCATCCAATAAAACAAATGCACTTATTGGATGAACTTCATTCCTTATAAACGAAAAGTGATTAGAATAAGCCTTGGGATGCACAAAATGACGTAAATGTTCATCCAATAAAAAAAATGCACTTATTTGATGAACAATATTCGTTATGTACGAAAAGTGATTAGAATAAGCCTTAGGATGCTCAAAATGACGTAAATGTTAAATTAATGACACAAACACGCTTACTGGATAAACTACATTCCTTAAGTACGAAAAAAGATTAGAATAAGCCTTGTGATGCACTAAATTACATAAATGTTCATCCAATGACACAAATGCACTTATTGGATGAACTACATTCCTAAAGTACGTAAAGTGATTAGAATAATCCTTGGGATGCATAATATGATGTAAATGTTCATCCAATGACACAAATGCACTTATTGGATGAAATATATTCCTTAAGTACGAAAAGTGATTATAATAAGCCTTGGGATGCCAAAAATGACGTAAATGTTCATCCAATGACACAAATGCACTTATTGAATGAACTACATCCTTAAGTCCGAAAAGTGATTAGAATAAGCCTTGGGATGCACAAAATGACGTAAATGTTCATCCAATGACACAAATGCACTTATTGGATTAACTACATCCTTAATTACAAAAGTGATTAGAATAAGCCTTGGGATGCACAAAATGACCTAAATGTTAAATTGATGACACAAACGCGCTTACTAGATGAACTACATTCCTTATGTACGAAAAGTGATTAGAATAAGACTAGGGATGCACAAAACGACTTAAATGTTCATCCGATGACACAAACGCGCTTATTGGATGAACTAGACTCCTTAAGTACGAAATGTGATTAGAATAAGCCTAGAGATGCACAAAATGACCTAAATGTTAAATTAATGACACAAATGCACTTATTGGATGAACTACATTTCTTAAGTACGAAAAGTGATTAGAATAAGCCTTGAGATGCACAAAATGATGTATATGTTCATCCTTTGACCCAAACGCGCTTATTGGATGAACTACATTCCTTAAGTACGAAAAGTGATTAGAATAAGACTTGGGATGCATAAAATGACCTTAATGATCCTTCAATGACACAAATGCACTTATTGGATGAACTACATTCTTGAAGTATGAAAAGTGATTAGAATAAGCCTTGGGATGCACAATATGATGTAAATGTTCATCCAATGACACAACTGCACTTATTGGATGAACTACATTCCTTAAGTACGAAAAGTGATTAGAATAAGTCTTGGGATGCACAAAATGACTTAAATGTTCATCCGATGACACAAACGCGCTTATTCGATGAACAAGACTCCTTAAGTACGAAATGTGATTAGAATAAGCCTTGGGATGCACAAAATGACGTAAATGTTCATCCTATGACACAAACGCGCTTATTGGATGAACTACATTCCTTAAGTAAGAAAAGTGATTAGAATAAGACTTGGGATGCACAAAATGACGTATATGTTCATCCTATGACACAGACGCGCTTATTGGATGAACTACATTCCTTAAGTACGAAAAGTGATTAGAATAAGCCTTGGGATGCACAAAATGACGTAAATGTTAATCCAATAAGAAAAATGCACTTATTGGATGAATAACGTTGCTTATGTACGAAAAAAGATTAGAATAAGCCTTGGGATGCACAAAATGACGTAAATGTTCATCCGCTGACACAAACGCGCTTATTGGATGAACTACATCCCTTAAGTAAGAAAAGTATTTAGAATAAGCCTTGGGATGCACAAAATGACATAAATGTTCATCCAATGACACCAATGCACTTATTGGATGAAATATATTCCTTAAGTACGAAAAGTGATTATAATAAGCCTTGGGATGCACAAAATGACGTAAATGTTCATCCAATGACACAAATGCACTTATTGGATGAACTTTATCCTTAAGTACGAAAAGTGATTAGAATAAGCCTTGGGATGGACAAAGTGACATAAATGTTCATCCATTGAGACAAATGCATTTATTGGATGAACTACATTCTTTAAGTATGAAAAGTGATTAGAATAAGCATTGGGATGCACAAAATGATGTAAATTTTCATCCAATGACACAAACACGCCTATTGGATGAAATAAATTCCTTAAGTAAGAAAAGTGATTAGAATAAGCCTTGGGATGCACAAAATGACGTAAATGTTCATCCAATGAGACAAATGCACTTATTGGATGAACTACATCCTTAAGTACGAAAAGTGATTAGAATAAGCCTTGGGATGCACAAAATGACGTAAATGTTAAATTAATGACACAAACGCGGCTATTGATTGAACTACATTCCTTAATTACGAAAATTGAATAGAATAAGCTTTGGGATGAACAAAATGACGTAAATGTTCATCCAATAAAACAAATGCACTTATTGGATGAACTTCATTCCTTATAAACGAAAAGTGATTAGAATAAGCCTTGGGATGCACAAAATGACGTAAATGTTCATCCAATAAAAAAAATGCACTTATTGGATGAACAACATTCGTTCTGTACGAAAAGTGATTAGAATAAGCCTTAGGATGCTCAAAATGACGTAAATGTTAAATTAATGACACAAACGCGCTTACTGGATAAACTACATTCCTTAAGTACGAAAAAAGATTAGAATAAGCCTTGTGATGCACTAAATTACGTAAATGTTCATCCAATGACACAAATGCCCTTATTGGATGAACTACATTCGTTAAGTACGAAAAGTGATTAGAACAAGCCGTGAGATGCCCAAAATGACGTATATGTTCATCCTAGGACACAAACGCGCTTATTGAATGAATTACATTCCTTAAGTACGAAAAGTGATTACGATGCACAAAATGACGTAAATGTTCATCCAATGACACAAACGCGCTTATTGGATGAACTACATTCCTTAAGTACGAAAAGTGATGAAAATAAATCTTTGGATGCACAAAATGACGTAAATGTTCATCAAATGATACAAATGCACTTATTGGAAGAACTACATTCCTTAAGTATGAAAAGTGAGTAGAATAAGCCTTGGTATGCACAAAATGACCAAAATGTTCCTCCAAAAACACAAATGCACTTATTTGATGAACTACATTCCTTAAGTACGAAAACTGATTAGAATAAGCCTTGGGATGCACAAAATGACGTAAATGTTCATCCAATGACACAAACGCGCTTATTGGAGGAACTACATTCCTTAAGTACGAAAAGTGATTAGAGTAAGCCTTGGGATGCACAAAATGACGGAAATGTTTATCCAATGACACAAATGCACTTATTGGATGAACTACTTTCCTTAAGTACGAAAAGTGATTAGAATAAGTCTTGGGATGCACAAAATGACACAAATGTTCATCCAATGACGCTAATGCACTTAGTAGATGAACTACATTCCATAAGTACGAAAAGTGATTAGAATAAGCCTTGGGATGCACAATATGACGTAAATGTTTATCCAATGTCACAAATGCACTTATTGGATGAACTACACACCTTAAGTACGAAAACTGATTAGAATAAGCCTTGGGATGCACAAAATGACGGAAATGTTTATCCAATGACACAAATGCACTTATTGGATGAACTACTTTCCTTAAGTACGAAAGGTGATTAGAATAAGTCTTGGGAAGCACAAAATGACACAAATGTTCATCCAATGACGCTAATGCACTTAGTAGATGAACTACATTCCATAAGTACGAAAAGTCATTAGAATAAGCCTTGGGATGCACAATATGACGTAAATGTTTATCCAATGTCACAAATGCACTTATTGGATGAACTACATTCCTTAAGTACGAAAACTGATTAGAATAAGCCTTGGGAAGCACAAAATGACGTAAATGTTCATCTAATGAGACAAATGCATTTATTGGATGAACAACATTCCTTATGTATGAAAAGCGATTTGAATAAGCATTGGGATGCACAAAATTACCTAAATGTAAAATTAATGACACAACCACGCTTATTGGATGAAATACATTCATTAAGTACGAAAAATGATTAGAATAAGCCTTGGGATGCACAAAATGACGTAAATGTTCATCCGATGACACAAATGCACCTATTGGATGAACTACATTCCTTAAGTACGAAAAGTGATTAGAATAAGTCTTGGGATGCACAAAATGACACAAATGTTCATCCAATGACGCTAATGCACTTAGTAGATGAACTACATTCCATAAGTACGAAAAGTTATTAGAATAAGCCTTGGGATGCACAATATGACGTAAATGTTTATCCAATGTCACAAATGCACTTATTGGATGAACTACATTCCTTAAGTACGAAAAGTGATTAGAATAAGCCTTGGGATGCACAAAATGACGGAAATGTTTATCCAATGACACAAATGCACTTATTAGATGAACTACTTTCCTTAAGTACGAAAAGTGATTAGAATAAGTCTTGGGATGCACAAAATGACACAAATGTTCATCCAATGACGCTAATGCACTTAGTAGATGAACTAAATTCCATAAGTACGAAAAATGATTAGAATAAGCCTTGGGATGCACAATATGACGTAAATGTTTATCCAATGTCACAAATGCACTTATTGGATGAACTACATTCCTTAAGTACGAAAACTGATTAGAATATGCCTTGGGAAGCACAAAATGACGTAAATGTTCATCTAATGAGACAAATGCACTTATTGGATGAACAACATTCCTTATGTATGAAAAGTGATTTGAATAAGCATTGGGATGCACAAAATTACCTAAATGTAAAATTAATGACACAACCGCGCTTATTGGATGAAATACATTCATTAAGTACGAAAAGTGATTAGAATAAGCCTTGGGATGCACAAAATGACGTAAATGTTCATCCGATGACACAAATGCACCTATTGGATGAACTACATTCCTTAAGTACGAAAAGTGATTAGAATAAGTCTTGGGATGCACAAAATGACACAAATGTTCATCCAATGACGCTAATGCACTTAGTAGATGAACTACATTCCATAAGTACGAAAAGTGATTAGAATAAGCCTTGGGATGCACAATATGACGTAAATGTTTATCCAATGTCACAATTGCACTTATTGGATGAACTACATTCCTTAAGTACGAAAACTGATTAGAATAAGCCTTGGGATGCACAAAATGACGGAAATGTTTATCCAATGACACAAATGCACTTATTGGATGAACTACTTTCCTTAAGTACAAAAAGTGATTAGAATAAGTCTTGGGATGCACAAAATGACACAAATGTTCATCCAATGACGCTAATGCACTTAGTAGATGAACTAAATTCCATAAGTACGAAAAATGATTAGAATAAGCCTTGGGATGCACAATATGACGTAAATGTTTATCCAATGTCACAAATGCACTTATTGGATGAACTACATTCCTTAAGTACGAAAACTGATTAGAATAAGCCTTCGGAAGCACAAAATGACGTAAATGTTCATCTAATGAGACAAATGCACTTATTGGATGAACAACATTCCTTATGTACGAAAAGTGATTTGAATAAGCATTGGGATGCACAAAATTACCTAAATGTAAAATTAATGACACAACCGCGCTTATTGGATGAAATACATTCATTAAGTACGAAAAGTGATTAGAATAAGCCTTGGGATGCACAAAATGACGTAAATGTTCATCCGATGACACAAATGCACCTATTGGATGAACTACATTCCTTAAGTACGAAAAGTGATTAGAATAAGTCTTGGGATGCACAAAATGACACAAATGTTCATCCAATGACGCTAATGCACTTAGTAGATGAACTACATTCCATAAGTACGAAAAGTGATTAGAATAAGCCTTGGGATGCACAATATGACGTAAATGTTTATCCAATGTCACAAATGCACTTATTGGATTAACTACATTCCTTAAGTACGAAAACTGATTAGAATAAGCCTTGGGATGCACAAAATGACGGAAATGTTTATCCAATGACACAAATGCACTTATTGGATGAACTACTTTCCTTAAGTACGAAAAGTGATTAGAATAAGTCTTGGGATGCACAAAATGACACAAATGTTCATCCAATGACGCTAATGCACTAAGTAGATGAACTAAATTCCATAAGTACGAAAAATGATTAGAATAAGCCTTGGGATGCAGAATATGACGTAAATGTTTATCCAATGTCACAAATGCACTTATTGGATGAACTACATTCCTTAAGTACGAAAACTGATTAGAATAAGCCTTGGGAAGCACAAAATGACGTAAATGTTCATCTAACGAGACAAATGCACTTATTGGATGAACAACATTCCTTATGTACGAAAAGTGATTTGAATAAGCATTGGGATGCACAAAATTACCTAAATGTAAAATTAATGACACAACCGCGCTTATTGGATGAAATACATTCATTAAGTACGAAAAGTGATTAGAATAAGCCTTGGGATGCACAAAATGACGTAAATGTTCATCCGATGACACAAATGCACCTATTGGATGAACTACATTCCTTAAGTACGAAAAGTGATTAGAATAAGCCTTGGGATGCACAAAATGACGTAAATGTTCATCCAATGACACAAATGCACTTATTCGATGAACTACATTCCTTAATTCGAAAAATGATTAGAATAAGCCATTGGATACATAAAATGATGTAAATGTTCATCCAATGACACAAACGCGCCTATTGGATGAACTACATTCCTTAAGTAAGAAAAGTGATTAGAATAAGCCTTGGGATGCACAAAATGACGTAAATGTTCATCCAATGAGACAAATGCACTTATTGGATGAACTACATCCTTAAGTACGAAAAGTGATTAGAATAAGCCTTGGGATGCACAAAATGACGTAAATGTTAAATTAATGACACAAACGCGCCTATTGGATGAACTACATTCCTTAATTACGAAAATTGAATAGAATAAGCTTTGGGATGAACAAAATGACGTAAATGTTCATCCAATAAAACAAATGCACTTATTGGATGAACTTCATTCCTTATAAACGAAAAGTGATTAGAATAAGCCTTAGGATGCTCAAAATGACGTAAATGTTAAATTAATGACACAAACGCGCTTACTGGATAAACTACATTCCTTAAGTACGAAAAAAGATTAGAATAAGCCTTGTGATGCACTAAATTACGTAAATGTTCATCCAATGACACAAATGCCCTTATTGGATGAACTACATTCGTTAAGTACGAAAAGTGATTAGAACAAGCCGTGAGATGCCCAAAATGACGTATATGTTCATCCTAGGACACAAACGCGCTTATTGAATGAATTACATTCCTTAAGTACGAAAAGTGATTAGGATGCACAAAATGACGTAAATGTTCATCCAATGACACAAACGCGCTTATTGGATGAACTACATTCCTTAAGTACGAAAAGTGATGAAAATAAATCTTTGGATGCATAAAATGACGTAAATGTTCATCCAATGACACAAATGCACTTATTGGAAGAACTACATTCCTTAAGTATGAAAAGTGAGTAGAATAAGCCTTGGTATGTACAAAATGACCAAAATGTTCCTCCAATAACACAAATGCACTTATTTGATGAACTACATTCCTTAAGTACGAAAACTGATTAGAATAAGCCTTGGGATGCACAAAATGACGTAAATGTTCATCCAATGACACAAACGCATTTATTGGATGAACTATATTCCTTAAGTACGAAAAGTGATTAGAGTAAGCCTTGGGATGCACAAAATGACGGAAATGTTTATCCAATGACACAAATGCACTTATTGGATGAACTACTTTCCTTAAGTACGAAAAGTGATTAGAATAAGTCTTGGGATGCACAAAATGACACAAATGTTCATCCAATGACGCTAATGCACTTAGTAGATGAACTACATTCCATAAGTACGAAAAGTGATTAGCATAAGCCTTGGGATGCACAATATGACGTAAATGTTCATCTAATGAGACAAATGCACTTATTGGATGAACAACATTCCTTATGTACGAAAAGTGATTTGAATAAGCACTGGGATGCACAAAATTACCTAAATGTAAAATTAATGACACAACCGCGCTTATTGGATGAAATACATTCATTAAGTACGAAAAGTGATTAGAATAAGCCTTGGGATGCACAAAATGACGTAAATGTTCATCCGATGACACAAATGCACCTATTGGATGAACTACATTCCTTAAGTACGAAAAGTGATTAGAATAAGCCTTGGGATGCACAAAATGACGTAAATGTTCATCCAATGACACAAATGCACTTATTCGATGAACTACATTCCTTAATTCGAAAAATGATTAGAATAAGCCATTGGATACATAAAATGATGTAAATGTTCATCCAATGACACAAACGCGCCTATTGGATGAACTACATTCCTTAAGTAAGAAAAGTGATTAGAATAAGCCTTGGGATGCACAAAATGACGTAAATGTTCATCCAATGAGACAAATGCACTTATTGGATGAACTACATCCTTAAGTACGAAAAGTGATTAGAATAAGCCTTGGGATGCACAAAATGACGTAAATGTTAAATTAATGACACAAACGCGCCTATTGGATGAACTACATTCCTTAATTACGAAAATTGAATAGAATAAGCTTTGGGATGAACAAAATGACGTAAATGTTCATCCAATAAAACAAATGCACTTATTGGATGAACTTCATTCCTTATAAACGAAAAGTGATTAGAATAAGCCTTGGGATGCACAAAATGACGTAAATGTTCATCCAATAAAAAAAATGCACTTATTGGATGAACAACATTCGTTCTGTACGAAAAGTGATTAGAATAAGCCTTAGGATGCTCAAAATGACGTAAATGTTAAATTAATGACACAAACGCGCTTACTGGATAAACTACATTCCTTAAGTACGAAAAAAGATTAGAATAAGCCTTGTGATGCACTAAATTACGTAAATGTTCATCCAATGACACAAATGCCCTTATTAGATGAACTACATTCGTTAAGTACGAAAAGTGATTAGAACAAGCCGTGAGATGCCCAAAATGACGTATATGTTCATCCTAGGACACAAACGCGCTTATTGAATGAATTACATTCCTTAAGTACGAAAAGTGATTAGAATAAGCCTTGGGATGAACAAAATGACGTAAATGTTCATCTAATGAGACAAATGCACTTATTGGATGAACAACATTCCTTATGTACGAAAAGTGATTTGAATAAGCATTGGGATGCACAAAATTACCTAAATGTAAAATTAATGACACAACCGCGCTTATTGGATGAAATACATTCATTAAGTACGAAAAGTGATTAGAATAAGCCTTGGGATGCACAAAATGACGTAAATGTTCATCCGATGACACAAATGCACCTATTGGATGAACTACATTCCTTAAGTACGAAAAGTGATTAGAATAAGCCTTGGGATGCACAAAATGACGTAAATGTTCATCCAATGACACAAATGCACTTATTCGATGAACTACATTCCTTAATTCGAAAAATGATTAGAATAAGCCATTGGATACATAAAATGATGTAAATGTTCATCCAATGACACAAACGCGCCTATTGGATGAACTACATTGCTTAAGTAAGAAAAGTGATTAGAATAAGCCTTGGGATGCACAAAATGATGTAAATGTTCATCCAATGAGACAAATGCACTTATTGGATGAACTACATCCTTAAGTACGAAAAGTGATTAGAATAAGCCTTGGGATGCACAAAATGACGTAAATGTTAAATTAATGACACAAACGCGCCTATTGGATGAACTACATTCCTTAATTACGAAAATTGAATAGAATAAGCTTTGGGATGAACAAAATGACGTAAATGTTCATCCAATAAAACAAATGCACTTATTGGATGAACTTCATTCCTTATAAACGAAAAGTGATTAGAATAAGCCTTGGGATGCACAAAATGACGTAAATGTTCATCCAATAAAAAAAATGCACTTATTGGATGAACAACATTCGTTCTGTACGAAAAGTGATTAGAATAAGCCTTAGGATGCTCAAAATGACGTAAATGTTAAATTAATGACACAAACGCGCTTACTGGATAAACTACATTCCTTAAGTACGAAAAAAGATTAGAATAAGCCTTGTGATGCACTAAATTACGTAAATGTTCATCCAATGACACAAATGCCCTTATTGGATGAACTACATTCGTTAAGTACGAAAAGTGATTAGAACAAGCCGTGAGATGCCCAAAATGACGTATATGTTCATCCTAGGACACAAACGCGCTTATTGAATGAATTACATTCCTTAAGTACGAAAAGTGATTAGGATGCACAAAATGACGTAAATGTTCATCCAATGACACAAACGCGCTTATTGGATGAACTACATTCCTTAAGTACGAAAAGTGATGAAAATAAATCTTTGGATGCATAAAATGACGTAAATGTTCATCCAATGACACAAATGCACTTATTGGAAGAACTACATTCCTTAAGTATGAAAAGTGAGTAGAATAAGCCTTGGTATGTACAAAATGACCAAAATGTTCCTCCAATAACACAAATGCACTTATTTGATGAACTACATTCCTTAAGTACGAAAACTGATTAGAATAAGCCTTGGGATGCACAAAATGACGTAAATGTTCATCCAATGACACAAACGCGCTTATTGGATGAAGTACATTCCTTAAGTACGAAAAGTGATTAGAGTAAGCCATGGGATGCACAAAATGACGGAAATGTTTATCCAATGACACAAATGCACTTATTGGATGAACTACTTTCCTTAAGTACGAAAAGTGATTAGAATAAGTCTTGGGATGCACAAAATGACACAAATGTTCATCCAATGACGCTAATGCACTAAGTAGATGAACTACATTCCATAAGTACGAAAAGTGAATAGAATAAGCCTTGGGATGCACAATATGATTAAATGTTTATCCAATGTCACAAATGCACTTATTGGATGAACTACATACCTTAAGTACGAAAACTGATTAGAATAAGCCTTGGGATGCACAAAATGACGGAAATGTTTAACCAATGACACAAATGCACTTATTGGATGAACTACTTTCCTTAAGTACAAAAGGTGATTAGAATAAGTCTTGGGATGCACAAAATGACACAAATGTTCATCCAATGACGCTAATGCACTTAGTAGATGAACTACATTCCATAAGTACGAAAAGTGATTAGAATAAGCCTTGGGATGCACAATATGACGTAAATGTTTATCCAATGTCACAAATGCACTTATTGGATGAAGTACATTCCTTAAGTACGAAAACTGATTAGAATAAGCCTTGGGAAGCACAAAATGACGTAAATGTTCATCTAATGAGACAAATGCATTTATTGGATGAACAACATTCCTTATGTATGAAAAGTGATTTGAATAAGCATTGGGATGCACAAAATTACCTAAATGTAAAATTAATGACACAACCGCGCTTATTGGATGAAATACATTCATTAAGTACGAAAAGTGATTAGAATAAGCCTTGGGATGCACAAAATGACGTAAATGTTCATCCGATGACACAAATGCACCTATTGGATGAACTACATTCCTTAAGTACGAAAAGTGATTAGAATAAGCCTTGGGATGCACAAAATGACGTAAATGTTCATCCAATGACACAAATGCACTTATTCGATGAACTACATTCCTTAATTCGAAAAATGATTAGAATAAGCCATTGGATACATAAAATGATGTAAATGTTCATCCAATGACACAAACGCGCCTATTGGATGAACTTCATCCCTTAAGTAAGAAAAGTGATTAGAATAAGCCTTGGGATGCACAAAATGACGTAAATGTTCATCCAATGAGACAAATGCACTTATTGGATGAACTACATCCTTAAGTACGAAAAGTGATTAGAATAAGCCTTGGGATGCACAAAATGACGTAAATGTTAAATTAATGACACAAACGCGCCTATTGGATGAACTACATTCCTTAATTACGAAAATTTAATAGAATAAGCTTTGGGATGAACAAAATAACGTAAATGTTCATCGAATAAAACAAATGCACTTATTGGATGAACTTCATTCCTTATAAACGAAAAGTGATTAGAATAAGCCTTGTGATGCACAAAATGACGTAAATGTTCATCCAATAAAAAAAATGCACTTATTGGATGAACAAAATTCGTTATGTACGAAAAGTGATTAGAATAAGCCAAAGGATGCTCAAAATGACGTAAATGTTAAATTAATGACACAAACGCGCTTACTGGATAAACTACATTCCTTAAGTACGAAAAAAGATTAGAATAAGCCTTGTGATGCACTAAATTACGTAAATGTTCATCCAATTACACAAATGCACTTATTGGATGAACTACATTCCTAAAGTACGTAAAGTGATTAGAATAATCCTTGGGATGAATTATATTCCTTAAGTACGAAAAGTGTTTCAAATAAGCCTTGGGATGCCAAAAATGACATAAATGTTCATCCAATGACACAAATGCACTTATTGGATGAAATATATTCCTTAAGTACGAAAAGTGATTATAATAAGCCTTGGATGCACAAAATGACGTAAATGTTCATCTAATGACACAAATGCACTTATTGGATGAACTACATCCTTAATTACGAAAAATGATTAGAATAAGCCTTGGGATGCACAAAATGACCTAAATGTTAAATTGATGACACAAACGCGCTTACTAGATGAACTACATTCCTTATGTACGAAAAGTGATTAGAATAAGACTAGGGATGCACAAAATGACTTAAATGTTCATCCGATGACACAAACGCGCTTATTGGATGAACTAGACTCCTTAAGTACGAAATGTGATTAGAATAAGCCTATGGATGCACAAAATGACCTCTATGTTAAATTAACGACACAAATGCACTTATTGGATGAACTACATTTCTTAAGTACCAAAAGTGATTAGAATAAGCCTTGAGATGCACAAAATGATGTATATGTTCATCCTTTGACACAAACGCGCTTTTTGGATGAACTACATTCCTTAAGTACGAAAAGTGATTAGAATATGACTTGGGATGCATAAAATGACCTAAATGATCATTCAATGACACAAATGCACTTATTGGATGAACAACATTCTTGAAGTACGAAAAGTGATTATAATAAGCCTTGGGATGCCCAAAATGACGTAAATGTTCATCCAATGACACAAATGCACTTATTCGATGAACTACATTCCTTAATTCGAAAAATGATTAGAATAAGCGTTTTGATACATAAAATGATGTAAATGTTCATCTAATGACACAAATGCACTTATTGGATGAACTACATCCTTACGTACGAAAAGTGATTAGAATAAGCCTTGGGATGCACAAAATGATCTAAATGTTAAATTAATGACACAAATGCACTTATTTGATGAACTACATTCCTTAAGTACGAAAAGTGATTAGAATAAGCCTTGGGATGCACAAAATGACGTAAATGTTCATCCAATGAGAGAAATGCACTTATTGGATGAACTACATTCCTTAAGTACGAAAAGTGATTAGAATAAGTCTTGGGATGCACAAAATGACGTAAATGTTCATCCAATAACACCAATGCGCTTATTGGATGAAATAAATTCCTTAAGTACGAAAAGTGATTAGAATAAGCCTTGGGATGAACAAAATAACCTAAATGTTAAATTAATGACACAAATGCCCTTATTGGATGAACTGCATTCCTTAAGTACGAAAAGTGATTAGAACAAGCCGTGAGATGCCCAAAATGACGTATATGTTCATCCTAGGACACAAACGCGCTTATTGGATGAATTACATTCCTTAAGTACGAAAAGTGATTAGAATAAGCCTTGGGATGCACAAAATGACGTAAATGTTCATCCAATGACACAAACGCGCTTATTGGATGAACTACATTCCTTCAGTAAGAAAAGTGATTAGAATAAGCCTTGGGATGCACAAAATGACGTAAATGTTCATCCAATGACACAAATGCACTTATTGGATGTACTACATCCTTAAGTACGAAAAGTGATTAGAATAAGCCTTGGGATGCACAAAATGACGTAAATGTTAAATTAATGACACAAACGCGCCTATTGATGAACTACATTCCTTAATTACGAAAATTGAATAGAATAAGATTTGGGATGCACAAAATGACGTATATGTTCATCCAATAAAACAAATGCACTTATTGGATGAACTTCATTCCTTATAAACGAAAAGTGATTAGAATAAGCCTTGGGATGCACAAAATGACGTAAATGTTCATCCAATAAAAAAAATGCACTTATTTGATAAACAATATTCGTTATGTACGAAAAGTGATTAGAATAAGCCTTAGGATGCTCAAAATGACGTAAATGTTAAATTAATGACACAAACACGCTTACTGGATAAACTACATTCCTTAAGTACGAAAAAATATTAGAATAAGCCTTGTGATGCACTAAATTACATAAATGTTCATCCAATGACACAAATGCACTTATTGGATGAACTACATTCCTAAAGTACGTAAAGTGATTAGAATAATCCTTGGGATGCATAATATGATGTAAATGTTCATCCAATGACACAAATGCACTTATTGGATGAAATATATTCCTTAAGTACGAAAAGTGATTATAATAAGCCTTGGGATGCCCAAAATGACGTAAATTGCTTCCAATGACACAAATGCACTTATTGGATGAAATATATTCCTTAAGTACGAAAAGTGATTATAATAAGCCTTGGGATGCACAAAATGACGTAAATGTTCATCTAATGACACAAATGCACTTATTGGATGAACTACATCCTTAATTACAAAAGTGATTAGAATAAGCCTTGGGATGCACAAAATGACCTAAATGTTAAATTGATGACACAAACGCGCTTACTAGATGAACTACATTCCTTATGTACGAAAAGTGATTAGAATAAGACTAGGGATGCACAAAATGACTTAAATGTTCATCCGATGACACAAACGCACTTATTGGATGAACTAGACTCCTTAAGTACGAATTGTGATTAGAATAAGCCTAGGGATGCACAAAATAACCTAAATGTTAAATTAATGACACAAATGCACTTATTGGATGAACTACATTTCTTAAGTACGAAAAGTGATTAGAATAAGCCTTGAGATGCACAAAATGATGTATATGTTCATCCTTTGACACAAACGCGCTTATTGGATGAACTACATTCCTTAAGTACGAAAAGTGATTATAATAAGACTTGGGATGCATAAAATGACCTAAATGATCATTCAATGACACAAATACACTTATTGGATGAACTACATTCTTGAAGTACGAAAAGTGATTAGAATAAGCCTTGGGATGCCCAAAATGACGTAAATGTTCATCCAATGACACAAATGCACTTATTCGATGAACTACATTCCTTAATTCGAGAAATGATTAGAATAAGCGTTTTGATACATAAAATGATGTAAATGTTCATCTAATGACACAAATGCACTTGTTGGATGAATTACATCCTTAAGTACGAAAAGTGATTAGAATAAGCCTTGGGATGCACAAAATGACCTAAATGTTAAATTAATGACACAAATGCACTTATTGGATGAACTACATTCCTTAAGTACAAAAATTGATTAGAATAAGCCTTGGGATGCACAAAATGACGTAAATGTTCATCCAATGACACAAACGCGCTTATTGGATGAACTACATTCCTTAAGTACGAAAAGTGATTAAAATAAATCTTGG
Organism: Cicer cuneatum; assembly: GCA_037974295.1. Classification (NCBI taxonomy): domain Eukaryota; kingdom Viridiplantae; phylum Streptophyta; class Magnoliopsida; order Fabales; family Fabaceae; genus Cicer; species Cicer cuneatum. The sequence continues at coordinate 45,529,111 of JBBPBO010001985.1, forward strand.
GATGCACAAAATGACGTAAATGTTCATCCAATGACACAAATGCACTTAATGGAAGAACTACATTCCTTAAGTACGAAAAGTGATTAAAATAAGCCTTGGTATGCACAAAATGACCAAAATGTTCCTCCAATGACACAAATGCACTTATTTGATGAACTACATTCCTTAAGTACGAAAAGTGATTAGAATAAGCCTTGGGATGCACAAAATGACGTAAATGTTCATCCAATGAGACAAATGCAATTATTGGGTGAACTACAATCCTTAAGTACAAAAAGTGATTGGAATTAGCATTGGGATGTAGACAATGACGTAAATGTTCATCCGATGACACAAATGCGCTTATTGGGTGAACTACATTCCATAAGTACAAAAAGTGATTAGAATCAGCCTTGGGATGCACAAAATGACGTAAATGTTCATCCGATGAAAACAAAGGTGCTTATGGGCTGAACTACATTCCTTAAGTACAAAAAGTGATAAGAATAAGCCTTGGGATGCACAAGATGACGTAAATGTTCATCCGATGACACAAATGCGCTTATTGGATGAACTACATTCCTTAAGGACGAAAAGTGATTAGAATAAGCCTTGGGATGCACAAATTTACGTAAATGTTCATCCAATGAGACAAATGCACTTATTGGATGAACTACATTCCATAAGTACGAAAAGTGATTAGAATAAGTCTTGGGATGCACAAAATGACGTAAATGTTCATCCAATAACACAAATGCGGTTATTGGATGAAGTAAATTCCTTGAGTACGAAAAGTGATTAGAATAAGTCTTGGGATGCACAAAATGACGTAAATGTTCATGTGATGACACAAATGCGCTTATTGGATGAACTACATTCCTTATGTACGAAAAGTGATTAGAATAAGCCTTGGGATGCACAAAATGACGTAAATGTTCATCCAATGACACAAATGCACTTATTGGATGAACTACATCCTTAAGTACGTAAAGTGATTAGAGTAAGCCTTGGGATACACAAAATGACGTAAATGTTCATCCAATGACACAAATGCACTTATTCGATGAACTACATTCCTTAATTACGAAAAATGATAGAATAAGCCTTTGGATACATAAAATGATGTAAATGTTCATCCAATGACACAAACGCGCCTATCGGATGAACTACATTCCATAATTACAAAAAGTGATTAGAATAAGCCTTTGGATACATAAAATGACGTAAATGTTCATCCGATGACATAAACGCGCCTATTGGATGAACTACATTCCTTAAGGACGAAAAGTGATTAGAATAAGCCTTGGGATGCACAAATTGACGTAAATGTTCATCCAATGAGACAAATGCACTTATTGGTTGAGCTACATTCCTTAAGTACGAAAAGTGATTAGAATAAGTCTTGGGATGCACAAAATGACGTAAATGTTCATCCAATAACACAAATGCGCTTATTGGATGAAGTAAATTCCTTGAGTACGAAAAGTGATTAGAATAAGTCATGGGATGCTCAAAATGACGTAAATGTTCATCTGATGACACAAACGCGCTTATTGGATGAACTGCATTCCTTAAGTACGAAAAGTGATTAGAATAAGCCTTGGGATGCACAAAATGACGTAAATGTTCATCCAATGAGACAAATGCACTTATTGGATGAACTACATTCCTTAAGTACGAAAAGTGATTAGAATAAGTCTTGGGATGCACAAAATGACGTAAATGTTCATCCAATAATACCAATGCGCTTATTGGATGAAATAAATTCCTTAAGTACGAAAAGTGATTAGAATAAGCCTTGGGATGAACAAAATAACCTAAATGTTAAATTAATGACACAAATGCCCTTATTGGATGAACTACATTCCTTAATTACGAAAAGTGATTAGAACAAGCCGTGAGATGCCCAAAATGACGTATATGTTCATCCTAGGACACAAACGCGCTTATTGGATGAATTACATTCCTTAAGTACGAAAAGTGATTAGAATAAGCCTTGGGATGCACAAAATGACGTAAATGTTCATCCAATAACACCAATGCGCTTATTGGATGAAATAAATTCCTTAAGTACGAAAAGTGATTAGAATAAGCCTTGGGATGAACAAAATAACCTAAATGTTAAATTAATGACACAAATGCCCTTATTGGATGAACTACATTCCTTAAGTACGAAAAGTGATTAGAACAAGCCGTGAGATGCCCAAAATGACGTATATGTTCATCCTAGGACACAAACGCGCTTATTGGATGAATTACATTCCTTAAGTACGAGAAATGATTAGAATAAGCCTTGGGATGCACAAAACGACGTAAATGTTCATCCAATGACACAAATGCACTTATTGGATGAACTACATTCCTTAAGTACGAAAAGTGATGAAAATAAATCTTGGGATGCACAAAATGACGTAAATGTTCATCCAATGACACAAATGTACTTATTGGAAGAACTACATTCGTTAAGTATGAAAAGAGAGTAGAATAAGCCTTGGTATGCACAAAATGACCAAAATGTTCCTCCAATAACACAAATGCACTTATTTGATGAACTACATTCCTTAAGTACGAAAAGTGATTAGAATAAGCCTTGGGATGCACAAAATGACGTAAATGTTCATCCAATCACACAAACGCGCTTATTGGATGAACTACATTCGTTAAGTAAGAAAAGTGATTAGAATAAGCCTTGGGATGCACAAAATGACGTAAATGTTCATCCAATGAGACAAATGCACTTATTGGATGAACTACATCCTTAAGTACGAAAAGTGATTAGAATAAGCCTTGGGATGCACAAAATGACGTAAATGTTAAATTAATGACACAAACGCACCTATTGGATGAACTACATTCCTTAATTACGAAAATTGAATAGAATAAGCTTTGGGATGCACAAAATGACGTAAATGTTCATCCAATAAAACAAATGCACTTATTGGATGAACTTCATTCCTTATAAACGAAAAGTGATTAGAATAAGCCTTGGGATGCACAACATGACGTAAATGTTCATCCAATAAAAAAAATGCACTTATTTGATGAACAACATTCGTTATGTACGAAAAGTGATTAGAATAAGCCTTAGGATGCTTAAAATGACGTAAATGTTAAATTAATGACACAAACACGCTTACTGGATAAACTACATTCCTTAAGTACGAAAAAAGATTAGAATAAGCCTTGTGATGCACTAAATTACGTAAATGTTCATCCAATGACACAAATGCGCTTATTGGATGAACTACGTTCCTTAAGTAAGAAAAGTGATTAGAATAAGCCTTGGGATGCACAAAATGACGTAAATGTTCATCTAATGACACAAATGCACTTATTGGATGAACTACATCCTTAATTACAAAAGTGATTAGAATAAGCCTTGGGATGCACAAAATGACCTAAATGTTAAATTGATGACACAAACGCGCTTACTAGATGAACTACATTCCTTATGTACGAAAAGTGATTAGAATAAGACTAGGGATGCACAAAATGACTTAAATGTTCATCCGATGACACAAACGCGCTTATTGGATGAACTAGACTCCTTAAGTACGAAATGTGATTAGAATAAGCCTATGGATGCACAAAATGACCTCTATGTTAAATTAACGACACAAATGCACTTATTGGATGAACTACATTTCTTAAGTACCAAAAGTGATTAGAATAAGCCTTGAGATGCACAAAATGATGTATATGTTCATCCTTTGACACAAACGCGCTTTTTGGATGAACTACATTCCTTAAGTACGAAAAGTGATTAGAATATGACTTGGGATGCATAAAATGACCTAAATGATCATTCAATGACACAAATGCACTTATTGGATGAACAACATTCTTGAAGTACGAAAAGTGATTATAATAAGCCTTTGGATGCCCAAAATGACGTAAATGTTCATCCAATGACACAAATGCACTTATTCGATGAACTACATTCCTTAATTCGAAAAATGATTAGAATAAGCGTTTTGATACATAAAATGATGTAAATGTTCATCTAATGACACAAATGCACTTATTGGATGAACTACATCCTTACGTACGAAAAGTGATTAGAATAAGCCTTGGGATGCACAAAATGATCTAAATGTTAAATTAATGACACAAATGCACTTATTTGATGAACTACATTCCTTAAGTACGAAAAGTGATTAGAATAAGCCTTGGGATGCACAAAATGACGTAAATGTTCATCCAATGAGAGAAATGCACTTATTGGATGAACTACATTCCTTAAGTACGAAAAGTGATTAGAATAAGTCTTGGGATGCACAAAATGACGTAAATGTTCATCCAATAACACCAATGCGCTTATTGGATGAAATAAATTCCTTAAGTACGAAAAGTGATTAGAATAAGCCTTGGGATGAACAAAATAACCTAAATGTTAAATTAATGACACAAATGCCCTTATTGGATGAACTGCATTCCTTAAGTACGAAAAGTGATTAGAACAAGCCGTGAGATGCCCAAAATGACGTATATGTTCATCCTAGGACACAAACGCGCTTATTGGATGAATTACATTCCTTAAGTACGAAAAGTGATTAGAATAAGCCTTGGGATGCACAAAATGACGTAAATGTTCATCCAATGACACAAACGCGCTTATTGGATGAACTACATTCCTTCAGTAAGAAAAGTGATTAGAATAAGCCTTGGGATGCACAAAATGACGTAAATGTTCATCCAATGACACAAATGCACTTATTGGATGTACTACATCCTTAAGTACGAAAAGTGATTAGAATAAGCCTTGGGATGCACAAAATGACGTAAATGTTAAATTAATGACACAAACGCGCCTATTGATGAACTACATTCCTTAATTACGAAAATTGAATAGAATAAGCTTTGGGATGCACAAAATGACGTATATGTTCATCCAATAAAACAAATGCACTTATTGGATGAACTTCATTCCTTATAAACGAAAAGTGATTAGAATAAGCCTTGGGATGCACAAAATGACGTAAATGTTCATCCAATAAAAAAAATGCACTTATTTGATAAACAATATTCGTTATGTACGAAAAGTGATTAGAATAAGCCTTAGGATGCTCAAAATGACGTAAATGTTAAATTAATGACACAAACACGCTTACTGGATAAACTACATTCCTTAAGTACGAAAAAATATTAGAATAAGCCTTGTGATGCACTAAATTACATAAATGTTCATCCAATGACACAAATGCACTTATTGGATGAACTACATTCCTAAAGTACGTAAAGTGATTAGAATAATCCTTGGGATGCATAATATGATGTAAATGTTCATCCAATGACACAAATGCACTTATTGGATGAAATATATTCCTTAAGTACGAAAAGTGATTATAATAAGCCTTGGGATGCCCAAAATGACGTAAATTGCTTCCAATGACACAAATGCACTTATTGGATGAAATATATTCCTTAAGTACGAAAAGTGATTATAATAAACCTTGGGATGCACAAAATGACGTAAATGTTCATCTAATGACACAAATGCACTTATTGGATGAACTACATCCTTAATTACAAAAGTGATTAGAATAAGCCTTGGGATGCACAAAATGACCTAAATGTTAAATTGATGACACAAACGCGCTTACTAGATGAACTACATTCCTTATGTACGAAAAGTGATTAGAATAAGACTAGGGATGCACAAAATGACTTAAATGTTCATCCGATGACACAAACGCGCTTATTGGATGAACTAGACTCCTTAAGTACGAATTGTGATTAGAATAAGCCTAGGGATGCACAAAATAACCTAAATGTTAAATTAATGACACAAATGCACTTATTGGATGAACTACATTCCTTAAGTACGAAAAGTGATTAGAATAAGCCTTGGGATGCACAAGATGACGTAAATGTTCATCCGATGACACAAATGCGCTTATTGGATGAACTACATTCCTTAAGGACGAAAAGTGATTAGAATAAGCCTTGGGATGCACAAATTTACGTAAATGTTCGTCCAATGAGACAAATGCACTTATTGGATGAACTACATTCCATAAGTACGAAAAGTGATTAGAATAAGTCTTGGGATGCACAAAATGACGTAAATGTTCATCCAATAACACAAATGCGGTTATTGGATGAAGTAAATTCCTTGAGTACGAAAAGTGATTAGAATAAGTCTTGGGATGCACAAAATGACGTAAATGTTCATGTGATGACACAAATGCGCTTATTGGATGAACTACATTCCTTATGTACGAAAAGTGATTAGAATAAGCCTTGGGATGCACAAAATGACGTAAATGTTAATCCAATGAGAAAAATCCACTTATTGGATGAACAACATTGCTTATGTACGAAAAGTGATAAGAATAAGCCTTGGGATGCACAAAATGACGTAAATGTTCATCCAATGACACAAACGCGCTTATTGGATGAACTACATTCCTTAAGTAAGAAAACAGATTAGAATAATCCTTGGGATGCACAAAATAACGTAAATGTTCATCCAATGACACAAACGCGCTTATTGGATGAACTACGTTCCTTAAGTAAGAAAAGTGATTAGAATAAGCCTTGGGATGCACAAAATGACGTAAATGTTCATCTAATGACACAAATGCACTTATTGGATGAACTACATCCTTAATTACAAAAGTGATTAGAATAAGCCTTGGGATGCACAAAATGACCTAAATGTTAAATTGATGACACAAACGCGCTTACTAGATGAACTACATTCCTTATGTACGAAAAGTGATTAGAATAAGACTAGGGATGCACAAAATGACTTAAATGTTCATCCGATGACACAAACGCGCTTATTGGATGAACTAGACTCCTTAAGTACGAATTGTGATTAGAATAAGCCTAGGGATGCACAAAATAACCTAAATGTTAAATTAATGACACAAATGCACTTATTGGATGAACTACATTCCTTAAGTACGAAAAGTGATTAGAATAAGCCTTGGGATGCACAAGATGACGTAAATGTTCATCCGATGACACAAATGCGCTTATTGGATGAACTACATTCCTTAAGGACGAAAAGTGATTAGAATAAGCCTTGGGATGCACAAATTTACGTAAATGTTCGTCCAATGAGACAAATGCACTTATTGGATGAACTACATTCCATAAGTACGAAAAGTGATTAGAATAAGTCTTGGGATGCACAAAATGACGTAAATGTTCATCCAATAACACAAATGCGGTTATTGGATGAAGTAAATTCCTTGAGTACGAAAAGTGATTAGAATAAGTCTTGGGATGCACAAAATGACGTAAATGTTCATGTGATGACACAAATGCGCTTATTGGATGAACTACATTCCTTATGTACGAAAAGTGATTAGAATAAGCCTTGGGATGCACAAAATGACGTAAATGTTCATCCAATGACACAAATGCACTTATTGGATGAACTACATCCTTAAGTACGTAAAGTGATTAGAGTAAGCCTTGGGATACACAAAATGACGTAAATGTTCATCCAATGACACAAATGCACTTATTCGATGAACTACATTCCTTAATTACGAAAAATGATAGAATAAGCCTTTGGATACATAAAATGATGTAAATGTTCATCCAATGACACAAACGCGCCTATCGGATGAACTACATTCCATAATTACAAAAAGTGATTAGAATAAGCCTTTGGATACATAAAATGACGTAAATGTTCATCCGATGACATAAACGCGCCTATTGGATGAACTACATTCCTTAAGGACGAAAAGTGATTAGAATAAGCCTTGGGATGCACAAATTGACGTAAATGTTCATCCAATGAGACAAATGCACTTATTGGTTGAGCTACATTCCTTAAGTACGAAAAGTGATTAGAATAAGTCTTGGGATGCACAAAATGACGTAAATGTTCATCCAATAACACAAATGCGCTTATTGGATGAAGTAAATTCCTTGAGTACGAAAAGTGATTAGAATAAGTCATGGGATGCTCAAAATGACGTAAATGTTCATCTGATGACACAAACGCGCTTATTGGATGAACTGCATTCCTTAAGTACGAAAAGTGATTAGAATAAGCCTTGGGATGCACAAAATGACGTAAATGTTCATCCAATGAGACAAATGCACTTATTGGATGAACTACATTCCTTAAGTACGAAAAGTGATTAGAATAAGTCTTGGGATGCACAAAATGACGTAAATGTTCATCCAATAATACCAATGCGCTTATTGGATGAAATAAATTCCTTATGTACGAAAAGTGATTAGAATAAGCCTTGGGATGAACAAAATAACCTAAATGTTAAATTAATGACACAAATGCCCTTATTGGATGAACTACATTCCTTAATTACGAAAAGTGATTAGAACAAGCCGTGAGATGCCCAAAATGACGTATATGTTCATCCTAGGACACAAACGCGCTTATTGGATGAATTACATACCTTAAGTACGAAAAGTGATTAGAATAAGCCTTGGGATGCACAAAATGACGTAAATGTTCATCCAATAACACCAATGCGCTTATTGGATGAAATAAATTCCTT
>JBBPBO010001985.1:45540375-45559027 GCA_037974295.1 Cicer cuneatum
AAAATGACGTAAATGTTCATCCAATGACACGAACGCACATATTGGATGAACTACATTCATTAAGTACGAAAAGTGATTAGAATAAGCCTTGAGATGCACAAAATGACGTAAATGTTAATGCAATGACACAACTGCACTTATTGGATGAACTACATTCCTTAAGTACGAAAGTGATTAGAATAAGCCTTGGGATGCACAAAATGACGTAAATGTTAGATTAATGACACAAATACCCTTATTGGTTGAATTACTTTCCTTAAGTACGAAAAGTGATTAGAATAAGCCTTGGGATGCACAAAATGACGTAAATGTTCATCCAATGACACAAATGCACTTATTGATTGAACTACATTCCTTAAGTACGAAAAGTGATTAGAATAAGTCTTGGGATACACAAAATGACGTAAATGTTAGATTAATGACACAAACACCCTTATTGGTTGAATTAATTTCCTTAAGTACGAAAAGTGATTAGAATAAGCCTTGGGATGCACAAAATGACGTAAATGTTCATTCAATGACACAAATGCACATATTAGATGAACTACATTCCTTAAGTACGAAAAGTGATTAGAATAAGCCTTGGGATGCACAAAATGACGTAAATGTTCATCCAACGACAGAAACGCGCTTATTGGATGAACTACATTCCTTAAGTACGAAAAGTGATTAGAATAAGCCTTGGGATGCACAAAATGACCTAAATGTTAAATTAATGACACAAACGCGCTTATTGGATGAACTACATTCCTTAAGTACGAAAAGTGATTAGAATAAGCCTTGGGATGCACAAAATGACCTAAATGTTAAATTAATGACACAAACGCGCTGATTCGATGAACTACATTCCTTAAGTACGAAAAGTGATTAGAATAAGCGTTGGGATGCACAAAATGACGTAAATGTGCATCCAATGACACAAACGCACATATTGGATGAAATTTATTCCTTAAGTAAGAAAAGTGATTAGAATAAGCCTTGAGATGCACAAAATGAACTACATTCCATAATTACAAAAAGTGATTAGAATAAGCCTTTGGATACATAAAATGACGTAAATGTTCATCCGATGACATAAACGCGCCTATTGGATGAACTACATTCCTTAAGGACGAAAAGTGATTAGAATAAGCCTTGGGATGCACAAATTGACGTAAATGTTCATCCAATGAGACAAATGCACTTATTGGTTGAGCTACATTCCTTAAGTACGAAAAGTGATTAGAATAAGTCTTGGGATGCACAAAATGACGTAAATGTTCATCCAATAACACAAATGCGCTTATTGGATGAAGTAAATTCCTTGAGTACGAAAAGTGATTAGAATAAGTCATGGGATGCTCAAAATGACGTAAATGTTCATCTGATGACACAAACGCGCTTATTGGATGAACTGCATTCCTTAAGTACGAAAAGTGATTAGAATAAGCCTTGGGATGCACAAAATGACGTAAATGTTCATCCAATGAGACAAATGCACTTATTGGATGAACTACATTCCTTAAGTACGAAAAGTGATTAGAATAAGTCTTGGGATGCACAAAATGACGTAAATGTTCATCCAATAATACCAATGCGCTTATTGGATGAAATAAATTCCTTAAGTACGAAAAGTGATTAGAATAAGCCTTGGGATGAACAAAATAACCTAAATGTTAAATTAATGACACAAATGCCCTTATTGGATGAACTACATTCCTTAATTACGAAAAGTGATTAGAACAAGCCGTGAGATGCCCAAAATGACGTATATGTTCATCCTAGGACACAAACGCGCTTATTGGATGAATTACATACCTTAAGTACGAAAAGTGATTAGAATAAGCCTTGGGATGCACAAAATGACGTAAATGTTCATCCAATAACACCAATGCGCTTATTGGATGAAATAAATTCCTTAAGTACGAAAAGTGATTAGAATAAGCCTTGGGATGAACAAAATAACCTAAATGTTAAATTAATGACACAAATGCCCTTATTGGATGAACTACATTCCTTAAGTACGAAAAGTGATTAGAACAAGCCGTGAGATGCCCAAAATGACGTATATGTTCATCCTAGGACACAAACGCGCTTATTGGATGAATTACATTCCTTAAGTACGAGAAATGATTAGAATAAGCCTTGGGATGCACAAAATGACGTAAATGTTCATCCAATGACACAAATGCACTTATTGGATGAACTACATTCCTTAAGTACGAAAAGTGATGAAAATAAATCTTGGGATGCACAAAATGACGTAAATGTTCATCCAATGACACAAATGTACTTATTGGAAGAACTACATTCGTTAAGTATGAAAAGAGAGTAGAATAAGCCTTGGTATGCACAAAATGACCAAAATGTTCCTCCAATAACACAAATGCACTTATTTGATGAACTACATTCCTTAAGTACGAAAAGTGATTAGAATAAGCCTTGGGATGCACAAAATGACGTAAATGTACATCCAATCACACAAACGCGCTTATTGGATGAACTACATTCGTTCAGTAAGAAAAGTGATTAGAATAAGCCTTGGGATGCACAAAATGACGTAAATGTTCATCCAATGAGACAAATGCACTTATTGGATGAACTACATCCTTAAGTACGAAAAGTGATTAGAATAAGCCTTGGGATGCACAAAATGACGTAAATGTTAAATTAATGACACAAACGCGCCTATTGGATGAACTACATTCCTTAATTACGAAAATTGAATAGAATAAGCTTTGGGATGCACAAAATGACGTAAATGTTCATCCAATAAAACAAATGCACTTATTGGATGAACTTCATTCCTTATAAACGAAAAGTGATTAGAATAAGCCTTGGGATGCACAACATGACGTAAATGTTCATCCAATAAAAAAAATGCACTTATTTGATGAACAACATTCGTTATGTACGAAAAGTGATTAGAATAAGCCTTAGGATGCTTAAAATGACGTAAATGTTAAATTAATGACACAAACACGCTTACTGGATAAACTACATTCCTTAAGTACGAAAAAAGATTAGAATAAGCCTTGTGATGCACTAAATTACGTAAATGTTCATCCAATGACACAAATGCACTTATTGGATGAACTACATTCCTAAATTACGTAAAGTGATTAGAATAATCCTTGGGATGCATAATATGATGTAAATGTTCATCCAATGACACAAATGCACATATTGGATGAAATATATTCCTTAAGTACGAAAAGTGATTATAATAAGCCTTGGGATGCACAAAATGACGTAAATGTTCATCTAATGACACAAATGCACTTATTGGATGAACTACATCCTTAATTACAAAAGTGATTAGAATAAGCCTTGGGATGCACAAAATGACCTAAATGTTAAATTGATGACACAAACGCGCTTACTAGATGAATTACATTCCTTATGTACAAAAAGTGATTAGAATAAGACTAGAGATGCACAAAACGACTTAAATGTTCATCCGATGACACAAACGCGCTTATTGGATGAACTAGACTCCTTAAGTACGAAATGTGATTAGAATAAGCCTAGAGATGCACAAAATGACCTAAATGTTAAATTAATGACACAAATGCACTTATTGGATGAACTACATTTCTTAAGTACGAAAAGTGATTAGAATAAGCCTTGAGATGCACAAAATGATGTATATGTTCATCCTTTGACCCAAACGCGCTTATTGGATGAACTACATTCCTTAAGTACGAAAAGTGATTAGAATAAGACTTGGGATGCATAAAATGACCTTAATGATCCTTCAATGACACAAATGCACTTATTGGATGAACTACATTCTTGAAGTATGAAAAGTGATTAGAATAAGCCTTGGGATGCACAATATGATGTAAATGTTCATCCAATGACACAACTGCACTTATTGGATGAACTACATTCCTTAAGTACGAAAAGTGATTAGAATAAGTCTTGGGATGCACAAAATGACTTAAATGTTCATCCGATGACACAAACGCGCTTATTCGATGAACAAGACTCCTTAAGTACGAAATGTGATTAGAATAAGCCTTGGGATGCACAAAATGACGTAAATGTTCATCCTATGACACAAACGCGCTTATTGGATGAACTACATTCCTTAAGTACGAAAAGTGATTAGAATAAGACTTGGGATGCACTAAATGACGTATATTTTCATCCTATGACACAGACGCGCTTATTGGATGAACTACATTCCTTAAGTACGAAAAGTGATTTGAATAAGCCTTGGGCTGCACAAAATGACGTAAATGTTAATCCAATGAGAAAAATGCACTTATTGGATGAATAACGTTGCTTATGTACGAAAAGTGATTAGAATAAGTCTTGGGATGCACAAAATGACGTAAATGTTCATCCGTTGACACAAACGCGCTTATTGGATGAACTACATTCCTTAAGTAAGAAAAGTATTTAGAATAAGCCTTGGGATGCACAAAATGACATTAATGTTCATCCAATGACACCAATGCACTTATTGGATGAAATATATTCCTTAAGTACGAAAAGTGATTATAATAAGCCTTGGGATGCACAAAATGACGTAAATGTTCATCCAATGACACAAATGCACTTATTGGATGAACTACATCCTTAAGTACGAAAAGTGATTAGAATAAGCCTTGGGATGGACAAAATAACGTAAATGTTCATCCAATGAGACAAATGCATTTATTGGATGAACTACATTCCTTAAGTACGAAAAGTGATTAGAATAAGCATTGGGATGCACAAAATGATGTAAATTTTCATCCAATGACACAAACGCGCCTATTGGATGAAATAAATTCCTTAAGTACGAAAGGTGATTAGAATAAGCCTTGGGATGCAGAAAATGACCTAAATGTTAAATTAATGACACAAATGCACTTCTTGGATTAACTTAATTCCTTAAGTAAGAAAAGTGATTAGAATAAGCCTTGGGATGCACAAAATGACGTAAATGTTCATCCAATGACACAAATGCACTTATTGAATGAACTACATCCTTAAGTTCGAAAAATGATAGAATAAGCCTTCGGATACATAAAATGATGTAAATGTTCATCTAATGACACAAACGCGCCTATTGGATGAACTACATTCCTTAAGTACGAAAAGTGATTAGAATAAGCCTTGGGATGCACAAAATGACGTAAATGTTCATCCAATAAGACAAATGCACTTATTGGATGAACTACATTCCTTAAGTACGAAAAGTGATTAGAATAAGCATTGAGATGCACAAAATGACGTAAGTGTTCATCCAATGACACAAACGCGCCGATTGGATGAAATAATTCCTTAAGTACGAAAAGTAATTAGAATAAGCCTTGGGATGCACAAAATGACGTAAATGTTCATCCAATAACACCAATGCGCTTATTGGATGAAATAAATTCCTTATGTACGAAAAGTGATTAGAATAAGCCTTGGGATGCCCAAATGACCTAAATGTTAAATTAATGACACAAATGAAGTTATTGGATGAACTACATTCCTTAAGTACGAAAAGTGATTAGAATAAGCCTTGAGATGCACAAAATGACGTAGATGTTCATCCTATGACACAAACGCGCTTATTGGATGAACTACATTCCTTAAGTACGAAAAGTGATTAGAATAAGCCTTGGGATGCACAAAATGACGTAAATGTTCATCCAATGACACAAATGCAATTATTGGGTGAACTACATTCCTTAAGTACAAAAAGTGATTGGAATTAGCATTGGGATGTAGACAATGACGTAAATGTTCATCCGATGAAAACAAAGGTGCTTATGGGCTGAACTACATTCCTCAAGTACAAAAAGTGATTAGAATAAGCCTTGGGATGCACAAAATGACGTAAATGTTCATCCGATGACACAAATGCGCTTATTGGGTGAACTACATTCCTTAAGTACAAAAAGTGATTAGAATTAGCCTTGGGATGCACAAAATGACGTAAATGTTCATCCGATGAAAACAAAGGTGCTTATGGGCTGAACTACATTCCTTAAGTACAAAAAGTGATTAGAATAAGCCTTGGGATGCACAAAATGACGTAAATGTTAATCCCATGAGAAAAATCCACTTATTGGAAGAACAACATTCCTTATGTATGAAAAGTGATTAGAATAAGCCTTGGGATGCACAAAATGACGTAAATGTTAATCAAATGAGAAAAATCCACTTATTGGATGAACAACATTGCTTATGTACGAAAAGTGATAAGAATAAGCCTTGGGATGCACAAAATGACGTAAATGTTCATCCAATGACACAAACGCGCTTATTGGATGAACTACATTCCTTAAGTAAGAAAACTGATTAGAATAAGCCTTGGGATGCACAAAATAACGTAAATGTTCATCCAATGACACAAACGCGCTTATTGGATGAACTACATTCCTTAAGTAAGACAAGTGATTAGAATAAGCCTTGGGATGCACAAAATGACGTAAATGTTCATCCAATGACACAAATGCACTTATTGGATGAACTACATCCTTAAGTACGAAAAGTGATTAGAATAAGCCTTGGGATACACAAAATGACGTAAATGTTCATCCAATGACACAAATGCACTTATTCAATGAACTACATTCCTTAATTACGAAAAATGATAGAATAAGCCTTTGGATACATAAAATGATGTAAATGTTCATCCAATGACACAAACGCGCCTATTTGGAAGAACTACATTCCATAATTACAAAAAGTGATTAGAATAAGAATTTGGATACATAAAATGACGTAAATGTTCATCATATGACATAAACGCGCCTATTGGATGAACTACATTCCTTAAGGACGAAAAGTGATTAGAATAAGCCTTGGGATGCACAAATTGACGTAAATGTTCATCCAATGAGACAAATGCACTTATTGGATGAACTACATTCCTTAAGTACGAAAAGTGATTAGAATAAGTCTTGGGATGCACAAAATGACGTAAATGTTCATCCAATAACACAAATGCGGTTATTGGATGAAGTAAATTCCTTGAGTACGAAAAGTGATTAGAATAAGTCTTGGGATGCACAAAATGACGTAAATGTTCATGTGATGACACAAATGCGCTTATTGGATGAACTACATTCCTTATGTACGAAAAGTGATTAGAATAAGCCTTGGGATGCACAAAATGACGTAAATGTTAATCCAATGAGAAAAATCCACTTATTGGATGAACAACATTGCTTATGTACGAAAAGTGATAAGAATAAGCCTTGGGATGCACAAAATGACGTAAATGTTCATCCAATGACACAAACGCGCTTATTGGATGAACTACATTCCTTAAGTAAGAAAACAGATTAGAATAATCCTTGGGATGCACAAAATAACGTAAATGTTCATCCAATGACACAAACGCGCTTATTGGATGAACTACATTCCTTAAGTAAGAAAAGTGATTAGAATAAGCCTTGGGATGCACAAAATGACGTAAATGTTCATCCAATGACACAAATGCACTAATTGGATGAACTACATCCTTAAGTACGAAAAGTGATTAGAATAAGCCTTGGGATACACAAAATGACGTAAATGTTCATCCAATGACACAAATGCACTTATTCGATGAACTACATTCCTTAATTACGAAAAATGATAGAATAAGCCTTTGGATACATAAAATGATGTAAATGTTCATCCAATGACACAAACGCGCCTATTTGGAAGAACTACATTCCATAATTACAAAAAGTGATTAGAATAAGACTTTGGATACATAAAATGACGTAAATGTTCATCCGATGACATAAACGCGCCTATTGGATGAACTACATTCCTTAAGGACGAAAACTGATTAGAATAAGCCTTGGGATGCACAAATTGATGTAAATGTTCATCCAATGAGACAAATGCACTTATTGGATGAACTACATTCCTTAAGTACGAAAAGTGATTAGAATAAGTCTTGGGATGCACAAAATGACGTAAATGTTCATCCAATAACACAAATGCGCTTATTGGATGAAGTAAATTCCTTGAGTACGAAAAGTGATTAGAATAAGTGTTAGGATGCACAAAATGACGTAAATGTTCATCTGATGACACAAATGCGCTTATTGGATGAACTACATTCCTTATGTACGAAAAGTGATTAGAATAAGCCTTGGGATGCACAAAATGACGTAAATGTTAATCCAATGAGAAAAATCCACTTATTGGAAGAACAACATTGCTTATGTACGAAAAGTGATTAGAATAAGCCTTGGGATGCACAAAATGACGTAAATGTTCATCCAATGACACAAACGCGCTTATTGGATGAACTACATTCCTTAAGTAAGAAAAGTGATTAGAATAAGCCTTGGGATGCACAAAATAACGTAAATGTTCATCCAATGACACAAACGCGCTTATTGGATGAACTACATTCCTTAAGTAAGAAAAGTGATTAGAATAAACCTTGGGATGCACAAAATGACGTAAATGTTCATCCAATGACACAAATGCACTTATTGGATGAACTACATCCTTAAGTACGTAAAGTGATTAGAGTAAGCCTTGGGATACACAAAATGACGTAAATGTTCATCCAATGACACAAATGCACTTATTCGATGAACTACATTCCTTAATTACGAAAAATGATAGAATAAGCCTTTGGATACATAAAATGATGTAAATGTTCATCCAATGACACAAACGCGCCTATCGGATGAACTACATTCCATAATTACAAAAAGTGATTAGAATAAGCCTTTGGATACATAAAATGACGTAAATGTTCATCCGATGACATAAACGCGCCTATTGGATGAACTACATTCCTTAAGGACGAAAAGTGATTAGAATAAGCCTTGGGATGCACAAATTGACGTAAATGTTCATCCAATGAGGCAAATGCACTTATTGGTTGAGCTACATTCCTTAAGTACGAAAAGTGATTAGAATAAGTCTTGGGATGCACAAAATGACGTAAATGTTCATCCAGTAACACAAATGCGCTTATTGGATGAAGTAAATTCCTTGAGTACGAAAAGTGATTAGAATAAGTCTTGGGATGCTCAAAATGACGTAAATGTTCATCTGATGACACAAACGCGCTTATTGGATGAACTGCATTCCTTAAGTACGAAAAGTGATTAGAATAAGCCTTGGGATGCACAAAATGACGTAAATGTTCATCCAATGACACAAATGCACTTATTGGATGAACTACATTCCTTAAGTACAAAAAGTGATTAGAATAAGCCTTGGGATGCACAAAATGACGTAAATGTTCATTCGATGAAAACAAAGGTGCTTATGGGCTGAACTACATTCCTTAAGTACAAAAAGTGATTAGAATAAGCCTTGGGATGCACAAAATGACGTAAATCTTCATCCAATGAGACAAATGCACTTATTGGATGAACTACATTCCTTAAGTACGAAAAGTGATTAGAATAAGCATTGAGATGCACAAAATGACGTAAATGTTCATCCAATGACACAAACGCGCCTATTGGATGAAATAAATTCCTTAAGTACGAAAAGTAATTATAATAAGCCTTGGGATGCACCAAATGACGTAAATGTTCATCCAATAACACCAATGCGCTTATTGGATGAAATAAATTCCTTACGTACGAAAAGTGATTAGAATAAGCCTTGGGATGCACAAATGACCTAAATGTTAAATTAATGACACAAATGCAGTTATTGGATGAACTACATTCCTTAAGTACGAAAAGTGATTAGAATAAGCCTTGAGATGCACAAAATGACGTATATGTTCATCCTATGACACAAACGCGCTTATTGGATGAACTACATTCCTTAAGTACGAAAAGTGATTAGAATAAGCCTTGGGATGCACAAAATGACGTAGATGTTCATCCAATGACACAAATGCACTTATTGGGTGAACTACATTCCTTAAGTACGAAAAGTGATTAGAATAAGTCTTGGGTTGCACAAAATGACGTAAATGTTCATCCAATAACACAAATGCGCTTATTGGATGAAGTAAATTCCTTGAGTACGAAAAGTGATTAGTATAAGCCTTGGGATGCAGAAAATGACGTAAATGTTCATGTGATGACACAAATGCGCTTATTGGATGAACTACATTCCTTATGTACGAAAAGTGATTAGAATAAGCCTTGGGATGCACAAAATGACGTAAATGTTAATCCAATGAGAAAAATCCACTTATTGGATGAACAACATTGCTTATGTACGAAAAGTGATTAGAATAAGCCTTGGGATGCACAAAATGACGTAAATGTTCATCCAATGACACAAATGCACTTATTGGATGAACTACATTCCTTAAGTACAAAACGTGATTAGAATAAGCCTTGGGATGCACAACATGACGTAAATGTTCATTCGATGAAAACAAAGGTGCTTATGGGCTGAACTACATTCCTTAAGTACAAAAAGTGATTAGAATAAGCCTTGGGATGCATAAAATGACGTAGATGTTCATCCGATGACACAAACGCGGTTATTGGATGAACTACATTCCTTATGTACGAAAAGTGATTAGAATAAACCTTGGGATGCACAAAATGACGTAAATGTTAATCCAATGAGAAAAATCCACTTATTGGAAGAACAACATTGCTTATGTACGAAAAGTGATTAGAATAAGCCTTGGGATGCACAAAATGACGTAAATGTTCATCCAATGACACAAATGCACTTATTCGATGAACTACATTCCTTAATTATGAAAAATGATTAGAATAAGCCTTTGGATACATAAAATGATGTAAATGTTCATCCAATGACCCAACACGCCTATTGGATGAACTACATTCCTTAAGTACGAAAAGTGATTAGAATAAGCCTTGGGATGCACAAAATGACGTAAATGTTCATCCAATGAGACAAATGCACTTATTGGATGAACTACATTCCTTAAGACGAAAAGTGATTAGAATAAGCATTGAGATGCACAAAATGACTTAAATGTTCATCCAATGACACAAACGCGCCTATTGGATGAAATAAATTCCTTAAGTACGAAAACTAATTATAATAAGCCTTGGGATGCACAAAATGACGTAAATGTTCATCCAATAACACCAATGCACTTATTGGATGAAATAAATTCCTTATGTACGAAAAGTGATTCGAATAAGCCTTGGGATGCACAAATGACGTAAGTGTTAAATTAATGACACAAATGCACTTATTGGGTGAACTACATTCCTTAAGTACGAAAAGTGATTAGAATAAGCCTTGGGATGCACAAAATGACGTAAATGTTCATCCAATGACACAAATGCACTTATTCGATGAAGTACATTCCTTAAGTACGAAAAGTGATTAGAATAAGCCTTGGGATGCACAAATGACCTAAGTGTTAAATTAATGACACAAATGCAGTTATTGGATGAACTACATTCCTTAAGTACGAAAAGTGATTAGAATAAGCCTTGAGATGCACAAAATGACGTATATGTTCATCCTATGACACAAACGCGCTTATTGGATGAACTACATTCCTTAAGTAGGAAAAGTGATTAGAATAAGCCTTGGGATGCACAAAATGACGTAGATGTTCATCCAATGACACAAATGCACTTATTGGGTGAACTACATTCCTTAAGTACAAAAAGTGATTAGAATTAGCCTTGGGATGCACAAAATAACGTAAATGTTCATCCGATGAAAACAAAGGGTGCTTATGGGCTGAACTACATTCCTTAAGTACGAAAAGTGATTAGAATAAGCCTTGGGATGCACAAAATGACGTAAATGTTCATCCAATGACACAAATGCACTTATTCGATGAAGTACATTCCTTAAGTACGAAAAGTGATTAGAATAAGCCTTGGGATGCACAAATGACCTAAGTGTTAAATTAATGACACAAATGCAGTTATTGGATGAACTACATTCCTTAAGTACGAAAAGTGATTAGAATAAGCCTTGAGATGCACAAAATGACGTATATGTTCATCCTATGACACAAACGCGCTTATTCGATGAACTACATTCCTTAAGTACGAAAAGTGATTAGAATAAGCCTTGGGATTCACAAAATGACGTAGATGTTCATCCAATGACACAAATGCACTTATTGGGTGAACTACATTCCTTAAGTACAAAAAGTGATTAGAATTAGCCTTGGGATGCACAAAGTGACGTTAATGTTCATCCGATGAAAACAAAGGTACTTATGGGCTGAACTACATTCCTTAAGTACAAAAAGTGATTAGAATAAGCCTTGGAATGCACAAAATGACGTAAATGTTCATCCGATGACACAAATGCAGTTATTGGATGAACTACATTCCTTAAGTACGAAAAGTGATTAGAATAAGCCTTGAGATGCACAAAATGACGTATATGTTCATCCTATGACACAAACGCGCTTATTGGATGAACTACATTCCTTAAGTAAGAAAAGTGATTAGAATAAGCCTTGGGATGCACAAAATGACGTAGATGTTCATCCAATGACACAAAGGCGCTTATTGGGTGAACTACATTCCTTAAGTACAAAAAGTGATTAGAATTAGCCTTGGGATGCACAAAGTGACGTTAATGTTCATCCGATGAAAACAAAGGTACTTATGGGCTGAACTACATTCCTTAAGTACAAAAAGTGATTAGAATAAGCCTTGGGATGCACAAAATGACGTAAATGTTCATCCGATGACACAAATGCGCTTATTGGATGAACTACATTCCTTATGTACGAAAAGTGATTATAATAAGCCTTGGAATGTACAAAATGACGTAAATGTTAATCCAATGAGAAAAATCCACTTATTGGATGAACAACATTACTTATGTACGAAAAGTGATTAGAATAAGCCTTGGGATGCACAAAATGACGTAAATGTTCATCCAATGACACAAACGCGCTTATTGGATGAACTAGATTCCTTAAGTAAGAAAAGTGATTAGAATAAGCCATGGGATGCACAAAATGACGTAAATGTTCATCCAATGACACAAACGCGCTTATTGGATGAACTACATTCCTTAAGTAAGAAAAGTGATTAGAATAAGCCTTGGGATGCACAAAATGACGTAAATGTTCATCCAATGACACAAATGCACTTATTGGATGAAATATATTCCTTCAGTACGAAAAGTAATTATAATAAGCCTTGGGATGCACAAAATGACGTAAATGTTCATCCAATGACACCAATACACTTATTGGATGAAATATATTCCTTAAGTACGAAAAGTGATTATAATAAGCCTTGGGATGCACAAAATGACGTAAATGTTCATCCAATGACACAAATGCACTTATTCGATGAAGTACATTCCTTATGTACGAAAAGTGATTAGAATAAGCCTTGGGATGCACAAATGACCTAAGTGTTAAATTAATGACACAAATGCAGTTATTGGATGGACCACATTCCTTAAGTACGAAAAGTGATTAGAATAAGCCTTGGGATGCACAAAATGACGTAAATGTTCATCCAATGACACAAATGCACTTATTCGATGAACTACATTCCTTAATTACGAAAAATGATAGAATAAGCGTTTGAATACATAAAATGATGTAAATGTTCATCCAATGACACAAACGCGCCTATTGGATGAACTACATTCCTTAAGTACGAAAAGTGATTAGAATAAGCCTTGGGATGCACAAAATGACGTAAATGTTCATCCAATGAGAGAAATGCACTTATTGGATGAACTACATTCCTTAAGTACGAAAAGTGATTAGAATAAGCATTGGGATGCAGAAAATGACCTAAACGTTAAATTAATGACACAAATGCACTTATTGGATCAACTACATTCCTTAAGTACGAAAAGTGATTAGAATAAGCCTTGAGATGCACAAAATGACGTATATGTTCATCCTATGACACAAACGCGCTTATTGGATGAACTTCATTCCTTAAGTACGAAAAGTGATTAGAATAAGCCTTGGGATGCACAAAATGACGTAGATGTTCATCCAATGACACAAATGCACTTATTGGGTGAACTACATTCCTTAAGTACAAAAAGTGATTAGAATAAGCTTTTGGATACATGACACAAATGCACTTATTGGATGAACTACATTCCTTAAGTACGAAAAGTGATTAGAATAAGCCTTGGGATGCAGAAAATGACCTAAATTTTAAATTAAATACACAAATGCACTTATTGGATGAAATATATTCCTTATGTACGAAAAGTGATTATAATAAACCTTGGGAAACACAAAATGACGTAAATGTTCATCCAATGACACAAATGCACTTATTCGATGAACTACATTCCTTAATTACGAAAAATGATAGAATAAGTCTTTGGATACACAAAATGATGTAAATGTTCATCCAATGACACAAACGCGCCTATTGGATGAAATAAATTCCTTAAGTACGAAAAGTAATTAGAATAAGCCTTGGGATGCACAAAATGACCTAAATGTTAAATTAATGACACAAATGCACTTATTGGATGAACTACATTCTTTAAGTACGAAAAGTGATTAGAATAAGCTTTGAGATGCACAAAATGACGTATATGTTCATCATATGACACAAACACGCTTATTGGATGAACTACGTTCCTTATGTACGAAAAGTGATTAGAATAAGCCTTGGGATGCACAAAATGACGTCAATGTTCATCCAATGACACAAACGCGCTTAATGGATGAACTACATTCCTTAAGTACGAAAAGTGATTAAAATAAATCTTGGGATGCACAAAATGACGTAAATGTTCATCCAATGACACAAATGCACTTATTGGAAGAACTACATTCCTTAAGTACGAAAAGTGATTAGAATAAGCCTTGGTATGAACAAAATGACGTAAATGTTAATCCAATGAGAAAAATGCACTTATTTGATGAACTACATTCCTTAAGTACGAAAAGTGATTAGCATAATCCTTGGGATGCACAAAATGAAGTATATGTTCATCCAATGAGACAAATGCACTTATTGGATGAACTACATTCCTTAAGTACGAAAAGTGATTAGAATAAGTCTTGGTATGCACAAAATGACGTAAATGTTCATCCAATATAACCAATGCGCTTATTGGATGAAATAAATTCCTGAAGTACGAAAAGTGATTTGAATAAGCCTTGGGATGAACAAAATAACCTAATTGTTAAATTAATGACACAAATGCCCTTATTGGATGAACTATATTCTTTAAGTACGAAAAGTGATTAGAATAAGCCGTGAGATGCACAAAATGACTTATATGTTCATCCTATGACACAAACACGCTTATTGGATGAATTTTATTCCTTAAGTACGAAAAGTGATTAGAATAAGCCTTGGGATGCACAAAATGACGTAAATGTTCATCCAATGAGACAAATGCACTTATTGGATGAACTACATTCTTAAGTACGAAAAGTGATTACAATAAGCCTTGGGATGCACAAAATGACGTAACTGTTCATCCGATGACACAAATGCACTTATTCGATGAACTACATTCCTTAATTACGAAAAATGATTAGAATAAGCCTTTGGATACATGACACAAATGCACTTATTGGATGAACTACATTCCTTAAGTCCGAAAAGTGATTAGAATAAGCCTTGGGATGCAGAAAATGACCTAAATGTTACATTAATGACACAAATGCACTTAGTGGATTAAATATATTCCTTAAGTCCGAAAAGTGATTATAATAAGCCTTGGGATGCTCAAAATGACGTAAATGTTCATCCAATCACACAAATGCACTTATTGAATGAACTACATCCCTAAGTACGAAAAGTGATTAGAATAATCCTTGAGATGCACAAAATGACGTAAATATTCATCCAATGACACAAAAGCGCTTATTGGATGAACTACATCCCTTAAGTACGAAAAGTAATTTGAATAAGCCTTGGGACGAAAAAAATGACGTAAATGTTCATCCAATGAGACAAACACACTTATTGGATCAACTACATTCCTTATGTACGGAAAGTGATTAGAATAAGCCTTGGGATGCACAAAATGACGTAAATGTTCATCCAATGACACAAACGCGCTTATTGGATGAACTACATTCCGTAATTACGAAAAGTGATTAGAATAAGTCTTGGGATGCACAAAATGACGTAAATGTTCATCCAATGACACAAATGCACTTATTGGATGAACTACATTCTTAAGTACGAAAAGTGATTAGAATAAGCCTTGGGATGCACAAAATGACGTAACTGTTCATCCGATGACACAAATGCACTTATTCGATGAACTACATTCCTTAATTACGAAAAATGATTAGAATAAGCCTTTGGATACATGACACAAATGCACTTATTGGATGAACTACATTCCTTAAGTCCGAAAAGTGATTAGAATAAGCCTTGGGATGCAGAAAATGACCTAAATGTTACATTAATGACACAAATGCACTTATTGGATGAAATATATTCCTTAAGTACGAAAAGTGATTATAATAAGCCTTGGGATGCTCAAAATGACGTAAATGTTCATCCAATCACACAAATGCACTTATTGAATGAACTACATCCCTAAGTACGAAAAGTGATTAGAATAATCCTTGAGATGCACAAAATGACGTAAATATTCATCCAATGACACAAAAGCGCTTATTGGATGAACTACATCCCTTAAGTACGAAAAGTAATTTGAATAAGCCTTGGGACGAAAAAAATGACGTAAATGTTCATCCAATGAGACAAACACACTTATTGGATCAACTACATTCCTTATGTACGGAAAGTGATTAGAATAAGCCTTGGGATGCACAAAATGACGTAAATGTTCATCCAATGACACAAACGCGCTTATTGGATGAACTACATTCCGTAATTACGAAAAGTGATTAGAATAAGTCTTGGGATACACAAAATGACGTAAATGTTCATCCAATGACACAAATGCACTTATTGGATGAATTACATCCATAAGTATGAAAAGTGATTAGAATAAGCTTTGGGATGCACAAAATGACCTAAATGTTAAATTAATGACACAAACGTTCTTATTGGATGAACTATGTTCCTTAATTACGAAAAGTGATTAGAATAAGCCTTGGGATGCACAAAATGGCGTAAATGTTCATCCAATGACACAAATGCACTTATTGGATGGACTACATTCCTTAAGTACGAAAAGTGATTAGAATAAGCCTTGGGATGAACAAAATAACCTTATTGTTAAATTAATGACACAAATGCCCTTATTGGATGAACTACATTCTTTAAGTACGAAAAGTGATTAGAATAAGCCGTGAGATGCACAAAATGACGTATATGTTCATCCAATGACACAAATGCACTTATTGGATGAACTACATTCCTTAAATATGAAAAGTGATTAGAATTATCCTTGGGATGCACAAAATGACGTAAATGTTCATCCAATGACACAAATTCACTTATTGGATGAATTACATCCTTAAGTACGAAAAGTGATTAGAATAAGCTTTGGGATGCACAAAATGACCTAAATATTAAATTAATGACACAAACGTTCTTATTGGATGAACTATGTTCCTTAATTACGAAAAGTGATTAGAATAAGCCTTGGGATGCACAAAATGGCGTAAATGTTCATCCAATGACACAAATGCACTTACTGGATGGACTACATTCCTTAAGTACGAAAGGTGATTGGAATAAGCCTTGGGATGCACAAAATGACGTATATGTTCATCCAATGACACAAATGCACTTATTGGATGAACTACATTCCTTAAATATGAAAAGTGATTAGAATTAGCCTTGGGATGAACAAAATGACGTAAATGTTCATCCAATGAGACAAATGCACTTATTGGATGAACTACATTCCTTAAGTACGAAAAGTGATTAGAATAAGCCTTGGGATGTAAAAAATGACGTAAATGTTCATCCAAAGAGATAAATGCACTTATTGGATTAACTACATTTCTTAAGTTCGAAAAGTGAAGAGAATAAGCCTTGGGATGCCCAAAATGACCTAAATGTTAAATTAATGACACAAACGCGTTTATCGGATATACTACATTCCTTAAGTACGAAAAGTAATTAGAATAAGCCTTGGGATGCACAAAATGACGTATATGTTCATCCAATGACACAAATGCACTTATTGGATGAACTACATCTCTTAAGTACAAAAAGTGATTAGAATAAGCCTTGGGATGCACAAAATGACGTAAATGTTCATCCAATGACACAAATGCCCCTATTGGATGAACTATATTCCTTAAGTATGAAAACTGATTCGAATAAGGCTTGGGATACGTAAAATGACGTAAATGTTCATCCGATGACAAAAATGCACTAATTGGATGAACTACATTCCTTAAGTACGAAAAGTGATTAGAATAACCCTTGGGATGCAAAAAATGACGTAAATGTTCATCCAATGAGATAAATGCACTTATTGGATTAACTACATTCCTTAAGTACGAAAAGTGATTAGAATAAGCCTTGGGATGCACAAAATGACTTAAATGTTAAATTAATGACACAAACAAGCTTATTGGATGAACTACATTCCTTAAGTACGAAAAGTGATTAGAATAAGCTTTGGGAAGCACAAAATGACGTAAATGTTCATCCAATGACACAAATGCACTTATTGGATGAACTACATCCTAAAGTACGAAAAGTGATTAGAATAAGCCTTGGGATGCATAAAATGACGTAAATATTACATTAAAGACACAAACGTTCTTATTGGATGAACTACACTTCTTAAGTACGAAAAGTGATTAGAATTAGCCTTGGGATACACAAAATGACCTAAATGTTCATCCAATGACACAAATGCACTTATTGGATGAACTACATTCCTTAAGTACGAAAAGTGATTA
>JBBPBO010001985.1:45559037-45630361 GCA_037974295.1 Cicer cuneatum
GATGCACAAAATGACGTATATGTTCATCCAATGACACAAATGCACTTATTGGATGAACTACATTCCTTAAATATGAAAAGTGATTAGAATTAGCCTTGGGATGAACAAAATGACGTAAATGTTCATCCAATGAGACAAATGCACTTATTGGATGAACTACATTCCTTAAGTACGAAAAGTGATTAGAATAAGCCTTGGGATGTAAAAAATGACGTAAATGTTCATCCAAAGAGATAAATGCACTTATTGGATTAACTACATTTCTTAAGTTCGAAAAGTGAAGAGAATAAGCCTTGGGATGCCCAAAATGACCTAAATGTTAAATTAATGACACAAATGCACTTATTGGATGAACTACATTCTTTAAGTACGAAAAGTGATTAGAATAAGCCTTGAGATGCACAAAATGACGTATATGTTCATCCTATGACACAAACGCGCTTATTGGATGAACTACGTTCCTTATGTACGAAAAGTGATTAGGATAAGCCTTGGGATGCACAAAATGACGTCAATGTTCATCCAATGACACAAACGCGCTTATTGGATGAACTACATTCCTTAAGTACGAAAAGTGATTAAAATAAATCTTGGGATGCACAAAATGACGTAAATGTTCATCCAATGACACAAATGCACTTATTGGAAGAACTACATTCCTTAAGTACGAAAAGTGATTAGAATAAGCCTTGGTATGAACAAAATGACGTAAATGTTAATCCAATGAGAAAAATGCACTTATTTTATGAACTACATTCCTTAAGTACGAAAAGTGATTAGCATAAGCCTTGGGATGCACAAAATGAAGTATATGTTCATCCAATGAGACAAATGCACTTATTGGATGAACTACATTCCTTCAGTACGAAAAGTGATTAGAATAAGTCTTGGGATGCACAAAATGACGTAAATGTTCATCGAATATAACCAATGCGCTTATTGGATGAAATAAATTCCTGAAGTACGAAAAGTGATTTGAATAAGCCTTGGGATGAACAAAATAACCTAATTGTTAAATTAATGACACAAATGCCCTTATTGGATGAACTATATTCTTTAAGTACGAAAAGTGATTAGAATAAGCCGTGAGATGCACAAAATGACTTATATGTTCATCCTATGACACAAACACGCTTATTGGATGAATTTTATTCCTTAAGTACGAAAAGTGATTAGAATAAGCCTTGGGATGCACAAAACGACGTAAATGTTCATCCAATGAGACAAATGCACTTATTGGATGAACTACATTCTTAAGTACGAAAAGTGATTAGAATAAGCCTTGGGATGCAGAAAATGACGTAACTGTTCATCCGATGACACAAATGCACTTATTCGATGAACTACATTCCTTAATTACGAAAAATGGTTAGAATAAGCCTTTGGATACATGACACAAATGCACTTATTGGATGAACTACATTCCTTAAGTCCGAAAAGTGATTAGAATAAGCCTTGGGATGCAGAAAATGACCTAAATGTTACATTAATGACACAAATGCACTTATTGGATGAAATATATTCCTTAAGTACGAAAAGTGATTATAATAAGCCTTGGGATGCTCAAAATGACGTAAATGTTCATCCAATGACACAAATGCACTTATTGAATGAACTACATCCCTAAGTACGAAAAGTGATTAGAATAATCCTTGAGATGCACAAAATGACGTAAATATTCATCCAATGACACAAAAGCGCTTATTGGATGAACTACATCCCTTAAGTACGAAAAGTAATTTGAATAAGCCTTGGGACGAAAAAAATGACGTAAATGTTCATCCAATGAGACAAACACACTTATTGGATCAACTACATTCCTTATGTACGGAAAGTGATTAGAATAAGCCTTGGGATGCACAAAATGACGTAAATGTTCATCCAATGACACAAACGCGCTTATTGGATGAACTACATTCCGTAATTACGAAAAGTGATTAGAATAAGTCTTGGGATGCACAAAATGACGTAAATGTTCATCCAATGACACAAATGCACTTATTGGATGAATTACATCCATAAGTACGAAAAGTGATTAGAATAAGCTTTGGGATGCACAAAATGACCTAAATGTTAAATTAATGACACAAACGTTCTTATTGGATGAACTATGTTCCTTAATTACGAAAAGTGATTAGAATAAGCCTTGGGATGCACAAAATGGCGTAAATGTTCATCCAATGACACAAATGCACTTATTGGATGGACTACATTCCTTAAGTACGAAAAGTGATTAGAATAAGCCTTGGGATGAACAAAATAACCTTATTGTTAAATTAATGACACAAATGCCCTTATTGGATGAACTACATTCTTTAAGTACGAAAAGTGATTAGAATAAGCCGTGAGATGCACAAAATGACGTATATGTTCATCCAATGACACAAATGCACTTATTGGATGAACTACATTCCTTAAATATGAAAAGTGATTAGAATTAGCCTTGGGATGAACAAAATGACGTAAATGTTCATCCAATGAGACAAATGCACTTATTGGATGAACTACATTCCTTAAGTACGAAAAGTGATTAGAATAAGCCTTGGGATGTAAAAAATGACGTAAATGTTCATCCAAAGAGATAAATGCACTTATTGGATTAACTACATTTCTTAAGTTCGAAAAGTGAAGAGAATAAGCCTTGGGATGCCCAAAATGACCTAAATGTTAAATTAATGACACAAACGCGTTTATCGGATATACTACATTCCTTAAGTACGAAAAGTAATTAGAATAAGCCTTGGGATGCACAAAATGACGTATATGTTCATCCAATGACACAAATGCACTTATTGGATGAACTACATCTCTTAAGTACAAAAAGTGATTAGAATAAGCCTTGGGATGCACAAAATGACGTAAATGTTCATCCAATGACACAAATGCCCCTATTGGATGAACTATATTCCTTAAGTATGAAAACTGATTCGAATAAGGCTTGGGATACGTAAAATGACGTAAATGTTCATCCGATGACAAAAATGCACTAATTGGATGAACTACATTCCTTAAGTACGAAAAGTGATTAGAATAACCCTTGGGATGCAAAAAATGACGTAAATGTTCATCCAATGAGATAAATGCACTTATTGGATTAACTACATTCCTTAAGTACGAAAAGTGATTAGAATAAGCCTTGGGATGCACAAAATGACTTAAATGTTAAATTAATGACACAAACAAGCTTATTGGATGAACTACATTCCTTAAGTACGAAAAGTGATTAGAATAAGCTTTGGGAAGCACAAAATGACGTAAATGTTCATCCAATGACACAAATGCACTTATTGGATGAACTACATCCTAAAGTACGAAAAGTGATTAGAATAAGCCTTGGGATGCATAAAATGACGTAAATATTACATTAAAGACACAAACGTTCTTATTGGATGAACTACACTTCTTAAGTACGAAAAGTGATTAGAATTAGCCTTGGGATACACAAAATGACCTAAATGTTCATCCAATGACACAAATGCACTTATTGGATGAACTACATTCCTTAAGTACGAAAAGTGATTAGAATAAGCCTTGGGATGCACAAAATGACGTATATGTGCATCCAATGACACAAATGCACTTATTGGATGAACTACAGTTCTTAAGTACGAAAAGTGAATTGAATAAGCCTAGGGATCCACAAAATGACGTAAATGTTCATCCAATGAGACAAATGCACTTATTGGGTGAACTACATTCCTTAAGTACGAAAAGTGATTAGAATAAGCCTTGGGATGCACAGAATAACGTAAATGTTAAATTAATGACACAAACGCTCTTATTGGATGAATTACATTCCTTAAGTACTAAAAGTGAATAGAATAAGGCTTGGGATGCACAAAATGACGTATATGTTCATCCAATGACACAAATGCAGTTATTGGATGAACTCCATCCTTAAGTACTAAAAGTGATTAGAATAAGCCTTGGGATTCACAAAATGACGTAAATGTTCACCCAATGACCCAAATGCACTTGTTGGATGAAATACATTCCTTAAGTACGAAAAGTGATTAGAATAAGCCTTGGGATGCACAAAATATCTTAAATGTTAAATTAATGACACAAACGTTCTTATTGGATGAACTACAATCCTTAAGTACGAAAAGTGATTAGAATAAGCCTTGGGATGCACAAAATGACGTAAATGTTCATCCAATGACACAAATGCACTTATTGGATGAACTACATTCCTTAAATACCAAAAGTGAATAGAATCAGCCTTAGAAACCACAAAATGACCTAAATGTTAAATTAATGACACAAACGCATTTATTGGATATACTACATTCCTTAAGTACGAAAAGTGATGAGAATAAGCCTTGGGATGCACAAAATGACGTATATGTTCAACCAATGACACAAATGCACTTATTGGATGAACTACAGTTCTTAAGTACGAAAAGTGAATTGAATAAGCCTTGGGATCCACAAAATGACGTAAATGTTCATCCAATGAGACAAATGAACTTATTGGATGAACTACATTCCTTAAGTACGAAAAGTGATTAGAATAAGCCTTGGGATGCACAAAATGATGTATATGTTCATCCAATGACACAAATGCACTTATTGGATGAACTACATCCTTAAGTACTAAAAGTGATTGGAATAAGCCTTGGGATTTACAAAATGACGTAAATGTTCATCCAATGACCCAAATGCACTTGTTGGATGAAATACATTCCTTAAGTATGAAAAGTGATTAGAATAAGCCTTGGGATGCACAAAATGACATATATCTTCATCCAATGACACAAATGTACTTATTGGACAAACTACATTCCTTAAATACGAAAAGTCATTAAAATAAGCCTTGGGATGCACAAAATGACGTAAATGTTCATCCAATAAACCAAATGCCCTTATCCGATGAACTACATTCCTTAAGTACGAAAAGTGATTCGAATAAGCCTTGGGATGCACAAAATGACGTATATGTTCATCCAATGACACAAATGCACTTATTCGATGAACTACATTTCTTAAGTACGAAAAGTGATTAGAATACGCCTTGGGATGCACAAAATGACGTAAATGTTCATCCAATGACACAAATGCCCTTATTGGATGAACTACATTCCTTAAGTACGAAAAGTGATTCGAATATGCCTTGGGATGCATAAAATGACGTATATGTTCATCCAATGACACAAATGCACTTATTGGATGAACTACATTCCTTAAGTACGAAAAGTGATTAGAATAAGCCTTGGGATGCACAAAATGACGTAAATGTTCATCCAATGAGACAAATGCACTTATTGGATGAACTACATTCCTTAAGTACGAAAAGTGATTAGAATAAGCCTTGGGATGCAAAAAATAACGTAAATGTTCATCCAATGAGACAAATGCACTTATTGGATGAACTACATTCCTTAAGTACGAAGAGTGATTAGAATAAGCCTTGGGATGCAAAAAATAAGGTAAATGTTCGTCCAATGAGACAAATGCACTTATTGGATGAACTACATTCCTTAAGTACCAAAAGTGAATAGAATCAGCCTTAGAATGCACAAAATGACCTAAATGTTAAATTAATGACAGAAACGCGTTTATTGGATATACTACATTGCTTAAGTACGAAAAGTGATTAGAATAAGCCTTGGGATGCAAAAAATGACGTATATGTTCATCCAATGACACAAATGCACTTATTGGATGAACTACAGTTCTTAAGTACGAAAAGTGAATTGAATAAGCCTTGGGATCCACAAAATGACGTAAATGTTCATCCAATGAGACAAATGAACTTATTGGATGAACTACATTCCTTAAGTACGAAAAGTGATTAGAATAAGCCTTGGGATGCACAAAATAACGTATATGTTTATCCAATGACACAAATGTACTTATTGGACAAACTAAATTCCTTAAATACGAAAAGTGATTAGAATAAGCTTTGGGATGCACTAAATGACGTAAATTTTTATCCAATGACACAAATGCCCTTATTGGATGAACTACATTCCTTAAGTACGAAAAGTGATTCGAATATGCCTTGGGATGCATAAAATGACATAAATGTTCGTCCAATGACACAAATGCACTTATTGGATGAACTAAGTTCCATAAGTACGAAAAGTGATTAGAATAAGCCTTGGGATGCACAAAATGACATAAATGTTAAATTAATGACACAAACGCAAAGATATTAGAATAAGCCTTGGGATGCACAAAATGACGTAAATCTTTATCCAATGACAAAAATGCACTTATTGGATGAACTACATCTTTAAGTACGAAAAGTGATTAGAATAAGCCTTGGGATGCACAAAATGATGGAAATGTTAAATTAATGACACAAATGCGCTTATTGGATGAACTACATTCCTTAAGTACGAAAAGTGATTAGAATAAGCCTTGGGATGCACAAAATGACGTAAATGTTCATCCAATGACACAAATGCACTTATTGGATGAACTACATTCCTTAAGTACGAAAAGTGATTAGAATAAGCCATGGGATGCACAAAATGACGTATATGTTCATCCAATGACACCAATGCACTTTATGGATGGACAACATTCCTAAAATACGAAAAGTGATTAGAATAAGCCTTGGGATGCAAAAAATAACGTAAATGTTCGTCCAATGAGACAAATGCACTTATTGGATGAACGACATTCCTTAAGTACGAAAAGTGATTAGAATGAGCCTTGGGATGCAGAACATGACCTAAATGTTAAATTGATGACACAAACGCGTTTATTGAATATACTACATTCCTTAAGTACGAAAAGTGATTAGAATAAGCCTTGGGATGCACAAAATGACGTATATGTTCATCCAATAACACAAATGTACTTATGGGATGAACTACATTCCTTAAGTACGAAAAGTGATTAGAATAAGCCTTGGGATGCACAAAATGACGTAAATGTTCATCCAATAAAACAAATGACCTTATTGGATGAACTACATTCCTTAAGTACGAAAAGTGATTCGAATAAGCCTTGGGATGCACAAAATGACGTAAATGTTCATCTGATGACACAAACGCGCTTATTGGATGAACTAGATTCCTTAAGTACGAAAAGTGATTAAAATAAGCCTTGGGATGCACAAAATGACGTATATGTTCATCCAATGACACAAATGCACTTATTTGATGAACTACATTCCTTAAGTACGAAAAGTGATTAGAATAAGCCTTGGGATGCACAAAATGACGTAAATGTTCATCCAATGACACAAATGCACTTATTGGATGGACTACATTCCTTAAGTACGAAAAGTAATTAGAATAAGCATTGGGATGCACAAAATGACGTAAATGTTCGTCCAATGAGAAAAATGCACTTATTGGATGAACTACATTCCTTAAGTACGAAAAGTGATTAGAATAAGCCCGGGGATGCACAAAATGACCTAAATGTTGAATTAATGACACAAACGCGCTTATTGGATGAACTACATTCCTTAAGTACGAAAAGTGATTAGAATAAGCCTTGGGATGCACAAAATGGCGTAAAGGTTCATCCAATAACACAAATGCACTTATTGGATGAACTACATTCCTTAAGTACGAAAAGTGATTCGAATAAGCCATGGGATGCACAAAATGACGTATATGTTCATCCAATGACACAAATGCAGTTATTGGATGAACTACAATCCTTAAGTACGAAAAGTGATTAGAATAAGCCTTGGGATGCACAAAATGACGTAAATGTTCATCCAATGAGACAAATACACTTATTGGATGAACTACATTCCTTAAGTACGAAAAGTGATTAGAATAAGCCTTGGGATGCAAAAAATAACGTAAATGTTCATCCAATGAGACAAATGCACTTATTGGATGAACTACATTCCTTAAGTACGAAGAGTGATTAGAATAAGCCTTGGGATGCAAAAAATAACGTAAATGTTCGTCCAATGAGACAAATGCACTTATTGGATGAACTACATTCCTTAAATACCAAAAGTGAATAGAATCAGCCTTAGAAACCACAAAATGACCTAAATGTTAAATTAATGACACAAACGCATTTATCTGATATACTACATTCCTTAAGTACGAAGAGTGATTAGAATAAGCCTTGGGACGCACAAAATGACGTATATGTTCAACCAATGACACAAATGCACTTAATGGATGAACTACAGTTCTTAAGTACGAAAAGTGAATTGAATAAGCCTTGGGATCCACAAAATGACGTAAATGTTCATCCAATGAGACAAATGAACTTATTGGATGAACTACATTCCTTAAGTACGAAAAGTGATTAGAATAAGCCTTGGGATGCACAAAATGACGTATATGTTCATCCAATGACACAAATGCACTTATTGGATGAACTACATCCTTAAGTACTAAAAGTGATTAGAATAAGCCTTGGGATTCACAAAATGACGTAAATGTTCATCCAATGACCCAAATGAACTTGTTGGATGAAATACATTCCTTAAGTATGAAAAGTGATTAGAATAAGCCTTGGGATGCACAAAATGACGTTTATGTTCATCCAATGACACAAATGTACTTACTCGACAAACTACATTCCTTAAATACGAAAAGTGATAAAAATAAGCCTTGGGATGCACAAAATGACGTAAATGTTCATCCAATAAAACAAATGCCCGTATCCGATGAACTACATTCCTTAAGTACGAAAAGTGATTCGAATAAGCCTTGGGATGCACAAAATGACGTATATGTTCATCCAATGACACAAATGCACTTATTGGATGAACTACATTTCTTAAGTACGAAAAGTGATTAGAATACGCCTTGGGATGCACAAAATGACGTAAATGTTCATCCAATGACACAAATGCCCTTATTGGATGAACTACATTCCTTAAGTACGAAAAGTGATTCGAATATGCCTTGGGATGCATAAAATGACGTATATGTTCATCCAATGACACAAATGCACTTATTGGATGAACTACATTCCTTAAGTACGAAAAGTGATTAGAATAAGCCTTGGGATGCACAAAATGACGTAAATGTTCATCCAATGAGACAAATGCACTTATTGGATGAACTACATTCCTTAAGTACGAAAAGTGATTAGAATAAGCCTTGGGATGCAAAAAATAACGTAAATGTTCATCCAATGAGACAAATGCACTTATTGGATGAACTACATTCCTTAAGTACGAAGAGTGATTAGAATAAGCCTTGGGATGCAAAAAATAACGTAAATGTTCGTCCAATGAGACAAATGCACTTATTGGATGAACTACATTCCTTAAATACCAAAAGTGAATAGAATCAGCCTTAGAAACCACAAAATGACCTAAATGTTAAATTAATGACACAAACGCATTTATCTGATATACTACATTCCTTAAGTACGAAGAGTGATTAGAATAAGCCTTGGGACGCACAAAATGACGTATATGTTCAACCAATGACACAAATGCACTTAATGGATGAACTACAGTTCTTAAGTACGAAAAGTGAATTGAATAAGCCTTGGGATCCACAAAATGACGTAAATGTTCATCCAATGAGACAAATGAACTTATTGGATGAACTACATTCCTTAAGTACGAAAAGTGATTAGAATAAGCCTTGGGATGCACAAAATGACGTATATGTTCATCCAATGACACAAATGCACTTATTGGATGAACTACATCCTTAAGTACTAAAAGTGATTAGAATAAGCCTTGGGATTCACAAAATGACGTAAATGTTCATCCAATGACCCAAATGAACTTGTTGGATGAAATACATTCCTTAAGTATGAAAAGTGATTAGAATAAGCCTTGGGATGCACAAAATGACGTTTATGTTCATCCAATGACACAAATGTACTTACTCGACAAACTACATTCCTTAAATACGAAAAGTGATAAAAATAAGCCTTGGGATGCACAAAATGACGTAAATGTTCATCCAATAAAACAAATGCCCGTATCCGATGAACTACATTCCTTAAGTACGAAAAGTGATTCGAATAAGCCTTGGGATGCACAAAATGACGTATATGTTCATCCAATGACACAAATGCACTTATTGGATGAACTACATTTCTTAAGTACGAAAAGTGATTAGAATACGCCTTGGGATGCACAAAATGACGTAAATGTTCATCCAATGACACAAATGCCCTTATTGGATGAACTACATTCCTTAAGTACGAAAAGTGATTCGAATATGCCTTGGGATGCATAAAATGATGTATATGTTCATCCAATGACACAAATGCACTTATTGGATGAACTACATTCCTTAAGTACGAAAAGTGATTAGAATAAGCCTTGGGATGCAAAAAATAACGTAAATGTTCATCCAATGAGACAAATGCACTTATTGGATGAACTACATTCCTTAAGTACGAAGAGTGATTAGAATAAGCCTTGGGATGCAAAAAATAACGTAAATGTTCGTCCAATGAGACAAATGCACTTATTGGATGAACTACATTCCTTAAGTACCAAAAGTGAA
Organism: Cicer cuneatum; assembly: GCA_037974295.1. Taxonomy (NCBI): domain Eukaryota; kingdom Viridiplantae; phylum Streptophyta; class Magnoliopsida; order Fabales; family Fabaceae; genus Cicer; species Cicer cuneatum. Next base: position 45,569,450 of record JBBPBO010001985.1, read on the forward strand.
TAGAATCAGCCTTAGAATGTACAAAACGACCTAAATGTTAAATTAATGACACAAACACGTTTATTGGATATACTACATTCCTTAAGTACGAAAAGTGATTAGAATAAGCCTTGGGATGCACAAAATGACGTATATGTTCATCCAATGACACAAATGCACTTATTGGATGAACTACATTCCTTAAGTACGAAAAGTGATTCGAATAAGCCTTGGGATGCACAAAATGACGTATATGTTCATCTAATGACACAAATGCACTTATTGGATGAACTACATTTCTTAAGTACGAAAAGTGATTAGAATAAGCCTTGGGATGCACAATATGACCTAAATGTTTAATTAAAGACACAAACGCGCCTATTGGATGAACTACATTCCTTATGTACGAAAAGTGATTAGAATAAGCTTTCGGATGCACAAAATAACGTAAATGTTAAATTAATGACACAAACGCGCTTATTGGATGAAGTCCATTTTTTAAGTGAGAAAAGTGATTAGAATATACCCCGGGATGCACAAAATGACGTATATGTTCATCCAATAACACAAATGCACTTATTGGATGAACTACATTCCTTTAGTACGAAAAGTGATTAGAATAAGCGTTGGGATGCACAAAATGACCTAAATGTTAAATTAATGACACAAACGCGCTTATTGGATGAAGTCCATTCTTTAAGTGAGAAAAGTGATTAGAATAAACCCCGGGATGCACAAAAGGACGTATATGTTCATCCAATAACACAAATGCACTTATTGGATGAACTACATTCCTTTAGTACGAAAAGTGATTAGAATAAGCCTTGGGATGCACAAAATGACGTAAATGTTCATCCAATGAAACAAATGCACTTATTGTATGAACTACATTCGTTAAGTACGAAAAGTGATTAGAATAAGCCTTGGGATGCAAAAAATGACGTAAATGTTCATCCGATGACACAAACGCGCTTATTCGATAAACTACATTCCTTAAGTACGAAAAGTGATTAGAATTAGCCTTGGGATCCACAAAATGACGTAAATGTTCATCCAATGACACAAATGCACTTATTGGATGAACTACATTCGTTAAGTACGACAAATGATTAGAATAAGCCTTGGGATTCACAAAATGACGTAAATGTTCATCCAATGACACAAATGCACTTATTGGACGAACTACATCTTTAAGTACATAAAGTGACTAGAATAAGCCTTGGGATGCACAAAATGACGTATATGTTCATCCAATGACACAAATGCACTTATTGGATGAACTACAGTTCTTAAGTACGAAAAGTGAATTGAATAAGCCTTGGGATCCACAAAATGACATAAATGTTCATCCAATGAGACAAATGCACTTATTGGATGAACTATATTCCTTAAGTACGAAAAGTGATTAGAATAAGCCATGGCATGCACAGAATAACGTAAATGTTAAATTAATGACACAAACGCTCTTATTGGATGAATTACATTCCTTAAGTACTAAAAGTGATTAGAATAAGCCTTGGGATGCACAAAATGACGTAAATGTTCATCCAATGACACAAATGCACTTATTGGATGAACTACATTCGTTAAGTACGACAAATGATTAGAATAAGCCTTAGGATTCACAAAATGACGTAAATGTTCATCCAATGACACAAATGCACTTATTGGATGACCTACATTCCTTAAGTACGAAAAGTGATTAGAATAAGCCTTACGATTCACAAAACGACGTAAATGTTCATCCAATGACACAAATGAACTTGTTGGATGAAATACATTCCTTAAGTACGAAAAGTGATTTGAATAAGCCTTGGGATGCACAAAATAACGTAAATGTTAAATCAATGACACAAATGCACTTATTGGATGAACTATGTTCCTAAAGTACAAAAAAGTGATTAGAATAAGCCTTGGGATGCACAAAATGACGTAAATGTTCATCCATTGACACAAACCCGCATATTGGATAAACTACATTCCTTACGTACGAATAGTGATTATAATAAGCCATGTGATGCACAAAATGACGTAAATGTTCATCCAATGACACAAACGCGCTTATTGGATAAACAAGATTCCTTAAGTATGAAAAGTGACTAGAATGAGCCTTGGGATCCACAAAATGACGTAAATGTTCATCCAATGACACAAATGCACTTATTGGATGCACTACATTCCTTAAGTACGAAAAGTGATTAGAATAAGCCTTTGGATGCACAAAACGACGTAAATGTTCATCCAATGACACAAATGCATTTATTGGATGAACTATATTCCTTAAGTACGAAAAGTGATTAGAATAAGCCTTGGGATGCACAAAATGACCTGAATGTTGAATTAATGACACAAACGCTCTTATTAGATGAACTACATTCCTTAAGTACGAAAAGTGATTAGAATAAGCCTTCGGATGCACAAAATAAGGAAAATGTTAAACTAATGACACAAACGCTCTTATTGGATGAACTACATTCCTTAAGTACGAAAAGTGATTAGAATAAGCCTTCGGATGCACAAAATAACGTAAATGTTAAATTAGTGACACAAACGCTCTTATTGGATGAACTACATTCCTTAAGTACGAAAACTGATTAGAATAAGCCTTGGGATGCACAAAATGACGTAAATGTTCATCCAATGACACAAATGCACTTATTGGATGAACTACATCCTTAAGTACGAAAGGTGATTAGAATAAGCCTTGGCATGCACAAAATGACCTAAATGTTTAATCAATGACACAAACGCGCTTATTGAATGAACTACATTCCTTAAATACAAAAAGTGATTAGAATAAGCCTTGGGATTCACAAAATGACGTAAATGATCATCCAATGACACAAATTTAATTATTGGATGAACTACATTCCTTAAACACGAAATGTGATAAGAATAAGCCTTGGGATGCACAAAATGACGTAAATGTTCATCCAATAACACAAATGCACTTGTTGGATGAACTATATCCTTAAGTACGAAAAGTGATTAGAATAAACCTTGGGATGCACAAAATGACGTAAATTTTCATCCAATGACACAAATGCAGTTATTGGATAAACTAGATTCGATAAGTACGAAAAGTGATTAGAATAAGCATTGGGATGCACAAAATGACGTAAGTGTTCGTCCAATGACACAAATGCACTTATTGGATGAACTACATCCTTAAGTACTAAAAGTGATTAGAATAAGCCTTGGGATTCACAAAATGACGTAAATGTTCATCCAATGACCCAAATGAACTTGTTGGATGAAATACATTCCTTAAGTATGAAAAGTGATTAGAATAAGCCTTGGGATGCACAAAATGACGTATATGTTCATCCAATGACACAAATGTACTTATTCGACAAACTACATTCCTTAAATACGAAAAGTGATAAAAATAAGCCTTGGGATGCACAAAATGACGTAAATGTTCATCCAATAAAACAAATGCCCGTATCCGATGAACTACATTCCTTAAGTACGAAAAGTGATTCGAATAAGCCTTGGGATGCACAAAATGACGTATATGTTCATCCAATGACACAAATGCACTTATTGGATGAACTACATTTCTTAAGTACGAAAAGTGATTAGAATAAGCCTTGGGATGCACAATATGACCTAAATGTTTAATTAAAGACACAAACGCGCCTATTGGATGAACTACATTCCTTATGTACGAAAAGTGATTAGAATAAGCTTTCGGATGCACAAAATAACGTAAATGTTAAATTAATGACACAAACGCGCTTATTGGATGAAGTCCATTTTTTAAGTGAGAAAAGTGATTAGAATATACCCCGGGATGCACAAAATGACGTATATGTTCATCCAATAACACAAATACACTTATTGGATGAACTACATTCCTTTAGTACGAAAAGTGATTAGAATAAGCGTTGGGATGCACCAAATGACCTAAATGTTAAATTAATGACACAAACGCGCTTATTGGATGAAGTCCATTCTTTAAGTGAGAAAAGTGATTAGAATAAACCCCGGGATGCACAAAAGGACGTATATGTTCATCCAATAACACAAATGCACTTATTGGATGAACTACATTCCTTTAGTACGAAAAGTGATTAGAATAAGCCTTGGGATGCACAAAATGACGTAAATGTTCATCCAATGAAACAAATGCACTTATTGTATGAACTACATTCGTTAAGTACGAAAAGTGATTAGAATAAGCCTTGGGATGCAAAAAATGACGTAAATGTTCATCCGATGACACAAACGCGCTTATTCGATAAACTACATTCCTTAAGTACGAAAAGTGATTAGAATTAGCCTTGGGATCCACAAAATGACGTAAATGTTCATCCAATGACACAAATGCACTTATTGGATGAACTACATTCGTTAAGTACGACAAATGATTAGAATAAGCCTTGGGATTCACAAAATGACGTAAATGTTCATCCAATGACACAAATGCACTTATTGGACGAACTACATCTTTAAGTACATAAAGTGACTAGAATAAGCCTTGGGATGCACAAAATGACGTATATGTTCATCCAATGACACAAATGCACTTATTGGATGAACTACAGTTCTTAAGTACGAAAAGTGAATTGAATAAGCCTTGGGATCCACAAAATGACATAAATGTTCATCCAATGAGACAAATGCACTTATTGGATGAACTATATTCCTTAAGTACGAAAAGTGATTAGAATAAGCCATGGCATGCACAGAATAACGTAAATGTTAAATTAATGACACAAACGCTCTTATTGGATGAATTACATTCCTTAAGTACTAAAAGTGATTAGAATAAGCCTTGGGATGCACAAAATGACGTAAATGTTCATCCAATGACACAAATGCACTTATTGGATGAACTACATTCGTTAAGTACGACAAATGATTAGAATAAGCCTTAGGATTCACAAAATGACGTAAATGTTCATCCAATGACACAAATGCACTTATTGGATGACCTACATTCCTTAAGTACGAAAAGTGATTAGAATAAGCCTTACGATTCACAAAACGACGTAAATGTTCATCCAATGACACAAATGAACTTGTTGGATGAAATACATTCCTTAAGTACGAAAAGTGATTTGAATAAGCCTTGGGATGCACAAAATAACGTAAATGTTAAATCAATGACACAAATGCACTTATTGGATGAACTATGTTCCTAAAGTACAAAAAAGTGACTAGAATAAGCCTTGGGATGCACAAAATGACGTAAATGTTCATCCATTGACACAAACCCGCATATTGGATAAACTACATTCCTTACGTACGAATAGTGATTATAATAAGCCATGTGATGCACAAAATGACGTAAATGTTCATCAATTGACACAAACGCGCTTATTGGATAAACAAGATTCCTTAAGTATGAAAAGTGACTAGAATGAGCCTTGGGATCCACAAAATGACGTAAATGTTCATCCAATGACACAAATGCACTTATTGGATACACTACATTCCTTAAGTACGAAAAGTGATTAGAATAAGCCTTTGGATGCACAAAACGACGTAAATGTTCATCCAATGACACAAATGCACTTATTGGATGAACTATATTCCTTAAGTACGAAAAGTGATTAGAATAAGCCTTGGGATGCACAAAATGACCTGAATGTTGAATTAATGACACAAACGCTCTTATTAGATGAACTACATTCCTTAAGTACGAAAAGTGATTAGAATAAGCCTTCGGATGCACAAAATAAGGAAAATGTTAAACTAATGACACAAACGCTCTTATTGGTTGAACTACATTCCTTAAGTACGAAAAGTGATTAGAATAAGCCTTCGGATGCACAAAATAACGTAAATGTTAAATTAGTGACACAAACGCTCTTATTGGATGAACTACATTCCTTAAGTACGAAAACTGATTAGAATAAGCCTTGGGATGCACAAAATGACGTAAATGTTCATCCAATGACACAAATGCACTTATTGGATGAACTACATCCTTAAGTACGAAAGGTGATTAGAATAAGCCTTGGCATGCACAAAATGACCTAAATGTTTAATCAATGACACAAACGCGCTTATTGAATGAACTACATTCCTTAAATACAAAAAGTGATTAGAATAAGCCTTGGGATTCACAAAATGACGTAAATGATCATCCAATGACACAAATTTAATTATTGGATGAACTACATTCCTTAAACACGAAATGTGATAAGAATAAGCCTTGGGATGCACAAAATGACGTAAATGTTCATCCAATGACACAAATGCACTTGTTGGATGAACTATATCCTTAAGTACGAAAAATGATTAGAATAAACCTTGGGATGCACAAAATGACGTAAATTTTCATCCAATGACACAAATGCAGTTATTGGATAAACTAGATTCGATAAGTACGAAAAGTGATTAGAATAAGCATTGGGATGCACAAAATGACGTAAGTGTTCGTCCAATGACACAAATAACGTAAATGTTAGATAAATGACACAAACACCCTTATTGGTTGAATTACTTTCCTTAAGTACGAAAAGTGATTAGAATAAGCCTTGGGATGCACAGAATGACCTAAATGTTAAATTAATGACACAAACGCGCTTACTGGATGAACTATATTCCTTAAGTACGAAAAGTGATTAGAATATGCCTTGGGATGCACAAAATGACGTAAATGGTCATCCATATACACAAATGCAAATATTGGATGAACTACATTCCTTAAGTACGAAAAGTGATAAGAATAAGCCTTGGGATGCACAAAATGACGTAAATGTTCATCCATTGACACAAACCCGCATATTGGATAAACTACATTCCTTACGTACGAATAGTGATTATAATAAGCCATGTGATGCACAAAATGACGTAAATGTTCATCAATTGACACAAACGCGCTTATTGGATAAACAAGATTCCTTAAGTATGAAAAGTGACTAGAATGAGCCTTGGGATCCACAAAATGACGTAAATGTTCATCCAATGACACAAATGCACTTATTGGATACACTACATTCCTTAAGTACGAAAAGTGATTAGAATAAGCCTTTGGATGCACAAAACGACGTAAATGTTCATCCAATGACACAAATGCACTTATTGGATGAACTATATTCCTTAAGTACGAAAAGTGATTAGAATAAGCCTTGGGATGCACAAAATGACCTGAATGTTGAATTAATGACACAAACGCTCTTATTAGATGAACTACATTCCTTAAGTACGAAAAGTGATTAGAATAAGCCTTCGGATGCACAAAATAAGGAAAATGTTAAACTAATGACACAAACGCTCTTATTGGATGAACTACATTCCTTAAGTACGAAAAGTGATTAGAATAAGCCTTCGGATGCACAAAATAACGTAAATGTTAAATTAGTGACACAAACGCTCTTATTGGATGAACTACATTCCTTAAGTACGAAAACTGATTAGAATAAGCCTTGGGATGCACAAAATGACGTAAATGTTCATCCAATGACACAAATGCACTTATTGGATGAACTACATCCTTAAGTACGAAAGGTGATTAGAATAAGCCTTGGCATGCACAAAATGACCTAAATGTTTAATCAATGACACAAACGCGCTTATTGAATGAACTACATTCCTTAAATACAAAAAGTGATTAGAATAAGCCTTGGGATTCACAAAATGACGTAAATGATCATCCAATGACACAAATTTAATTATTGGATGAACTACATTCCTTAAACACGAAATGTGATAAGAATAAGCCTTGGGATGCACAAAATGACGTAAATGTTCATCCAATGACACAAATGCACTTGTTGGATGAACTATATCCTTAAGTACGAAAAGTGATTAGAATAAACCTTGGGATGCACAAAATGACGTAAATTTTCATCCAATGACACAAATGCAGTTATTGGATAAACTAGATTCGATAAGTACGAAAAGTGATTAGAATAAGCATTGGGATGCACAAAATGACGTAAGTGTTCGTCCAATGACACAAATGCACTTATTGGATGAACTACATCCTTAAGTACTAAAAGTGATTAGAATAAGCCTTGGGATTCACAAAATGACGTAAATGTTCATCCAATGACCCAAATGAACTTGTTGGATGAAATACATTCCTTAAGTATGAAAAGTGATTAGAATAAGCCTTGGGATGCACAAAATGACGTATATGTTCATCCAATGACACAAATGTACTTATTCGACAAACTACATTCCTTAAATACGAAAAGTGATAAAAATAAGCCTTGGGATGCACAAAATGACGTAAATGTTCATCCAATAAAACAAATGCCCGTATCCGATGAACTACATTCCTTAAGTACGAAAAGTGATTCGAATAAGCCTTGGGATGCACAAAATGACGTATATGTTCATCCAATGACACAAATGCACTTATTGGATGAACTACATTTCTTAAGTACGAAAAGTGATTAGAATAAGCCTTGGGATGCACAATATGACCTAAATGTTTAATTAAAGACACAAACGCGCCTATTGGATGAACTACATTCCTTATGTACGAAAAGTGATTAGAATAAGCTTTCGGATGCACAAAATAACGTAAATGTTAAATTAATGACACAAACGCGCTTATTGGATGAAGTCCATTTTTTAAGTGAGAAAAGTGATTAGAATATACCCCGGGATGCACAAAATGACGTATATGTTCATCCAATAACACAAATGCACTTATTGGATGAACTACATTCCTTTAGTACGAAAAGTGATTAGAATAAGCGTTGGGATGCACAAAATGACCTAAATGTTAAATTAATGACACAAACGCGCTTATTGGATGAAGTCCATTCTTTAAGTGAGAAAAGTGATTAGAATAAACCCCGGGATGCACAAAAGGACGTATATGTTCATCCAATAACACAAATGCACTTATTGGATGAACTACATTCCTTTAGTACGAAAAGTGATTAGAATAAGCCTTGGGATGCACAAAATGACGTAAATGTTCATCCAATGAAACAAATGCACTTATTGTATGAACTACATTCGTTAAGTACGAAAAGTGATTAGAATAAGCCTTGGGATGCAAAAAATGACGTAAATGTTCATCCGATGACACAAACGCGCTTATTCGATAAACTACATTCCTTATGTACGAAAAGTGATTAGAATTAGCCTTGGGATCCACAAAATGACGTAAATGTTCATCCAATGACACAAATGCACTTATTGGATGAACTACATTCGTTAAGTACGACAAATGATTAGAATAAGCCTTGGGATTCACAAAATGACGTAAATGTTCATCCAATGACACAAATGCACTTATTGGACGAACTACATCTTTAAGTACATAAAGTGACTAGAATAAGCCTTGGGATGCACAAAATGACGTATATGTTCATCCAATGACACAAATGCACTTATTGGATGAACTACAGTTCTTAAGTACGAAAAGTGAATTGAATAAGCCTTGGGATCCACAAAATGACATAAATGTTCATCCAATGAGACAAATGCACTTATTGGATGAACTATATTCCTTAAGTACGAAAAGTGATTAGAATAAGCCATGGCATGCACAGAATAACGTAAATGTTAAATTAATGACACAAACGCTCTTATTGGATGAATTACATTCCTTAAGTACTAAAAGTGATTAGAATAAGCCTTGGGATGCACAAAATGACGTAAATGTTCATCCAATGACACAAATGCACTTATTGGATGAACTACATTCGTTAAGTACGACAAATGATTAGAATAAGCCTTAGGATTCACAAAATGACGTAAATGTTCATCCAATGACACAAATGCACTTATTGGATGACCTACATTCCTTAAGTACGAAAAGTGATTAGAATAAGCCTTACGATTCACAAAACGACGTAAATGTTCATCTAATGACACAAATGAACTTGTTGGATGAAATACATTCCTTAAGTACGAAAAGTGATTTGAATAAGCCTTGGGATGCACAAAATAACGTAAATGTTAAATCAATGACACAAATGCACTTATTGGATGAACTATGTTCCTAAAGTACAAAAAAGTGACTAGAATAAGCCTTGGGATGCACAAAATGACGTAAATGTTCATCCATTGACACAAACCCGCATATTGGATAAACTACATTCCTTACGTACGAATAGTGATTATAATAAGCCATGTGATGCACAAAATGACGTAAATGTTCATCAATTGACACAAACGCGCTTATTGGATAAACAAGATTCCTTAAGTATGAAAAGTGACTAGAATGAGCCTTGGGATCCACAAAATGACGTAAATGTTCATCCAATGACACAAATGCACTTATTGGATACACTACATTCCTTAAGTACGAAAAGTGATTAGAATAAGCCTTTGGATGCACAAAACGACGTAAATGTTCATCCAATGACACAAATGCACTTATTGGATGAACTATATTCCTTAAGTACGAAAAGTGATTAGAATAAGCCTTGGGATGCACAAAATGACCTGAATGTTGAATTAATGACACAAACGCTCTTATTAGATGAACTACATTCCTTAAGTACGAAAAGTGATTAGAATAAGCCTTCGGATGCACAAAATAAGGAAAATGTTAAACTAATGACACAAACGCTCTTATTGGATGAACTACATTCCTTAAGTACGAAAAGTGATTAGAATAAGCCTTCGGATGCACAAAATAACGTAAATGTTAAATTAGTGACACAAACGCTCTTATTGGATGAACTACATTCCTTAAGTACGAAAACTGATTAGAATAAGCCTTGGGATGCACAAAATGACGTAAATGTTCATCCAATGACACAAATGCACTTATTGGATGAACTACATCCTTAAGTACGAAAGGTGATTAGAATAAGCCTTGGCATGCACAAAATGACCTAAATGTTTAATCAATGACACAAACGCGCTTATTGAATGAACTACATTCCTTAAATACAAAAAGTGATTAGAATAAGCCTTGGGATTCACAAAATGACGTAAATGATCATCCAATGACACAAATTTAATTATTGGATGAACTACATTCCTTAAACACGAAATGTGATAAGAATAAGCCTTGGGATGCACAAAATGACGTAAATGTTCATCCAATGACACAAATGCACTTGTTGGATGAACTATATCCTTAAGTACGAAAAGTGATTAGAATAAACCTTGGGATGCACAAAATGACGTAAATTTTCATCCAATGACACAAATGCAGTTATTGGATAAACTAGATTCGATAAGTACGAAAAGTGATTAGAATAAGCATTGGGATGCACAAAATGACGTAAGTGTTCGTCCAATGACACAAATGCACTTATTGGATGAACTACATCCTTAAGTACTAAAAGTGATTAGAATAAGCCTTGGGATTCACAAAATGACGTAAATATTCATCCAATGACCCAAATGAACTTGTTGGATGAAATACATTCCTTAAGTACGAACAGTGATTAGAATAATCCTTCGGATGCACACAATAACGTAAATGTTAAATTAATGACACAAATTTACTTATTGGATGAACTACATTCCTTAAGTATGAAAAGTGATTAGAATAAGCCTTGGGATGCACAAAATGACGTACATGTTCATCGAATGATACAAATGCACTTATTGGATGAACTACATTCCTTAAGTACGAAAAGTGATTAGAGTAAGCCTTGGGATGAACAAAATGACGTAAATGTTCATCCAATGATACAAATGCACTTATTGGATGAACTACATCCTTAAGTACGAAAAGTGATTAGAATAAGCCTTGGGATGCAAAAAATGACCTAAATGTTTAATCAATGACACAAAGGCGCTTATTGAATGAACTACATTCCTTAAGTACGAAAAGTGATTAGAATAAGCCTTGGGATGCACAAAATGACGTAAATGTTCATCCAATGACACAAATTTACTTATTGGATGAACTACATTCCTTAACTACGAAAAGTGATTAGAATAAGCCTTGGGATGCACAAAATGACGTTAATGTTCATCCGATGACACAAACGCGCTTATTGGATAAACTAGATTCCTTAGATATGAAAAGTGATTAGAATAAGCCTTGGGATCCACAAAATGACGTAAATGTTCATCCAATGACACAAATGCACTTATTGGATGAACTACATTCCTTAAGTACGAAAAGTGATTAGAATAAGCCTTGGGATTCACAAAATGCCAAAAATGTTTATCCAATGACACAAATGCACTAGTTGGATGAAATACATTGCTTAAGTACGAAAAGTGATTAGAATAAGCCTTCGGATGCACAAAATGACGTAAATGTTAAATTAATGACACAAACGCTCTTATTGGATGAACTACATTCCTTAAGTACGAAAAGTGATTAGAATAAGCCTTGGGATGCACAAAATGACCTAAATGTTGAATTAATGACACAAACGCTCTTATTGGATAAAATACATTCCTTAAGTACGAAAAGTGATTAGAATAAGCCTTGGGATGCACAAAATGACGTAAATGTTCATCCAATGATACAAATGCACTTATTGGATGAACTACATTCCTTAAGTACGAAAAGTGATTATAATAAGCCTTCGAATTCACAAAATGACGTAAATGTTCATCCAATGACACAAATGCACTTGTTGGATGAAATACATTGCTTAAGTACGAAAAGTGATTAGAATAAGCCTTCGGATGCACAAAATGACGTAAATGTTAAATTAATGACACAAACGCTCTTATTGGATGAACTACATTCCTTAAGTACGAAAAGTGATTAGAATAAGCCTTGGGATGCACAAAATGACGTAAATGTTGAATTAATGACACAAACGCTCTTATTGGATAAAATACATTCCTTAAGTACGAAAAGTGATTAGAATAAGCCTTGGGATGCACAAAATGAGCTAAATGTTGAATTAATGACACAAACGCTCTTATTGGATGAACTACGTTCCTTAAGTACGAACAGTGACTAGAATAAGCTTTCGGATGCACAAAATAACGTAAATGTTAAATGAACGACACAAACGCTCTTATTGGTGAACTACATTCCTTAAGTACGAAAAGTGATTAGAATAAGCCTTCGGATGCACAAAATAACGTAAAAATTAAATTAATGACACAAACGCTCTTATTGGATGAACTACATTCCTTAAGTACGAAAAGTGATTAGAATAAGCCTTGGGATGCCTAAAATGACGTAAATTTTCATCAAATGACACAAACGCTCTTATTGGATAAAATACATTCCTTAAGTACGAAAAGTGATTAGAATAAGCCTTGGGATGCACAAAATGAGCTAAATGTTGAATTAATGACACAAACGCTCTTATTGGATGAACTACGTTCCTTAAGTACGAACAGTGATTAGAATAAGCTTTCGGATGCACAAAATAACGTAAATGTTAAATGAACGACACAAACGCTCTTATTGGTGAACTACATTCCTTAAGTACGAAAAGTGATTAGAATAAGCCTTCGGATGCACAAAATAACGTAAAAATTAAATTAATGACACAAACGCTCTTATTGGATGAACTACATTCCTTAAGTACGAAAAGTGATTAGAATAAGCCTTGGGATGCACAAAATGACGTAAATGTTCATCCAATGATACAAATGCACTTATTGGATGAACTACATTCCTTAAGTACGAAAAGTGATTATAATAAGCCTTCGAATTCACAAAATGACGTAAATGTTCATCCAATGACACAAATGCACTTGTTGGATGAAATACATTGCTTAAGTACGAAAAGTGATTAGAATAAGCCTTCGGATGCACAAAATGACGTAAATGTTAAATTAATGACACAAACGCTCTTATTGGATGAACTACATTTCTTAAGTACGAAAAGTGATTAGAATAAGCCTTGGGATGCCTAAAATGACGTAAATTTTCATCAAATGACACAAATGCAGTTATTGCATAAACTCGATTCGATAAGTACGAAAAGTGATTAGAATAAGCCTTGGGATGCACAAAATGACGTAAATGTTCATCCAATGACACAAATGCACTTGTTGGATGAACTATATCCTTAAGTACGAAAAGTGATTAGAATAAACCTTGGGATGCACAAAATGACGTAAATTTTCATCCAATGACACAAATGCAGTTATTGGATAAACTAGATTCGATAAGTACGAAAAGTGATTAGAATAAGCATTGGGATGCACAAAATGATGTAAATGTTCATCCAATGACACAAATGCACTTATTGGATGAACTACATCCTTAAGTACGACAAGTGATTAAAATAAGCCTTGGGATGCACAATATGACCTAAATGTTTAATTAAAGACACAAACGCGCCTATTGGATGAACTACATTCCTTATGTACGAAAAGTGATTAGAATAAGCTTTCGGATGCACAAAATAACGTAAATGTTAAATTAATGACACAAACGCTCTTATTGGATGAATTACATTCCTTAAGTATGAAAAGTGATTAGAATAAGCCTTGGGATGCACAAAATGACGTACATGTTCATCCAATGATACAAATGCACTTATTGGATGAACTACATTCCTTAAGTACGAAAAGTGATTAGAGTAAGCCTTTGGATGAACGAAATGACGTAAATGTTCATCCAATGACACAAATGCACTTATTGGATGAACTACATCCTTAAGTACGAAAGGTGATTAGAATAAGCTTTGGGATGCATAAAATAACGTAAATGTTAAATGAATGCACAAACGCTCTTATTGGATGAACTACATTCCTTAAGTACGAAAAGTGATTAGAATAAGCCTTCGGATGCACAAAATAACGTAAAAATTAAATTAATGACACAAACGCTCTTATTGGATGAACTACATTCCTTAAGTACGAAAAGTGATTAGAATAAGCCTTGGGATGCACAAAATGACGTAAATGTTCATCCAATGATACAAATGCACTTATTGGATGAACTACATTCCTTAAGTACGAAAAGTGATTATAATAAGCCTTCGAATTCACAAAATGACATAAATGTTCATCCAATGACACAAATGCACTTCTTGGATGAAATACATTGCTTAAGTACGAAAAGTGATTAGAATAAGCCTTCGGGTGCACAAAATGACGTAAATGTTAAATTAATGACACAAACGCTCTTATTGGATGAACTACATTCCTTAAGTACGAAAAGTGATTAGAATAAGCCTTGGGATGCCTAAAATGACGTAAATTTTCATCAAATGACACAAATGCAGTTATTGGATAAACTCGATTCGATAAGTACGAAAAGTGATTAGAATAAGCCTTGGGATGCACAAAATGACGTAAATGTTCATCCAATGACACAAATGCACTAGCTGGATGAAATACATTCGTTAAGTACGAAAAGTGATAAGAATAAGCTTTGGGATGCATAAAATAACGTAAATGTTAAATTAGTGACACAAACGCTCTTATTGTATGAACTACATTCCTTAAGTACGAAAAGTGATTAGAATAAGCCTTCGGATGCACAAAATAACGTAAATGTTAAATTAATGACACAAACGCTCTTATTGGATGAACTACATTCCTTAAGTACGAAAAGTGATTAGAATAAGCCTTGGGATGCACAAAATGACGTAAATTTTCATCCAATGACTCAAATGCAGTTATTGGATAAACTAGATTCGATGAGTACGAAAAGCGATTAGAATAAGCCTTGGGATCCACAAAATGACGTAAATGTTCATCCAATGACACAAATGCACTTATAGGATGAACTACATTCCTTAAGTACGAAAAGTGATTAGAATAAGTCTTGAGATGCACAAAAGGACCTAAATGTTTAATCAATGACACAAACGCGCTTATTGAATGAACTACATTCCTTAAATACAAAAAGTGATTAGAATAAGCCTTGGGATTCACAAAATGACGTAAATGATCATCCAATGACACAAATTTAATTATTGGATGAACTACATTCCTTAAACACGAAATGTGATAAGAATAAGCCTTGGGATTCACAAAATGACGTTAATGTTCATCCGATGAGACAAACACGCTTATTGGCTAAACTAGATTCCTTAAGTACGAAAAGTGATATGATTAACCCTTGGGATCCACAAAATGACGTAAATGTTCATCGCATGACACAAATGCACTTATTGGATGAACTACATTCCTTAAGTACGAAAAGTGATTATAATAAGCCTTGGGATTCACAAAATGACGTAAATATTCATCCAATGACACAAATGGACTTGTTGGATGAAATACATTGCTTAAGTACGAAGAGTGATTAGAATAAGCCTTGGGATGCACAAAATGACGTTAATGTTCATCCGATGACACAAACGCTCTTATTGGATGAACTACATTCCTTAAGTACGAAAAGTGATTAGAATAAGCCTTGGGATGCACAAAATGACGTAAATGTTCATCCAATAACACAAATTTACTTATTGGATGAGCTACATTCCTTAAGTACGAAAAGTGATTACAATAAGCCTGGGATGCACAAAATGACGTTAATGTTCATCCGATGACACAAACGCGCTTATGGGATAAACTAGATTCGATAAGTACGAAAAGTGATTAGAATAAGCCTTGGGATCCACAAAATCACGTAAATGTTCATCCAATGACACAAATGCACTTAATGGATGAACTACATTCCTTAAGTACGAAAAGTGATTAGAATAAGCCTTGGGATTCACAAAATGCCGTAAATGTTCATCCAATGACACAAATGCACTAGTTGGATGAAATACATTCCTTAACTACGAAAAGTAATTAGAATAAGCTTTGGGATGCACAAAATAACGTAAATGTTAAATGAACGACACAAACGCTCTTATTGGTGAACTACATTCCTTAAGTACGAAAAGTGATTAGAATAAGCCTTCGGATGCACAAAATAACGTAAAAATTAAATTAATGACACAAACGCTCTTATTGGATGAACTACATTCCTTAAGTACGAAAAGTGATTAGAATAAGCCTTGGGATGCACAAAATGACGTAAATGTTCATCCAATGATACAAATGCACTTATTGGATGAACTACATTCCTTAAGTACGAAAAGTGATTATAATAAGCCTTCGAATTCACAAAATGACGTAAATGTTCATCCAATGACACAAATGCACTTGTTGGATGAAATACATTGCTTAAGTACGAAAAGTGATTAGAATAAGCCTTCGGATGCACAAAATGACGTAAATGTTAAATTAATGACACAAACGCTCTTATTGGATGAACTACATTCCTTAAGTACGAAAAGTGATTAGAATAAGCCTTGGGATGCCTAAAATGACGTAAATTTTCATCAAATGACACAAATGCAGTTATTGGATAAACTCGATTCGATAAGTACGAAAAGTGATTAGAATAAGCCTTGGGATGCACAAAATGACGTAAATGTTCATCCAATGACACAAATGCACTAGCTGGATGAAATACATTCGTTAAGTACGAAAAGTGATAAGAATAAGCTTTGGGATGCATAAAATAACGTAAATGTTAAATTAGTGACACAAACGCTCTTATTGTATGAACTACATTCCTTAAGTACGAAAAGTGATTAGAATAAGCCTTCGGATGCACAAAATAACGTAAATGTTAAATTAATGACACAAACGCTCTTATTGGATGAACTACATTCCTTAAGTACGAAAAGTGATTAGAATAAGCCTTGGGATGCACAAAATGACGTAAATTTTCATCCAATGACTCAAATGCAGTTATTGGATAAAATAGATTCGATGAGTACGAAAAGCGATTAGAATAAGCCTTGGGATCCACAAAATGACGTAAATGTTCATCCAATGACACAAATGCACTTATAGGATGATCTACATTCCTTAAGTACGAAAAGTGATTAGAATAAGTCTTGAGATGCACAAAAGGACCTAAATGTTTAATCAATGACACAAACGCGCTTATTGAATGAACTACATTCCTTAAATACAAAAAGTGATTAGAATAAGTCTTGGGATTCACAAAATGACGTAAATGATCATCCAATGACACAAATTTAATTATTGGATGAACTACATTCCTTAAACACGAAATGTGATAAGAATAAGCCTTGGGATTCACAAAATGACGTTAATGTTCATCCGATGAGACAAACACGCTTATTGGCTAAACTAGATTCCTTAAGTACGAAAAGTGATATGATTAACCCTTGGGATCCACAAAATGACGTAAATGTTCATCGCATGACACAAATGCACTTATTGGATGAACTACATTCCTTAAGTACGAAAAGTGATTATAATAAGCCTTGGGATTCACAAAATGACGTAAATATTCATCCAATGACACAAATGGACTTGTTGGATGAAATACATTGCTTAAGTACGAAAAGTGATTAGAATAAGCCTTGGGATGCACAAAATGACGTAAATGTTCATCCAATGACACAAATTTACTTATTGGATGAACTACATTCCTTAAGTACGAAAAGTGATTAGAATAAGCCTTGGGATGCACAAAATGACGTTAATGTTCATCCGATGACACAAACGCGCTTATTGGATAAACTAGATTCCTTAAGTACGAAAAGTGATTAGAATAAGCCTTGGAATCCACAAAATGACGTAAATGTTCATCCAATGACACAAATGCACTTATTGGATGAACTACATTCCTTAAGTACGAAAAGTGATTAGAATAAGCCTTGGGATGCACAAAATGACGTAAATGTTCATCCAATGACACAAATGCACTTATTGGATGAACTTCATTCCTTAAGTACGAAAAGTGATTAGAATAAGCATTGTGATGCACAAAATGTCCTAAATGTTAATTAATGACACAAACGCGCTTATCGGGTGAACTACATTCCTTAAGTACGAAAAGTGATTAGATTAAGCTTTGGGATGCACAAAATGAAGTAAATGTTCATCCAATGACACAAATGCACATATTGCAGGAACTACATCCTTAAGTACGAAAAGTGATTAGAATAAGCCTTGGGATGCACAAAATGACCTAAATGTTAAATTAATGACACCAACGCGATTATTGGATGAACTACATTCCTTAAGTACGAAAAGTGATTAGAATAAGCCTTGGGATGCACAAAATGACGTAAATGTTCATCCAATGACACAAATGCACTTATTGGAGGAACTACATCCTTAAGTACGAAAAGTGATTAGAATAAGCCTTGGGATGCACAAAATGACGTAAATGTTCATCCAATGACACAAATGCACTTATTGGATGAACTACATTCATTAAGTACGAAAAGTGATTAGAATAAGCCTTGGGATGCACAAAATGACGTAAATGTTAAATTAATGACACAAACGCGCTTATTGGATGAACTACATTCCTTAAGTACGAAAAGTGATTAGAATAAGCCTTGGGATGCACAAAATGACGTAAATGTTAAATTAATGACACAAACGCTCTTATTGGATGAACTACATTCCTTAAGTACGAAAAGTGATTAGAATAAGCCTTGGGATGCACAAAATGACCTAAATGTTGAATTAATGACACAAACGCTCTTATTGGATAAAATACATTCCTTAAGTACGAAAAGTGATTAGAATAAGCCTTGGGATGCACAAAATGAGCTAAATGTTGAATTAATGACACAAACGCTCTTATTGGATGAACTACGTTCCTTAAGTACGAACAGTGACTAGAATAAGCTTTCGGATGCACAAAATAACGTAAATGTTAAATGAACGACACAAACGCTCTTATTGGTGAACTACATTCCTTAAGTACGAAAAGTGATTAGAATAAGCCTTCGGATGCACAAAATGACGTAAATGTTAAATTAATGACACAAACGCTCTTATTGGATGAACTACATTCCTTAAGTACGAAAAGTGATTAGAATAAGCCTTGGGATGCACAAAATGACCTAAATGTTGAATTAATGACACAAACGCTCTTATTGGATAAAATACATTCCTTAAGTACGAAAAGTGATTAGAATAAGCCTTGGGATGCACAAAATGACGTAAATGTTCATCCAATGATACAAATGCACTTATTGGATGAACTACATTCCTTAAGTACGAAAAGTGATTATAATAAGCCTTCGAATTCACAAAATGACGTAAATGTTCATCCAATGACACAAATGCACTTGTTGGATGAAATACATTGCTTAAGTACGAAAAGTGATTAGAATAAGCCTTCGGATGCACAAAATGACGTAAATGTTAAATTAATGACACAAACGCTCTTATTGGATGAACTACATTTCTTAAGTACGAAAAGTGATTAGAATAAGCCTTGGGATGCCTAAAATGACGTAAATTTTCATCAAATGACACAAATGCAGTTATTGGATAAACTCGATTCGATAAGTACGAAAAGTGATTAGAATAAGCCTTGGGATGCACAAAATGACGTAAATGTTCATCCAATGACACAAATGCACTTGTTGGATGAACTATATCCTTAAGTACGAAAAGTGATTAGAATAAACCTTGGGATGCACAAAATGACGTAAATTTTCATCCAATGACACAAATGCAGTTATTGGATAAACTAGATTCGATAAGTACGAAAAGTGATTAGAATAAGCATTGGGATGCACAAAATGACGTAAGTGTTCGTCCAATGACACAAATGCACTTATTGGATGAACTACATCCTTAAGTACTAAAAGTGATTAGAATAAGCCTTGGGATTCACAAAATGACGTAAATATTCATCCAATGACCCAAATGAACTTGTTGGATGAAATACATTCCTTAAGTACGAACAGTGATTAGAATAATCCTTCGGATGCACACAATAACGTAAATGTTAAATTAATGACACAAATTTACTTATTGGATGAACTACATTCCTTAAGTATGAAAAGTGATTAGAATAAGCCTTGGGATGCACAAAATGACGTACATGTTCATCGAATGATACAAATGCACTTATTGGATGAACTACATTCCTTAAGTACGAAAAGTGATTAGAGTAAGCCTTGGGATGAACAAAATGACGTAAATGTTCATCCAATGATACAAATGCACTTATTGGATGAACTACATCCTTAAGTACGAAAAGTGATTAGAATAAGCCTTGGGATGCAAAAAATGACCTAAATGTTTAATCAATGACACAAAGGCGCTTATTGAATGAACTACATTCCTTAAGTACGAAAAGTGATTAGAATAAGCCTTGGGATGCACAAAATGACGTAAATGTTCATCCAATGACACAAATTTACTTATTGGATGAACTACATTCCTTAACTACGAAAAGTGATTTGAATCAGCCTTGGGATGCACAAAATGACGTTAATGTTCATCTGATGACACAAACGCGCTTATTGGATAAACTAAATTCCTTAAGTACGAAAAGTGATTAGAATAAGCCTTGGGATCCACAAAATGACGTAAATGTTCATCCAATGACACAAATGCACTTATTGGATGAACTACATTCCTTAAGTACGAAAAGTGATAAGAATAAGCCTTGGGATGCACAAAATGACGTAAATGTTCATCCAATGACACCAATGCACTTATTGGATGAACTACATACTTAAGTACGAAAAGTGATTAGAATAAGCCTTGGGATGCACAAAATGACCTAAATTTTTAATTAATGACACAAACGCACTTATTGGATGAACTACATTCCTTAAGTACGAAAAGTGAAGAGAATAAGCCTTGGGATTCACAAAATGCCAAAAATGTTTATCCAATGACACAAATGCACTAGTTGGATGAAATACATTCCTTAAGTACGAAAAGTGATTAGAATAAGCCTTGGGATGCACAAAATGACCTAAATGTTGAATTAATGACACAAACGCTCTTATTGGATGAACTACGTTCCTAAAGTACGAACAGTGATTAGAATAAGCCTTCGGATGCACAAAATAACGTAAATGTTAAATTAATGACACAAACGCTCTTATTGGATAAACTAAATTCCTTAAGTACGAAAAGTGATTAGAATAAGCCTTGGGATCCACAAAATGACGTAAATGTTCATCCAATGACACAAATGCACTTATTGGATGAACTACATTCCTTAAGTACGAAAAGTGATAAGAATAAGCCTTGGGATGCACAAAATGACGTAAATGTTCATCCAATGACACCAATGCACTTATTGGATGAACTACATACTTAAGTACGAAAAGTGATTAGAATAAGCCTTGGGATGCACAAAATGACCTAAATTTTTAATTAATGACACAAACGCACTTATTGGATGAACTACATTCCTTAAGTACGAAAAGTGAAGAGAATAAGCCTTGGGATTCACAAAATGCCAAAAATGTTTATCCAATGACACAAATGCACTAGTTGGATGAAATACATTCCTTAAGTACGAAAAGTGATTAGAATAAGCCTTGGGATGCACAAAATGACCTAAATGTTGAATTAATGACACAAACGCTCTTATTGGATGAACTACGTTCCTAAAGTACGAACAGTGATTAGAATAAGCCTTCGGATGCACAAAATAACGTAAATGTTAAATTAATGACACAAACGCTCTTATTGGATGAACTACATTCCTTAAGTATGAAAAGTGATTAGAATAAGCCTTGGGATGCACAAAATGACGTACATGTTCATCGAATGATACAAATGCTCTTATTGGATGAACTACATTCCTTAAGTACGAAAAGTGATTAAAGTAAGCCTTGGGATGAACAAAATGACGTAAATGTTCATCCAATGACACAAATGCACTTATTGGATGAACTACATCCTTAAGTACGAAAAGTGATCAGAATAAGCCTTGGGATGCAAAAAATGACCTAAATGTTTAATCAATGACACAAAGGCGCTTGTTGAATGAACTACATTCCTTAAGTACGAAAAGTGATTAGAATAAGCCTTGGGATGCACAAAATTACGTAAATGATCATCCAATGACACAAATTTACTTATTGGGTGAACTACATTCCTTAAGTACGAAAAGTGATTAGAATAAGCCTTGGGAAGCACAAAATGACCTAAATGTTGAATTAATGACACAAACGCTCTTATTGGATGAAATACATTCCTTAATTACGAAAGGTGATTAGAATAAGCCTTGAGATTCACAAAATGCCATAAATGTTCATCCAATAACATAAATGCACTAGTTGGATGAAATACATTCCTTAAGTACGAAAAGTGATTAGAATAAGCTTTAGGATGCATAAAATAACGTAAAAGTTAAATTAATGACACAAACGCTCTTATTGGATGAACTACAATCCTTAAGTACGAAAAGTGATTAGAATAAGCCTTGGGATGCACAAAATGACCTAAATGTTGAATTAATGACACAAACGCTCTTATTGGATGAAATACATTCCTTAAGTACGAAAAGTGATTAGAATAAGCCGTGGGATGCATTAAATGAGCTCAATGTTGAATTAATGACACAAACGCTCTTATTGGATGAACTACAATCCTTAAGTACGAAAAGTGATTAGAATAAGCCTTGGGATGCACAAAATGACCTAAATGTTGAATTAATGACACAAACGCTCTTATTGGATGAAATACATTCCTTAAGTACGAAAAGTGATTAGAATAAGCCGTGGGATGCATTAAATGAGCTCAATGTTGAATTAATGACACAAACGCTCTTATTGGATGAACTACAATCCTTAAGTACGAAAAGTGATTAGAATAAGCCTTGGGATGCACAAAATGACCTAAATGTTGAATTAATGACACAAACGCTCTTATTGGATGAAATACATTCCTTAAGTACGAAAAGTGATTAGAAAAAGCCGTGGGATGCATTAAATGAGCTCAATGTTGAATTAATGACACAAACGCTCTTATTGGATGAACTACATTCCTTAAGTACGAACAGTGATTAGAATAAGCCTTCGGATGCACAATATAACGTAAATGTTTAATCAATGACACAAAGGCGCTTATTGAATGAACTACATTCCTTAAGTACGAAAAGTGATTAGAATAAGCCTTGGGATGCACAAAATGGCGTAAATGTTCATCCAATGACACAAATGCACTTATTGGATGAACTACATTCCTTAAGTACGAAATGTGATTAGAATAAGCCTTGGGATGCACAAAATGACGTTAATGTTCATCCAATGAGACAAACCCGTAAATTGGATGAACTACATTCCTTACGTACAAAAAGTGATTAGAATAAGCCATGCGATGCACAAAATGACGTAAATGTTAAATTAATGACACAAACGCACTTATTGGATGAACCACATTCCTTCAGTACGAAAAGTGATTAGAATAAGCCTTGGGAGGCACAAAATGACCTAAATGTTCATCCAATGACACAAATGCACTTGTTGGATGAACTACATTCCTTAAGTACGAAAAGTGATTAGAATAAGCCTTTGGATGCACAAAACGACGTAAATGTTCATCCAATGACAAAAATGCACTTATTGGATGAACTACATTCCTTAAGTACGAAAAGTGATTAGAATAAGCCTTGGGATCCACAAAATGACCTAAATGTTTAATCAATGACACAAACGCGCTTATTGAATGAACTACATTCCTTAAGTACGAAAAGTGATTAGAATAAGCCTTTGGATGCACAGAATGACGTAAATGTTCATCCAATGACACAAATTTACTTATTGGATGAACTACATTCCTTAAGTACGAAAAGTGATTAGAATAAACCTTGGGATGCACAAAATGACGTTAATGTTCATCCGATGACACAAACGCGCTTATTGGATAAACTAGATTCCTTAAGTATGAAAAGTCATTAGAATAAACCTTGGGATCCACAAAATGACGTAAATGTTCATCCAATGATACAAATGCACATATTGGATGAACTACATTCCTTAAGTACGAAAAGTGATTAGAATAAGCCTTGGGATTCACAAAATGCCAAAAATGTTTATCCAATGACACAAATGCACTAGTTGGATGAAATACATTGCTTAAGTACGAAAAGTGATTAGAATAAGCCTTCGGATGCACAAAATGACGTAAATGTTAAATTAATGACACAAACGCTCTTATTGGATGAACTACATTCCTTAAGTACGAAAAGTGATTAGAATAAGCCTTGGGATGCACAAAATGACCTAAATGTTGAATTAATGACACAAACGCTCTTATTGGATAAAATACATTCCTTAAGTACGAAAAGTGATTAGAATAAGCCTTCGGATGCACAAAATAACGTAAAAATTAAATTAATGACACAAACGCTCTTATTGGATGAACTACATTCCTTAAGTACGAAAAGTGATTAGAATAAGCCTTGGGATGCACAAAATGACGTAAATGTTCATCCAATGATACAAATGCACTTATTGGATGAACTACATTCCTTAAGTACGAAAAGTGATTATAATAAGCCTTCGAATTCACAAAATGACGTAAATGTTCATCCAATGACACAAATGCACTTGTTGGATGAAATACATTGCTTAAGTACGAAAAGTGATTAGAATAAGCCTTCGGATGCACAAAATGACGTAAATGTTAAATTAATGACACAAACGCTCTTATTGGATGAACTACATTTCTTAAGTACGAAAAGTGATTAGAATAAGCCTTGGGATGCCTAAAATGACGTAAATTTTCATCAAATGACACAAATGCAGTTATTGGATAAACTCGATTCGATAAGTACGAAAAGTGATTAGAATAAGCCTTGGGATGCACAAAATGACGTAAATGTTCATCCAATGACACAAATGCACTTGTTGGATGAACTATATCCTTAAGTACGAAAAGTGATTAGAATAAACCTTGGGATGCACAAAATGACGTAAATTTTCATCCAATGACACAAATGCAGTTATTGGATAAACTAGATTCGATAAGTACGAAAAGTGATTAGAATAAGCATTGGGATGCACAAAATGACGTAAGTGTTCGTCCAATGACACAAATGCACTTATTGGATGAACTACATCCTTAAGTACTAAAAGTGATTAGAATAAGCCTTGGGATTCACAAAATGACGTAAATATTCATCCAATGACCCAAATGAACTTGTTGGATGAAATACATTCCTTAAGTACGAACAGTGATTAGAATAATCCTTCGGATGCACACAATAACGTAAATGTTAAATTAATGACACAAATTTACTTATTGGATGAACTACATTCCTTAAGTATGAAAAGTGATTAGAATAAGCCTTGGGATGCACAAAATGACGTAAATATTCTTCTGATGACACAAACGCGCTTATTGGATAAACTACATTCCTTAAGTACGAAAAGTGATCAGAATAAGCCTTGGGATCCACAAAATGACGTAAATGTTCAACCAATGACACAAATGCACTTATTGGGTGAACTACATTCCTTAAGTACCAAAAATGATTAGAATAAGCCTTGGGATTCACAGAATGACGTAAATGTTCATCCAAAGACACAAATGCATTTATTGGATGCACTACATTCCTTAAGTACAAAAAGTGATGAGAATAAGCCTTGGGATACACAAAATCACCTAAATGTTAAATTAATGACACAAACGCGCTTATTGGATGAACTACATTCCTTAAGTACGAAAAGTGATTAGAATAAGCCTTGGGATGCACAAAACGACGTATATGTTCATCCAATAACAAAAATGCACTTATTGGATGAACTAAATTCCTTAAGTACGAAAAGTGATTAGAATAAGCCTTGGGATGCACAAAATGACGTAAATGTTCATCCAATGACACAAGTGCACTTATTGGATGAACTACATTCCTTAAGTATGAAAAGTGATTTGAATAAGCCTTGGGATGCAAAAAATGACGTAAATGTTTATCCGATGACACAAACACACTTATTGGATAAACTAGATTCCTTAAGCACGAAAAGTGATTAGAATAAGCCTTGGGATCCACAAAATGACGTAAATATTCATCCAACGACACAAATGCACTTATTGGATGAACTTTATTCCTTAAGTACGAAAAGTGATTAGAATAAGCCTTAGGATTCACAAAACGACGTAAATGTTCATTCAATGACACAAATGCACTTGTTGGATGAAATACATTCCTTAAGTACGAAAAGTGATTAGAATAAGCCTTGGCATGCACAAAATTACGTAAATTTTCATCCAATGACACAAATGCACTTATTGGATAAAGTAGATTCCTATGTACGAAAAGTGATTAGAATAAGCCTTGGGATGCA
Source organism: Cicer cuneatum (assembly GCA_037974295.1). NCBI lineage: Eukaryota > Viridiplantae > Streptophyta > Magnoliopsida > Fabales > Fabaceae > Cicer > Cicer cuneatum. The sequence goes on from JBBPBO010001985.1 coordinate 45,596,296, forward strand.
CAAAATGACGTAAATGTTCATCCAATGACACAAATGCACTTGTTGGATGAACTATATCCTTAAGTACGAAAAGTGATTAGAATAAACCTTGGGATGCACAAAATGACGTAAATTTTCATCCAATGACACAAATGCAGTTATTGGATAAACTAGATTCGATAAGTACGAAAAGTGATTAGAATAAGCATTGGGATGCACAAAATGACGTAAGTGTTCGTCCAATGACACAAATGCACTTATTGGATGAACTACATCCTTAAGTACTAAAAGTGATTAGAATAAGCCTTGGGATTCACAAAATGACGTAAATATTCATCCAATGACCCAAATGAACTTGTTGGATGAAATACATTCCTTAAGTACGAACAGTGATTAGAATAATCCTTCGGATGCACACAATAACGTAAATGTTAAATTAATGACACAAATTTACTTATTGGATGAACTACATTCCTTAAGTATGAAAAGTGATTAGAATAAGCCTTGGGATGCACAAAATGACGTAAATATTCTTCTGATGACACAAACGCGCTTATTGGATAAACTACATTCCTTAAGTACGAAAAGTGATCAGAATAAGCCTTGGGATCCACAAAATGACGTAAATGTTCAACCAATGACACAAATGCACTTATTGGGTGAACTACATTCCTTAAGTACCAAAAATGATTAGAATAAGCCTTGGGATTCACAGAATGACGTAAATGTTCATCCAAAGAGACAAATGCATTTATTGGATGCACTACATTCCTTAAGTACAAAAAGTGATGAGAATAAGCCTTGGGATACACAAAATCACCTAAATGTTAAATTAATGACACAAACGCGCTTATTGGATGAACTACATTCCTTAAGTACGAAAAGTGATTAGAATAAGCCTTGGGATGCACAAAACGACGTATATGTTCATCCAATAACAAAAATGCACTTATTGGATGAACTAAATTCCTTAAGTACGAAAAGTGATTAGAATAAGCCTTGGGATGCACAAAATGACGTAAATGTTCATCCAATGACACAAGTGCACTTATTGGATGAACTACATTCCTTAAGTATGAAAAGTGATTAGAATAAGCCTTGGGATGCAAAAAATGACGTAAATGTTTATCCGATGACACAAACACACTTATTGGATAAACTAGATTCCTTAAGCACGAAAAGTGATTAGAATAAGCCTTGGGATCCACAAAATGACGTAAATATTCATCCAACGACACAAATGCACTTATTGGATGAACTTTATTCCTTAAGTACGAAAAGTGATTAGAATAAGCCTTAGGATTCACAAAACGACGTAAATGTTCATTCAATGACACAAATGCACTTGTTGGATGAAATACATTCCTTAAGTACGAAAAGTGATTAGAATAAGCCTTGGCATGCACAAAATTACGTAAATTTTCATCCAATGACACAAATGCACTTATTGGATAAAGTAGATTCCTATGTACGAAAAGTGATTAGAATAAGCCTTGGGATGCACAAAATGACGTAAATGTTCATCCAATGACACAAATGCACTTATTGGATGAACTACATTCCTTAAGTACGAAATGTGATTAGAATAAGCCTTGGGATGCACAAAATGACGTTAATGTTCATCCAATGAGACAAACCCGTAAATTGGATGAACTACATTCCTTACGTACAAAAAGTGATTAGAATAAGCCATGCGATGCACAAAATGACGTAAATGTTAAATTAATGACACAAACGCACTTATTGGATGAACCACATTCCTTCAGTACGAAAAGTGATTAGAATAAGCCTTGGGAGGCACAAAATGACCTAAATGTTCATCCAATGACACAAATGCACTTGTTGGATGAACTACATTCCTTAAGTACGAAAAGTGATTAGAATAAGCCTTTGGATGCACAAAACGACGTAAATGTTCATCCAATGACAAAAATGCACTTATTGGATGAACTACATTCCTTAAGTACGAAAAGTGATTAGAATAAGCCTTGGGATCCACAAAATGACCTAAATGTTTAATCAATGACACAAACGCGCTTATTGAATGAACTACATTCCTTAAGTACGAAAAGTGATTAGAATAAGCCTTTGGATGCACAGAATGACGTAAATGTTCATCCAATGACACAAATTTACTTATTGGATGAACTACATTCCTTAAGTACGAAAAGTGATTAGAATAAACCTTGGGATGCACAAAATGACGTTAATGTTCATCCGATGACACAAACGCGCTTATTGGATAAACTAGATTCCTTAAGTATGAAAAGTCATTAGAATAAACCTTGGGATCCACAAAATGACGTAAATGTTCATCCAATGATACAAATGCACTTATTGGATGAACTACATTCCTTAAGTACGAAAAGTGATTAGAATAAGCCTTGGGATTCACAAAATGCCAAAAATGTTTATCCAATGACACAAATGCACTAGTTGGATGAAATACATTCCTTAAGTACGAAAAGTGATTAGAATAAGCTTTGGGATGCATAAGATAACGTAAATGTTAAATTAATGACACAAACGCTCTTATTGGATGAACTGCATTCCTTAAGTACGAAAAGTGTTTTGAATAAGCCTTCGGATGCACAAAATAACTTAAATGTTAAATTAATGACACAAACGCTCTTATTGGATGAACTACATTCCTTAAGTACGAAAAGTGATTAGAATAAGCCTTGGGATGCACAAAATGACGTAAATTTCCATCCAATGACACAAATGCAGTTATTGGATAAACTAGATTCGATAAGTACGAAAAGTGATTAGAATAAGCCTTGGGATGCACAAAATGACGTAAATGTTCATCCAATGACACAAATGCACTTATTGGATGAACTACATCCTTAAGTACGAAAAGTGATTAGAATAAGCCTTGGGATGCAAAAAATGACCTAAATGTTTAATCAATGACACAAAGGCGCTTATTGAATGAACTACATTCCTTAAGTACGAAAAGTGATTAGAATAAGCCTTGGGATGCACAAAATGACGTAAATGTTCATCCAATGACACAAATTTACTTATTGGATGAACTACATTCCTTAACTACGAAAAGTGATTTGAATAAGCCTTGGGATGCACAAAATGACGTTAATGTTCATCTGATGACACAAACGCGCTTATTGGATAAACTAAATTCCTTAAGTACGAAAAGTGATTAGAATAAGCCTTGGGATCCACAAAATGACGTATATGTTCATCCAATGACACAAATGCACTTATTGGATGAACTACATTCCTTAAGTACGAAAAGTGATAAGAATAAGCCTTGGGATGCACAAAATGACGTAAATGTTCATCCAATGACACCAATGCACTTATTGGATGAACTACATACTTAAGTACGAAAAGTGATTAGAATAAGCCTTGGGATGCACAAAATGACCTAAATTTTTAATTAATGACACAAACGCACTTATTGGATGAACTACATTCCTTAAGTACGAAAAGTGAAGAGAATAAGCCTTGGGATTCACAAAATGCCAAAAATGTTTATCCAATGACACAAATGCACTAGTTGGATGAAATACATTCCTTAAGTACGAAAAGTGATTAGAATAAGCCTTGGGATGCACAAAATGACCTAAATGTTGAATTAATGACACAAACGCTCTTATTGGATGAACTACGTTCCTAAAGTACGAACAGTGATTAGAATAAGCCTTCGGATGCACAAAATAACGTAAATGTTAAATTAATGACACAAACGCTCTTATTGGATGAACTACATTCCTTAAGTATGAAAAGTGATTAGAATAAGCCTTGGGATGCACAAAATGACGTACATGTTCATCGAATGATACAAATGCTCTTATTGGATGAACTACATTCCTTAAGTACGAAAAGTGATTAAAGTAAGCCTTGGGATGAACAAAATGACGTAAATGTTCAACCAATGACACAAATGCACTTATTGGATGAACTACATCCTTAAGTACGAAAAGTGATCAGAATAAGCCTTGGGATGCAAAAAATGACCTAAATGTTTAATCAATGACACAAAGGCGCTTGTTGAATGAACTACATTCCTTAAGTACGAAAAGTGATTAGAATAAGCCTTGGGATGCACAAAATTACGTAAATGATCATCCAATGACACAAATTTACTTATTGGGTGAACTACATTCCTTAAGTACGAAAAGTGATTAGAATAAGCCTTGGGAAGCACAAAATGACCTAAATGTTGAATTAATGACACAAACGCTCTTATTGGATGAAATACATTCCTTAATTACGAAAGGTGATTAGAATAAGCCTTGAGATTCACAAAATGCCATAAATGTTCATCCAATAACATAAATGCACTAGTTGGATGAAATACATTCCTTAAGTACGAAAAGTGATTAGAATAAGCTTTAGGATGCATAAAATAACGTAAAAGTTAAATTAATGACACAAACGCTCTTATTGGATGAACTACAATCCTTAAGTACGAAAAGTGATTAGAATAAGCCTTGGGATGCACAAAATGACCTAAATGTTGAATTAATGACACAAACGCTCTTATTGGATGAAATACATTCCTTAAGTACGAAAAGTGATTAGAATAAGCCGTGGGATGCATTAAATGAGCTCAATGTTGAATTAATGACACAAACGCTCTTATTGGATGAACTACATTCCTTAAGTACGAACAGTGATTAGAATAAGCCTTCGGATGCACAATATAACGTAAATTTATAATCAATGACACAAAGGCGCTTATTGAATGAACTACATTCCTTAAGTACGAAAAGTGATTAGAATAAGCCTTGGGATGCACAAAATGACGTAAATGTTCATCCAATGACACAAATTTACTTATTGGATGAACTACATTCCTTAAGTACGAAAAGTGATTAGAATAAGCCTTGGGATGCACAAAATGACCTAAATGTTGAATTAATGGCACAAATGCTCTTATTGGATGAAATACATTCCTTAAGTACGAAAAGTGATTAGAATAAGCCTTGGGATTCACAAAATGCCATAAATGTTCATCCAATGACATAAATGCACTAATTGGATGAAATACATTCCTTCAGTACGAAAAGTGATTAGAATAAGCTTTGGGATGCCTAAAATAACGTAAATGTTAAATTAATGACACAAACACTCTTATTGGATGAACTACATTCCTTAAGTATGAAAGGTGATTAGAATAGGCCTTGGGATGCACAAAATGACGTAAATATTCTTCTGATGACACAAACGCGCTTATTGGATAAACTACATTCCTTAAGTACGAAAAGTGATCAGAATAAGCCTTGGGATCCACAAAATGACGTAAATGTTCAACCAATGACACAAATGCACTTATTGGGTGAACTACATTCCTTAAGTACCAAAAATGATTAGAATAAGCCTTGGGAGTCACAGAATGACGTAAATGTTCATCCAAAGACACAAATGCATTTATTGGATGCACTACATTCCTTAAGTACAAAAAGTGATGAGAATAAGCCTTGGGATACACAAAATCACCTAAATGTTAAATTAATGACACAAACGCGCTTATTGGATGAACTACATTCCTTAAGTACGAAAAGTGATTAGAATAAGCCTTGGGATGCACAAAACGACGTATATGTTCATCCAATAACAAAAATGCACTTATTGGATGAACTAAATTCCTTAAGTACGAAAAGTGATTAGAATAAGCCTTGGGATGCACAAAATGACGTAAATGTTCATCCAATGACACAAGTGCACTTATTGGATGAACTACATTCCTTAAGTATGAAAAGTGATTAGAATAAGCCTTGGGATGCAAAAAATGACGTAAATGTTTATCCGATGACACAAACACACTTATTGGATAAACTAGATTCCTTAAGCACGAAAAGTGATTAGAATAAGCCTTGGGATCCACAAAATGACGTAAATATTCATCCAACGACACAAATGCACTTATTGGATGAACTTTATTCCTTAAGTACGAAAAGTGATTAGAATAAGCCTTAGGATTCACAAAACGACGTAAATGTTCATTCAATGACACAAATGCACTTGTTGGATGAAATACATTCCTTAAGTACGAAAAGTGATTAGAATAAGCCTTGGCATGCACAAAATTACGTAAATTTTCATCCAATGACACAAATGCACTTATTGGATAAAGTAGATTCCTATGTACGAAAAGTGATTAGAATAAGCCTTGGGATGCACAAAATGACGTAAATGTTCATCCAATGACACAAATGCACTTATTGGATGAACTACATTCCTTAAGTACGAAATGTGATTAGAATAAGCCTTGGGATGCACAAAATGACGTTAATGTTCATCCAATGAGACAAACCCGTAAATTGGATGAACTACATTCCTTACGTACAAAAAGTGATTAGAATAAGCCATGCGATGCACAAAATGACGTAAATGTTAAATTAATGACACAAACGCACTTATTGGATGAACCACATTCCTTCAGTACGAAAAGTGATTAGAATAAGCCTTGGGAGGCACAAAATGACCTAAATGTTCATCCAATGACACAAATGCACTTGTTGGATGAACTACATTCCTTAAGTACGAAAAGTGATTAGAATAAGCCTTTGGATGCACAAAACGACGTAAATGTTCATCCAATGACAAAAATGCACTTATTGGATGAACTACATTCCTTAAGTACGAAAAGTGATTAGAATAAGCCTTGGGATCCACAAAATGACCTAAATGTTTAATCAATGACACAAACGCGCTTATTGAATGAACTACATTCCTTAAGTACGAAAAGTGATTAGAATAAGCCTTTGGATGCACAGAATGACGTAAATGTTTATCCAATGACACAAATTTACTTATTGGATGAACTACATTCCTTAAGTACGAAAAGTGATTAGAATAAGCCTTGGGATGCACAAAATGACGTTAATGTTCATCCGATGACACAAACGCGCTTATTGGATAAACTAGATTCCTTAAGTATGAAAAGTCATTAGAATAAACCTTGGGATCCACAAAATGACGTAAATGTTCATCCAATGATACAAATGCACTTATTGGATGAACTACATTCCTTAAGTACGAAAAGTGATTAGAATAAGCCTTGGGATTCACAAAATGCCAAAAATGTTTATCCAATGACACAAATGCACTAGTTGGATGAAATACATTCCTTAAGTACGAAAAGAGATTAGAATAAGCTTTGGGATGCATAAGATAACGTAAATGTTAAATTAATGACACAAACGCTCTTATTGGATGAACTGCATTCCTTAAATACCAAAAGTGTTTTGAATAAGCCTTCGGATGCACAAAATAACTTAAATCTTAAATTAATGACACAAATGCTCTTATTGGATGAACTACATTCCTTAAGTACGAAAACTGATTAGAATAAGCCTTGGGATGCACAAAATGACGTAAATTCTCATCCAATGACACAAATGCAGTTATTGGATAAACTAGATTCGATAAGTACGAAAAGTGATTAGAATAAGCCTTGGGATGCACAAAATAACCTAAATGTTCATCAAATGACACAAATGCACTTATTGGGTGAACTACATCCTTAAGTACGAAAAGTGATCAGAATAAGCCTTGGGATGCACAAAGTAACCTAAATGTTTAATCAATGACACAAACACGCTTATTAAATTAACTACATTCCTTAAGTACGAAAAGTGATTAGAATAAGCCTTTGGATGCACAAAATGACGTAAATTTTCATCCGATGACACAAATGCAATTATTGGATAAACTAGATTCGATAAGTACGAAAAATGATTACAATAAGCATTGGGATGCACAAAATGACGTAAATGTTCATCCAATGACACAAATGCACTTATTGGATGAACTACATCCTTAAGTACGAAAAATGATTAGAATAAGCCTGGGGATGCACAAAATGACCTAAATGTTTAATTAATGACAAAAACGCGCCTATTGGATGAACTACATTCCTTATGTACGAAAAGTGATTAGAATAAGCTTTGGGATTCACAAAATGAAGTAAATGTTCATCCAATGACACAAATGCACTAGTTGGATGAAACACATTCCTTAAGTACAAAAAGTGATTAGAATAAGCCTTCGGATGCACAAAATAACGTAAATGTTAAATTAATGACACAAACGCTCTTATTGGATGACCTACATTCCTTATGTACGAAAAGTGATTAGAATAAGCCTTCGGATGCACAAAATAACGTAAATGTTAAATTAATGACACAAACGCTCTTATTGGATGAACTACATTCCTTAAGTACGAAAAGTGATTAGAATAAGCCTTGGGATGCACAAAATGACGTAAATTTTCATCCAATGACACAAATGCACTTATTGGATAAACTAGATTCTTAAGTACGAAAAGTGATTAGAATAAGCCTTGGGATGCACAAAATGACGTAAATGTTCATCCAATGACACAAATGCACTTATTGGATAAACTAGATTCTTAAGTACGAAAAGTGATCAGAATAAGCCTTGGGATCCACAAAATGACCTAAATGTTTAATCAATGACACAAACGCGCTTATTGAATGAACTACATTCCTTAAGTACGAAAAGTGATTAGAATAAGCCTTGGGATGCACAAAATGACGTAAATGTTCATCCAATGACACAAATTTACTTATTGGATGAACTACATTCCTTAAGTACGAAAAGTGATTAGAATAAGCCTTGGGATGCACAAAATGACGTTAATGTTCATCCGATGACACAAACGCGCTTATTGGATAAACTAGATTCCTTAAGTATTAAAAGTGATTAGAATAAACCTTGGGATCCACAAAATGACGTAAATGTTCATCCAATGACACAAATGCACTTATTGGATGAACTACATTCCTTAAGTACGAAAAGTGATTAGAATAAGCCTTGGGATTCACAAAATGCCAAAAATGTTTATCCAATGACACAAATGCACTAGTTGGATGAAATACATTCCTTAAGTACGAAAAGTGATTAGAATAAGCTTTGGGATGCATAAGATAACGTAAATGTTAAATTAATGACACAAACGCTCTTATTGGATGAACTGCATTCCTTAAATACCAAAAGTGTTTTGAATAAGCCTTCGGATGCACAAAATAACTTAAATGTTAAATTAATGACACAAATGCTCTTATTGGATGAACTACATTCCTTAAGTACGAAAAGTGATTAGAATAAGCCTTGGGATGCACAAAATGACGTAAATTCTCATCCAATGACACAAATGCAGTTATTGGATAAACTAGATTCGATAAGTACGAAAAGTGATTAGAATAAGCCTTGGGATGCACAAAATGACGTAAATGTTCATCCAATGACACAAATGCACTTATTGGGTGAACTACATCCTTAATTACGAAAAGTGATCAGAATAAGCCTTGGGATGCACAAAATAACCTAAATGTTTAATCAATGACACAAACACGCTGATTGAATTAACTACATTCCTTAAGTACGAAAAGTGATTAGAATAAGCCTTTGGATGCACAAAATGACGTAAATTTTCATCCAATGACACAAATGCAATTATTGGATAAACTAGATTCGATAAGTACGAAAAATGATTACAATAAGCATTGGGATGCACAAAATGACGTAAATGTTCATCCAATGACACAAATGCACTTATTGGATGAACTAGATTCCTTAAGTACGAAAAGTGATTAGAATAAGCCTTGGGATCCACAAAATGACGTAAATATTCATCCAATGACACAAATGCACTTATTGGATGAACTACATTCCTTATGTACGAAAAGTGATTAGAATAAGCCTTAGGATTCACAAAATGCTGTAAATGTTCATCCAATGACACAAATGCACTAGTTGGATCAATTACATTCCTTAAGTACGAAAAGTGATTAGAATAAGCCTTCGGATGCACAAAATGACGTAAATGTTAAATTAATGACACAAACGCTCTTATTGGATGAACTACATTCCTTAAGTACGAAAAGTGATTAGAATAAGCCTTGGGATGCACAAAATGACCTAAATGTTGAATTAATGACACAAACGCTCTTATTGGATAAAATACATTCCTTAAGTACGAAAAGTGATTAGAATAAGCCTTGGGATGCACAAAATGAGCTAAATGTTGAATTAATGACACAAACGCTCTTATTGGATGAACTACGTTCCTTAAGTACGAACAGTGATTAGAATAAGCTTTGGGATGCACAAAATAACGTAAATGTTAAATGAACGACACAAATGCTCTTATTGGTGAACTACATTCCTTAAGTACGAAAAGTGATTAGAATAAGCCTTCGGATGCACAAAATAACGTAAAAATTAAATTAATGACACAAACGCTCTTATTGGATGAACTACATTCCTTAAGTACGAAAAGTGATTAGAATAAGCATTGGGATGCACAAAATGATGTAAATGTTCATCCAATAACACAAATGCACTTATTGGATGAACTACATCCTTAAGTACGACAAGTGATTAAAATAATCCTTGGGATGCACAATATGACCTAAATGTTTAATTAAAGACACAAACGCGCCTATTGGATGAACTACATTCCTTATGTACGAAAAGTGATTAGAATAAGCTTTCGGATGCACAAAATAACGTAAATGTTAAATTAATGACACAAACGCTCTTATTGGATGAATTACATTCCTTAAGTATGAAAAGTGATTAGAATAAGCCTTGGGATGCACAAAATGACGTACATGTTCATCCAATGATACAAATGCACTTATTGGATGAACTACATTCCTTAAGTACGAAAAGTGATTAGAGTAAGCCTTTGGATGAACGAAATGACGTAAATGTTCATCCAATGACACAAATGCACTTATTGGATGAACTACATCCTTAAGTACGAAAGGTGATTAGAATAAGCTTTGGGATGCATAAAATAACGTAAATGTTAAATGAATGCACAAACGCTCTTATTGGATGAACTACATTCCTTAAGTACGAAAAGTGATTAGAATAAGCCTTCGGATGCACAAAATAACGTAAAAATTAAATTAATGACACAAACGCTCTTATTGGATGAACTACATTCCTTAAGTACGAAAAGTGATTAGAATAAGCCTTGGGATGCACAAAATGACGTAAATGTTCATCCAATGATACAAATGCACTTATTGGATGAACTACATTCCTTAAGTACGAAAAGTGATTATAATAAGCCTTCGAATTCACAAAATGACATAAATGTTCATCCAATGACACAAATGCACTTCTTGGATGAAATACATTGCTTAAGTACGAAAAGTGATTAGAATAAGCCTTCGGGTGCACAAAATGACGTAAATGTTAAATTAATGACACAAACGCTCTTATTGGATGAACTACATTCCTTAAGTACGAAAAGTGATTAGAATAAGCCTTGGGATGCCTAAAATGACGTAAATTTTCATCAAATGACACAAATGCAGTTATTGGATAAACTCGATTCGATAAGTACGAAAAGTGATTAGAATAAGCCTTGGGATGCACAAAATGACGTAAATGTTCATCCAATGACACAAATGCACTAGCTGGATGAAATACATTCGTTAAGTACGAAAAGTGATAAGAATAAGCTTTGGGATGCATAAAATAACGTAAATGTTAAATTAGTGACACAAACGCTCTTATTGTATGAACTACATTCCTTAAGTACGAAAAGTGATTAGAATAAGCCTTCGGATGCACAAAATAACGTAAATGTTAAATTAATGACACAAACGCTCTTATTGGATGAACTACATTCCTTAAGTACGAAAAGTGATTAGAATAAGCCTTGGGATGCACAAAATGACGTAAATTTTCATCCAATGACTCAAATGCAGTTATTGGATAAAATAGATTCGATGAGTACGAAAAGCGATTAGAATAAGCCTTGGGATCCACAAAATGACGTAAATGTTCATCCAATGACACAAATGCACTTATAGGATGATCTACATTCCTTAAGTACGAAAAGTGATTAGAATAAGTCTTGAGATGCACAAAAGGACCTAAATGTTTAATCAATGACACAAACGCGCTTATTGAATGAACTACATTCCTTAAATACAAAAAGTGATTAGAATAAGTCTTGGGATTCACAAAATGACGTAAATGATCATCCAATGACACAAATTTAATTATTGGATGAACTACATTCCTTAAACACGAAATGTGATAAGAATAAGCCTTGGGATTCACAAAATGACGTTAATGTTCATCCGATGAGACAAACACGCTTATTGGCTAAACTAGATTCCTTAAGTACGAAAAGTGATATGATTAACCCTTGGGATCCACAAAATGACGTAAATGTTCATCGCATGACACAAATGCACTTATTGGATGAACTACATTCCTTAAGTACGAAAAGTGATTATAATAAGCCTTGGGATTCACAAAATGACGTAAATATTCATCCAATGACACAAATGGACTTGTTGGATGAAATACATTGCTTAAGTACGAAGAGTGATTAGAATAAGCCTTGGGATTCACAAAATGACGTTAATGTTCATCCGATGACACAAACGCTCTTATTGGATGAACTACATTCCTTAAGTAGGAAAAGTGATTAGAATAAGCCTTGGGATGCACAAAATGACGTAAATGTTCATCCAATAACACAAATTTACTTATTGGATGAGCTACATTCCTTAAGTACGAAAAGTGATTACAATAAGCCTGGGATGCACAAAATGACGTTAATGTTCATCCGATGACACAAACGCGCTTATGGGATAAACTAGATTCGATAAGTACGAAAAGTGATTAGAATAAGCCTTGGGATCCACAAAATCACGTAAATGTTCATCCAATGACACAAATGCACTTAATGGATGAACTACATTCCTTAAGTACGAAAAGTGATTAGAATAAGCCTTGGGATTCACAAAATGCCGTAAATGTTCATCCAATGACACAAATGCACTAGTTGGATGAAATACATTCCTTAACTACGAAAAGTAATTAGAATAAGCTTTGGGATGCACAAAATAACGTAAATGTTAAATGAACGACACAAACGCTCTTATTGGTGAACTACATTCCTTAAGTACGAAAAGTGATTAGAATAAGCCTTCGGATGCACAAAATAACGTAAAAATTAAATTAATGACACAAACGCTCTTATTGGATGAACTACATTCCTTAAGTACGAAAAGTGATTAGAATAAGCCTTGGGATGCACAAAATGACGTAAATGTTCATCCAATGATACAAATGCACTTATTGGATGAACTACATTCCTTAAGTACGAAAAGTGATTATAATAAGCCTTCGAATTCACAAAATGACGTAAATGTTCATCCAATGACACAAATGCACTTGTTGGATGAAATACATTGCTTAAGTACGAAAAGTGATTAGAATAAGCCTTCGGATGCACAAAATGACGTAAATGTTAAATTAATGACACAAACGCTCTTATTGGATGAACTACATTCCTTAAGTACGAAAAGTGATTAGAATAAGCCTTGGGATGCACAAAATGAGCTAAATGTTGAATTAATGACACAAACGCTCTTATTGGATGAACTACGTTCCTTAAGTACGAACAGTGACTAGAATAAGCTTTCGGATGCACAAAATAACGTAAATGTTAAATGAACGACACAAACGCTCTTATTGGTGAACTACATTCCTTAAGTACGAAAAGTGATTAGAATAAGCCTTCGGATGCACAAAATAACGTAAATGTTAAATTAATGACACAAACGCTCTTATTGGATGAACTACATTCCTTAAGTACGAAAAGTGATTAGAATAAGCCTTGGGATGCACAAAATGACGTAAATTTTCATCCAATGACACAAATGCAGTTATTGGATAAACTAGATTCGATAAGTACGAAAAGTGATTAGAATAAGCCTTGGGATGCACAAAATGACGTAAATGTTCATCCAATGACACAAATGCACTTATTGGATGAACTACATTCCTTAAGTACGAAAAGTGATTAGTATAAGCCTTGGGATGCACAAAATGACCTAAATGTTAAATTAATGACACAAACGCGTTTATTGCATGAACTACATTCCTTAATTACGAAAATTATTAGAATAAGCCTTGGGATGAACAAAATGACGTAAAGATTCATCCGATGACACAAACGCGCTTATTGGATGAACTACATTCCTTAAGTACGAAAAGTGATTAGAATAAGCCTTGGGATGCACAAAATGACGTAAATGTTCATCCAATGACACAAATTTACTTATTGGATGAACTACATTCCTTAACTACGAAAAGTGATTAGAATAAGCCTTGGGATGCACAAAATGACGTTAATGTTCATCCGATGACACAAACGCGCTTATTGGATAAACTAGATTCCTTAGATATGAAAAGTGATTAGAATAAGCCTTGGGATCCACAAAATGACGTAAATGTTCATCCAATGACACAAATGCACTTATTGGATGAACTACATTCCTTAAGTACGAAAAGTGATTAGAATAAGCCTTGGGATTCACAAAATGCCAAAAATGTTTATCCAATGACACAAATGCACTAGTTGGATGAAATACATTCCTTAAGTACGAAAAGTGATTAGAATAAGCTTTGGGATGCATAAGATAACGTAAATGTTAAATTAATGACACAAACGCTCTTATTGGATGAACTGCATTCCTTAAGTACGAAAAGTGTTTTGAATAAGCCTTCGGATGCACAAAATAACTTAAATGTTAAATTAATGACACAAACGCTCTTATTGGATGAACTACATTCCTTAAGTACGAAAAGTGATTAGAATAAGCCTTGGGATGCACAAAATGACGTAAATGTTCATCCAATGACACAAATGCACTTATTGGATGAACTACATTCATTAAGTACGAAAAGTGATTAGAATAAGCCTTGGGATGCACAAAATGACGTAAATGTTAAATTAATGACACAAACGCGCTTATTGGATGAACTACATTCCTTAAGTACGAAAAGTGATTAGAATAAGCCTTGGGATGCACAAAATGACGTAAATGTTAAATTAATGACACAAACGCTCTTATTGGATGAACTACATTCCTTAAGTACGAAAAGTGATTAGAATAAGCCTTGGGATGCACAAAATGACCTAAATGTTGAATTAATGACACAAACGCTCTTATTGGATAAAATACATTCCTTAAGTACGAAAAGTGATTAGAATAAGCCTTGGGATGCACAAAATGAGCTAAATGTTGAATTAATGACACAAACGCTCTTATTGGATGAACTACGTTCCTTAAGTACGAACAGTGATTAGAATAAGCTTTCGGATGCACAAAATAACGTAAATGTTAAATGAACGACACAAACGCTCTTATTGGTGAACTACATTCCTTAAGTACGAAAAGTGATTAGAATAAGCCTTCGGATGCACAAAATAACGTAAAAATTAAATTAATGACACAAACGCTCTTATTGGATGAACTACATTCCTTAAGTACGAAAAGTGATTAGAATAAGCCTTGGGATGCACAAAATGACCTAAATGTTGAATTAATGACACAAACGCTCTTATTGGATAAAATACATTCCTTAAGTACGAAAAGTGATTAGAATAAGCCTTCGGATGCACAAAATAACGTAAAAATTAAATTAATGACACAAACGCTCTTATTGGATGAACTACATTCCTTAAGTACGAAAAGTGATTAGAATAAGCCTTGGGATGCACAAAATGACGTAAATGTTCATCCAATGATACAAATGCACTTATTGGATGAACTACATTCCTTAAGTACGAAAAGTGATTATAATAAGCCTTCGAATTCACAAAATGACGTAAATGTTCATCCAATGACACAAATGCACTTGTTGGATGAAATACATTGCTTAAGTACGAAAAGTGATTAGAATAAGCCTTCGGATGCACAAAATGACGTAAATGTTAAATTAATGACACAAACGCTCTTATTGGATGAACTACATTTCTTAAGTACGAAAAGTGATTAGAATAAGCCTTGGGATGCCTAAAATGACGTAAATTTTCATCAAATGACACAAATGCAGTTATTGGATAAACTCGATTCGATAAGTACGAAAAGTGATTAGAATAAGCCTTGGGATGCACAAAATGACGTAAATGTTCATCCAATAACACAAATGCACTTGTTGGATGAACTATATCCTTAAGTACGAAAAGTGATTAGAATAAACCTTGGGATGCACAAAATGACGTAAATTTTCATCCAATGACACAAATGCAGTTATTGGATAAACTAGATTCGATAAGTACGAAAAGTGATTAGAATAAGCATTGGGATGCACAAAATGACGTAAGTGTTCGTCCAATGACACAAATGCACTTATTGGATGAACTACATCCTTAAGTACTAAAAGTGATTAGAATAAGCCTTGGGATTCACAAAATGACGTAAATATTCATCCAATGACCCAAATGAACTTGTTGGATGAAATACATTCCTTAAGTACGAACAGTGATTAGAATAATCCTTCGGATGCACACAATAACGTAAATGTTAAATTAATGACACAAATTTACTTATTGGATGAACTACATTCCTTAAGTATGAAAAGTGATTAGAATAAGCCTTGGGATGCACAAAATGACGTACATGTTCATCGAATGATACAAATGCACTTATTGGATGAACTACATTCCTTAAGTACGAAAAGTGATTAGAGTAAGCCTTGGGATGAACAAAATGACGTAAATGTTCATCCAATGACACAAATGCACTTATTGGATGAACTACATCCTTAAGTACGAAAAGTGATTAGAATAAGCCTTGGGATGCAAAAAATGACCTAAATGTTTAATCAATGACACAAAGGCGCTTATTGAATGAACTACATTCCTTAAGTACGAAAAGTGATTAGAATAAGCCTTGGGATGCACAAAATGACGTAAATGTTCATCCAATGACACAAATTTACTTATTGGATGAACTACATTCCTTAACTACGAAAAGTGATTTGAATAAGCCTTGGGATGCACAAAATGACGTTAATGTTCATCTGATGACACAAACGCGCTTATTGGATAAACTAAATTCCTTAAGTACGAAAAGTGATTAGAATAAGCCTTGGGATCCACAAAATGACGTAAATGTTCATCCAATGACACTAATGCACTTATTGGATGAACTACATTCCTTAAGTACGAAAAGTGATAAGAATAAGCCTTGGGATGCACAAAATGACGTAAATGTTCATCCAATGACACCAATGCACTTATTGGATGAACTACATACTTAAGTACGAAAAGTGATTAGAATAAGCCTTGGGATGCACAAAATGACGTAAATGTTCATCCAATGACACAAATGCACTTATTGGGTGAACTACATCCTTAATTACGAAAAGTGATCAGAATAAGCCTTGGGATGCACAAAATAACCTAAATGTTTAATCAATGACACAAACACGCTTATTGAATTAACTACATTCCTTAAGTACGAAAAGTGATTAGAATAAGCCTTTGGATGCACAAAATGACGTAAATTTTCATCCAATGACACAAATGCAATTATTGGATAAACTAGATTCGATAAGTACGAAAAATGATTACAATAAGCATTGGGATGCACAAAATGACGTAAATGTTCATCCAATGACACAAATGCACTTATTGGATGAACTAGATTCCTTAAGTACGAAAAGTGATTAGAATAAGCCTTGGGATCCACAAAATGACGTAAATATTCATCCAATGACACAAATGCACTTATTGGATGAACTACATTCCTTATGTACGAAAAGTGATTAGAATAAGCCTTAGGATTCACAAAATGCTGTAAATGTTCATCCAATGACACAAATGCACTAGTTGGATCAATTACATTCCTTAAGTACGAAACGT
Organism: Cicer cuneatum; assembly: GCA_037974295.1. Lineage (NCBI taxonomy): Eukaryota > Viridiplantae > Streptophyta > Magnoliopsida > Fabales > Fabaceae > Cicer > Cicer cuneatum. The sequence goes on from JBBPBO010001985.1 coordinate 45,613,967, forward strand.
GATTAGAATAAGCTTTGGGATGCATAAAATAACGTAAATGTTAAATTAATGACACCAACGCTCTTATTGGATGAACTACATTCCTTAGGTACGAAAATTGATTAGAATAAGCCTTGGGATGCACAAAATGACCTAAATGTTGAATTAATGACACAAACGCTCTTATTGGATGAACTACATTCCTTAAGTACGAAAAGTGATTAGAATAAGCCTTCGGATGCACAAAATAACGTAAATGTTAAATTAATGACACAAACACTCTTATTGGTTGAACTACATTCCTTAAGTACGAAAAGTGATTAGAATAAGCCTTGGGATGCACAAAATGATGTAAATTTTCATCCAATGACACAAATGCACTTATTGGATAAACTAGATTCTTAAGTACGAAAAGTGATTAGAATAAGCCTTGGGATGCACAAAATGACGTAAATGTTCATCCAATGACACAAATGCACTTATTGGATGAACTACATCCTTAAGTACGAAAAGTGATTAGAATAAGCCTTGGGATGCAAAAAATGACCTAAATGTTTAATCAATGACACAAAGGCGCTTATTGAATGAACTACATTCCTTAAGTACGAAAAGTGATTAGAATAAGCCTTGGGATGCACAAAATGACGTAAATGTTCATCCAATGACACAAATTTACTTATTGGATGAACTACATTCCTTAACTACGAAAAGTGATTTGAATAAGCCTTGGGATGCACAAAATGACGTTAATGTTCATCTAATGACACAAACGCGCTTATTGGATAAACTAAATTCCTTAAGTACGAAAAGTGATTAGAATAAGCCTTGGGATGCACAAAATGACGTAAATGTTCATCCAATGACACAAATGCACTTATTGGATGAACTACATTCCTTAAGTACGAAAAGAGATCAGAATAAGCCTTGGGATGCACAAAATGACCTAAATGTTTAATCAATGACACAAACGCGCTTATTGAATGAACTACATTCCTTAAGTACGAAAAGTGATTAGAATAAGCCTTGGGATGCACAAAATGACGTAAATGTTCATCCAATGACACAAATTTACTTATTGGATGAACTACATTCCTTAAGTACGAAAAGTGATTAGAATAAGCCTTGGGATGCACAAAATGACGTTAATGTTCATCCGATGACACAAACGCGCTTATTGGATAAACTAGATTCCTTAAGTATTAAAAGTGATTAGAATAAACCTTGGGATCCACAAAATGACGTAAATGTTCATCCAATGACACAAATGCACTTATTGGATGAACTACATTCCTTAAGTACGAAAAGTGATTAGAATAAGCCTTGGGATTCACAAAATGCCAAAAATGTTTATCCAATGACACAAATGCACTAGTTGGATGAAATACATTCCTTAAGTACGAAAAGTGATTAGAATAAGCTTTGGGATGCATAAGATAACGTAAATGTTAAATTAATGACACAAACGCTCTTATTGGATGAACTGCATTCCTTAAATACCAAAAGTGTTTTGAATAAGCCTTCGGATGCACAAAATAACTTAAATGTTAAATTAATGACACAAATGCTCTTATTGGATGAACTAAATTCCTTAAGTACGAAAAGTGATTAGAATAAGCCTTGGGATGCACAAAATGACGTAAATTCTCATCCAATGACACAAATGCAGTTATTGGATAAACTAGATTCGATAAGTACGAAAAGTGATTAGAATAAGCCTTGGGATGCACAAAATGACGTAAATGTTCATCCAATGACACAAATGCACTTATTGGGTGAACTACATCCTTAATTACGAAAAGTGATCAGAATAAGCCTTGGGATGCACAAAATAACCTAAATGTTTAATCAATGACACAAACACGCTTATTGAATTAACTACATTCCTTAAGTACGAAAAGTGATTAGAATAAGCCTTTGGATGCACAAAATGACGTAAATTTTCATCCAATGACACAAATGCAATTATTGGATAAACTAGATTCGATAAGTACGAAAAATGATTACAATAAGCATTGGGATGCACAAAATGACGTAAATGTTCATCCAATGACACAAATGCACTTATTGGATGAACTAGATTCCTTAAGTACGAAAAGTGATTAGAATAAGCCTTGGGATCCACAAAATGACGTAAATATTCATCCAATGACACAAATGCACTTATTGGATGAACTACATTCCTTATGTACGAAAAGTGATTAGAATAAGCCTTAGGATTCACAAAATGCTGTAAATGTTCATCCAATGACACAAATGCACTAGTTGGATCAATTACATTCCTTAAGTACGAAACGTGATTAGAATAAGCTTTGGGATGCATAAAATAACGTAAATGTTAAATTAATGACACCAACGCTCTTATTGGATGAACTACATTCCTTAGGTACGAAAATTGATTAGAATAAGCCTTGGGATGCACAAAATGACCTAAATGTTGAATTAATGACACAAACGCTCTTATTGGATGAACTACATTCCTTAAGTACGAAAAGTGATTAGAATAAGCCTTCGGATGCACAAAATAACGTAAATGTTAAATTAATGACACAAACACTCTTATTGGTTGAACTACATTCCTTAAGTACGAAAAGTGATTAGAATAAGCCTTGGGATGCACAAAATGATGTAAATTTTCATCCAATGACACAAATGCGCTTATTGGATAAACTAGATTCTTAAGTACGAAAAGTGATTAGAATAAGCCTTGGGATGCACAAAATGACGTAAATGTTCATCCAATGACACAAATGCACTTATTGGATGAACTACATTCCTTAAGTACGAAAAGAGATCAGAATAAGCCTTGGGATGCACAAAATGACCTAAATGTTTAATCAATGACACAAACGCGCTTATTGAATGAACTACATTCCTTAAGTACGAAAAGTGATTAGAATAAGCCTTGGGATGCACAAAATGACGTAAATGTTCATCCAATGACACAAATTTACTTATTGGATGAACTACATTTCTTATGTACGAAAAGTGATTAGAATAAGCCTTGGGATGCACAAAATGACTTTAATGTTCATCCGATGACACAAACGCGCTTATTGGATAAACTAGATTCCTTAAGTATGAAAAGTGACTAGAATAAGCCTTGGGATCCACAAAATGACGTAAATGTTCATCCAATGACACAAATGCACTTATTGGATGAACTACATTCCTTAAGTACGAAAAGTGATTAGAATAAGCCTTGGGATTCACAAAATGCCAAAAATGTTTATCCAATGACACAAATGCACTAGTTAGATGAAATACATTCCTTAAGTACGAAATGTGATTAGAATAAGCTTTGGTATGCATAAGATAACGTAAATGTTAAATTAATGACACAAACGCTCTTATTGGACGAACTGCATTCCTTAAATACGGAAAGTGTTTTGAATAAGCCTTCGGATGCACAAAATAACTTAAATGTTAAATTAATGACACAAACGCTCTTATTGGATGAACTACATTCCTTAAGTACGAAAAGTGATTAGAATAAGCCTTCGGATGCACAAAATAACGTAAATGTTAAATTAATGACACAAACACTCTTATTGGTTGAACTACATTCCTTAAGTACGAAAAGTGATTAGAATAAGCCTTGGGATGCACAAAATGATGTAAATTTTCATCCAATGACACAAATGCACTTATTGGATAAACTAGATTCTTAAGTACGAAAAGTGATTAGAATAAGCCTTGGGATGCACAAAATGACGTAAATGTTCATCCAATGACACAAATGCACTTATTGGATGAACTACATCCTTAAGTACGAAAAGTGATTAGAATAAGCCTTGGGATGCAAAAAATGACCTAAATGTTTAATCAATGACACAAAGGCGCTTATTGAATGAACTACATTCCTTAAGTACGAAAAGTGATTAGAATAAGCCTTGGGATGCACAAAATGACGTAAATGTTCATCCAATGACACAAATTTACTTATTGGATGAACTACATTCCTTAACTACGAAAAGTGATTTGAATAAGCCTTGGGATGCACAAAATGACGTTAATGTTCATCTAATGACACAAACGCGCTTATTGGATAAACTAAATTCCTTAAGTACGAAAAGTGATTAGAATAAGCCTTGGGATGCACAAAATGACGTAAATGTTCATCCAATGACACAAATGCACTTATTGGATGAACTACATTCCTTAAGTACGAAAAGAGATCAGAATAAGCCTTGGGATGCACAAAATGACCTAAATGTTTAATCAATGACACAAACGCGCTTATTGAATGAACTACATTCCTTAAGTACGAAAAGTGATTAGAATAAGCCTTGGGATGCACAAAATGACGTAAATGTTCATCCAATGACACAAATTTACTTATTGGATGAACTACATTTCTTATGTACGAAAAGTGATTAGAATAAGCCTTGGGATGCACAAAATGACTTTAATGTTCATCCGATGACACAAACGCGCTTATTGGATAAACTAGATTCCTTAAGTATGAAAAGTGACTAGAATAAGCCTTGGGATCCACAAAATGACGTAAATGTTCATCCAATGACACAAATGCACTTATTGGATGAACTACATTCCTTAAGTACGAAAAGTGATTAGAATAAGCCTTGGGATTCACAAAATGCCAAAAATGTTTATCCAATGACACAAATGCACTAGTTAGATGAAATACATTCCTTAAGTACGAAATGTGATTAGAATAAGCTTTGGTATGCATAAGATAACGTAAATGTTAAATTAATGACACAAACGCTCTTATTGGACGAACTGCATTCCTTAAATACGAAAAGTGTTTTGAATAAGCCTTCGGATGCACAAAATAACTTAAATGTTAAATTAATGACACAAACGCTCTTATTGGATGAACTACATTCCTTAAGTACGAAAAGTGATTAGAATAAGCCTTCGGATGCACAAAATAACGTAAATGTTAAATTAATGACACAAACACTCTTATTGGTTGAACTACATTCCTTAAGTACGAAAAGTGATTAGAATAAGCCTTGGGATGCACAAAATGATGTAAATTTTCATCCAATGACACAAATGCACTTATTGGATAAACTAGATTCTTAAGTACGAAAAGTGATTAGAATAAGCCTTGGGATGCACAAAATGACGTAAATGTTCATCCAATGACACAAATGCACTTATTGGATGAACTACATCCTTAAGTACGAAAAGTGATCAGAATAAGGCTTGGGATGCACAAAATGACCTAAATGTTTAATCAATGACACAAACACGCTTATTGAATGAACTACATTCCTTGAGTACGAAAAGTGATTAGAATAAGCCTTGGGATGCACAAAATGACGTAAATGTTCATCCAATGACACAAATTTACTTATTGGATGAACTACATTCCTTAACTACGAAAAGTGATTAGAATAAGCCTTGGGATGCACAAAATGACGTTAATGTTCATCCGATGACACAAACGCGCTTATTGGATAAACTAGATTCCTTAAGTATGAAAAGTGATTAGAATAAGCTTTGGGATCCACAAAATGACGTAAATGTTCATCCAATGACACAAATGCACTTATTGGATGAACTACATTCCTTAAGAACGAAAAGTGATTAGAATAAGCCTTGGGATTTACAAAATGCCAAAAATGTTTATCCAATGACACAAATGCACTAGTTGGATGAAATACATTCCTTAAGTACGAAAAGTGATTAGAATAAGCTTTGGGATGCATAAGATAACGTAAATGTTAAATTAATGACACAAACGCTCTTATTGGATGAACTGCATTCCTTAAGTACGAAAAGTGTTTTGAATAATCCTTCGGATGCACAAAATAACTTAAATGTTAAATTAATGACACAAACGCTCTTATTGGATGAACTACATTCCTTAAGTACGAAAAGTGATTAGAATAAGCCTTGGGATGCACAAAATGACGTAAATTTTCATCCAATGACACAAATGTAGTTATTGGATAAACTAGATTCGATAAGTACGAAAAGTGATTAGAATAAGCCTTGGGATGCACAAAATGACGTAAATGTTCATCCAATGACACAAATGCACTTATTGGATGAACTACATTCTTTAAGTATGAAAAGTGATTAGTATAAGCCTTGGGATGCACAAAATGACCTAAATGTTAAATTAATGACACAAACGCGTTTATTGGATGAACTACATTCCTTAGTTACGAAAATTATTAGAATAAGCCTTGGGATGAACAAAATGACGTAAAGATTCATCCGATGACACAAACGCGCTTATTGGATGAACTACATTCCTTAAGTACGAAATGTGATTAGAATAAGCCTTGGGATGCACAAAATGACGTAAATGTTCATCCAATGACACAAATGTACTTATTGGATGAACTACATTCCTTAACTACGAAAAGTGATTAGAATAAGCCTTGGGATGCACAAAATGACGTTAATGTTCATCCGATGACACAAACGCGCTTATTGGATAAACTAGATTCCTTAAGTATGAAAAGTGATTAGAATAAGCCTTGGGATCCACAAAATGACGTAAATGTTCATCCAATGACACAAATGCACTTATTGGATGAACTACATTCCTTAAGTACGAAAAGTGATTAGTATAAGCCTTGGGATGCACAAAATGACCTAAATGTTAAATTAATGACACAAACGCGTTTATTGGATGAACTACATTCCTTAATTACGAAAATTATTAGAATAAGCCTTGGGATGAAAAAAATGACGTAAAGATTCATCCGATGACACAAACGCGCTTATTGGATGAACTACATTCCTTAAGTATGAAAAGTGATTATAATAAGCCTTGGATGCACAAAATGACGTAAATGTTCATCCAATGACACAAATGCACTTATTGGATGAACTACATTCCTTAAGTATGAAAAGTGATTAGAATAAGCCTTGGGATCCACAAAATGACGTAAATGTTCATCCAATGACACAAATGCACTTATTGGATGAACTACATTCCTTAAGTACGAAAAGTGATTAGAATAAGCCTTGGGATTTACAAAATGCCAAAAATGTTTATCCAATGACACAAATGCACTAGTTGGATGAAATACATTCCTTAAGTACGAAAAGTGATTAGAATAAGCTTTGGGATGCATAAGATAACGTAAATGTTAAATTAATGACACAAACGCTCTTATAGGATGAACTGCATTCCTTAAGTACGAAAAGTGTTTTGAATAAGCCTTCGGATGCACAAAATAACTTAAATGTTAAATTAATGACACAAACGCTCTTATTGGATGAACTACATTCCTTAAGTACGAAAAGTGATTAGAATAAGCCTTGGGATGCACAAAATGACGTAAATTTTCATCCAATGACACAAATGCAGTTATTGGATAAACTAGATTCGATAAGTACGAAAAGTGATTAGAATAAGCCTTGGGATGCACAAAATGACGTAAATGTTCATCCAATGACACAAATGCACTTATTGGATGAACTACATTCCTTAAGTACGAAAAGTGATTAGTATAAGCCTTGGGATGCACAAAATGACCTAAATGTTAAATTAATGACACAAACGCGTTTATTGGATGAACTACATTCCTTAATTACGAAAATTATTAGAATAAGCCTTGGGATGAACAAAATGACGTAAAGATTCATCCGATGACACAAACGCGCTTATTGGATGAACTACATTCCTTAAGTACGAAAAGTGATTAGAATAAGCCTTGGGATGCACAAAATGACGTAAATGTTCATCCAATGACACAAATTTACTTATTGGATGAACTACATTCCTTAACTACGAAAAGTGATTAGAATAAGCCTTGGGATGCACAAAATGACGTTAATGTTCATCCGATGACACAAACGCGCTTATTGGATAAACTAGATTCCTTAGATATGAAAAGTGATTAGAATAAGCCTTGGGATCCACAAAATGACGTAAATGTTCATCCAATGACACAAATGCACTTATTGGATGAACTACATTCTTTAAGTACGAAAAGTGATTAGTATAAGCCTTGGGATGCACAAAATGACCTAAATGTTAAATTAATGACACAAACGCGTTTATTGGATGAACTACATTCCTTAGTTACGAAAATTATTAGAATAAGCCTTGAGATGAACAAAATGACGTAAAGATTCATCCGATGACACAAACGCGCTTATTGGATGAACTACATTCCTTAAGTACGAAATGTGATTAGAATAAGCCTTGGGATGCACAAAATGACGTAAATGTTAATCCAATGACACAAATTTACTTATTGGATGAACTACATTCCTTAACTACGAAAAGTGATTAGAATAAGCCTTGGGATGCACAAAATGACGTTAATGTTCATCCGATGACACAAACGCGCTTATTGGATAAACTAGATTCCTTAGATATGAAAAGTGATTAGAATAAGCCTTGGGATCCACAAAATGACGTAAATGTTCATCCAATGACACAAATGCACTTATTGGATGAACTACATTCCTTAAGTACGAAAAGTGATTAGAATAAGCCTTGGGATTTACAAAATGCCAAAAATGTTTATCCAATGACACAAATGCACTAGTTGGATGAAATACATTCCTTAAGTACGAAAAGTGATTAGAATAAGCTTTGGGATGCATAAGATAACGTAAATGTTAAATTAATGACACAAACGCTCTTATTGGATGAACTGCATTCCTTAAGTACGAAAAGTGATTTGAATAAGCCTTCGGATGCACAAAATAACTTAAATGTTAAATTAATGACACAAACGCTCTTATTGGATGAACTACATTCCTTAAGTACGAAAAGTGATTAGAATAAGCCTTGGGATGCACAAAATGACGTAAATTTTCATCCAATGACACAAATGTAGTTATTGGATAAACTAGATTCGATAAGTACGAAAAGTGATTAGAATAAGCCTTGGGATGCACAAAATGACGTAAATGTTCATCCAATGACACAAATGCACTTATTGGATGAACTACATTCCTTAAGTACGAAAAGTGATCAGAATAAGCCTTGGGATGCACAAAATGACGTAAATGTTCATCTAATGACACAAACGTGCTTATTGGATGAACTACATTCCTTAAGTACGAAAAATGATTAGAAGCCATGGCATGCACAAAATGACGTAAATGTTCATCCAATGACACAAATGCACTTATTGGATGAACTACGTTCCTTAATTACGAAAAGTGATTAGAATAAGCCTTATGATGAATAAAATGACGTAAAGGTTAATCTGATGACACAAACGCGCTTATTGGATGAACTACATTCCTTAATTACGAAAAGTGATTAGAATAAGCCTTATGATGAATAAAATGACGTAAAGGTTCATCCGATGACACAAACGCGCTTATTGGATGAACTACATTCCTTAAGTATGAACAATGATTATAATAAGCCTTGGGATTTCCAAAATGACGTAAATATTCATCCAATGACACAAATGCACTTATTGGATGAACTACATTCCTTAATTAGGAAAAGTGATTACAATAAGCCTTGGGATGCACAAAATGAAGTAAATGATCATCCAATGACACAAATGCACTAATTGGATGAACCACATTCCTTAAGTACGAAAAGTGATTAGAATAAGCATTGAGATGCACAAAATTACGTAAATGTTCATCCAATGTCACAAATGCACTTATTGGATGTACTACATTCCTTAGGTACGTAAAGTGATTAGAATAAGCCTTGGGATGCACAAAATGACGTAAATGTTCATCCAATGACACAAATTTACTTATTGGATGAACTACATTCCTTAACTACGAAAAGTGATAAGAATAAGCCTTGGGATGCACAAAATGACGTTAATGTTCATCCGATGACACAAACGCGCTTATTGGATAAACTAGATTCCTTAAGTATGAAAAGTGATTAGAATAAGCCTTGGGATCCACAAAATGACGTAAATTTTCATCCAATGACACAAATGCACTTATTGGATGAACTACATTCCTTAAGTACGAAAAGTGATTAGAATAAGCCTTGGGATTTACAAAATGCCAAAAATGTTTATCCAATGACACAAATGCACTAGTTGGATGAAATACATTCCTTAAGTACGAAAAGTGATTAGAATAAGCTTTGGGATGCATAAGATAACGTAAATGTTAAATTAATGACACAAACGCTCTTATTGGATGAACTGCATTCCTTAAGTACGAAAAGTGTTTTGAATAAGCCTTCGGATGCACAAAATAACTTAAATGTTAAATTAATGACACAAACGCTCTTATTGGATGAACTACATTCCTTAAGTACGAAAAGTGATTAGAATAAGCCTTGGGATGCACAAAATGACGTAAATTTTCGTCCAATGACACAAATGCAGTTATTGGATAAACTAGATTCGATAAGTACGAAAAGTGATTAGAATAAGCCTTGGGATGCACAAAATGACGTAAATGTTCATCCAATGACACAAATGCACTTATTGGATGAACTACATTCCTTAAGTACGAAAAGTGATTAGAATAAGCCTTGGGATGCACAAAATGACGTTAATGTTCATCCGATGACACAAACGCGCTTATTGGATAAACTAGATTCCTTAAGTATGAAAAGTGATTAGAATAAGCCTTGGGATCCACAAAATGACGTAAATGTTCATCCAATGACACAAATGCACTTATTGGATGAACTACATTCCTTAAGTACGAAAAGTGATTAGTATAAGCCTTGGGATGCACAAAATGACCTAAATGTTAAATTAATGACACAAACGCGTTTATTGGATGAACTACATTCCTTAATTACGAAAATTATTAGAATAAGCCTTGGGATGAAAAAAATGACGTAAAGATTCATCCGATGACACAAACGCGCTTATTGGATGAACTACATTCCTTAAGTATGAAAAGTGATTATAATAAGCCTTGGATGCACAAAATGACGTAAATGTTCATCCAATGACACAAATGCACTTATTGGATGAACTACATTCCTTAAGTATGAAAAGTGATTAGAATAAGCCTTGGGATCCACAAAATGACGTAAATGTTCATCCAATGACACAAATGCACTTATTGGATGAACTACATTCCTTAAGTACGAAAAGTGATTAGAATAAGCCTTGGGATTTACAAAATGCCAAAAATGTTTATCCAATGACACAAATGCACTAGTTGGATGAAATACATTCCTTAAGTACGAAAAGTGATTAGAATAAGCTTTGGGATGCATAAGATAACGTAAATGTTAAATTAATGACACAAACGCTCTTATAGGATGAACTGCATTCCTTAAGTACGAAAAGTGTTTTGAATAAGCCTTCGGATGCACAAAATAACTTAAATGTTAAATTAATGACACAAACGCTCTTATTGGATGAACTACATTCCTTAAGTACGAAAAGTGATTAGAATAAGCCTTGGGATGCACAAAATGACGTAAATTTTCATCCAATGACACAAATGCAGTTATTGGATAAACTAGATTCGATAAGTACGAAAAGTGATTAGAATAAGCCTTGGGATGCACAAAATGACGTAAATGTTCATCCAATGACACAAATGCACTTATTGGATGAACTACATTCCTTAAGTACGAAAAGTGATTAGTATAAGCCTTGGGATGCACAAAATGACCTAAATGTTAAATTAATGACACAAACGCGTTTATTGGATGAACTACATTCCTTAGTTACGAAAATTATTAGAATAAGCCTTGGGATGAACAAAATGACGTAAAGATTCATCCGATGACACAAACGCGCTTATTGGATGAACTACATTCCTTAAGTACGAAAAGTGATTAGAATAAGCCTTGGGATGCACAAAATGACGTAAATGTTCATCCAATGACACAAATGTACTTATTGGATGAACTACATTCCTTAACTACGAAAAGTGATTAGAATAAGCCTTGGGATGCACAAAATGACGTTAATGTTCATCCGATGACACAAACGCGCTTATTGGATAAACTAGATTCCTTAAGTATGAAAAGTGATTAGAATAAGCTTTGGGATCCACAAAATGACGTAAATGTTCATCCAATGACACAAATGCACTTATTGGATGAACTACATTCCTTAAGAACGAAAAGTGATTAGAATAAGCCTTGGGATTTACAAAATGCCAAAAATGTTTATCCAATGACACAAATGCACTAGTTGGATGAAATACATTCCTTAAGTACGAAAAGTGATTAGAATAAGCTTTGGGATGCATAAGATAACGTAAATGTTAAATTAATGACACAAACGCTCTTATTGGATGAACTGCATTCCTTAAGTACGAAAAGTGTTTTGAATAAGCCTTCGGATGCACAAAATAACTTAAATGTTAAATTAATGACACAAACGCTCTTATTGGATGAACTACATTCCTTAAGTACGAAAAGTGATTAGAATAAGCCTTGGGATGCACAAAATGACGTAAATGTTCGTCCAATGACACAAATGCAGTTATTGGATAAACTAGATTCGATAAGTACGAAAAGTGATTAGAATAAGCCTTGGGATGCACAAAATGACGTAAATGTTCATCCAATGACACAAATGCACTTATTGGATGAACTACATTCTTTAAGTACGAAAAGTGATTAGTATAAGCCTTGGGATGCACAAAATGACCTAAATGTTAAATTAATGACACAAACGCGTTTATTGGATGAACTACATTCCTTAGTTACGAAAATTATTAGAATAAGCCTTGAGATGAACAAAATGACGTAAAGATTCATCCGATGACACAAACGCGCTTATTGGATGAACTACATTCCTTAAGTACGAAATGTGATTAGAATAAGCCTTGGGATGCACAAAATGACGTAAATGTTCATCCAATGACACAAATTTACTTATTGGATGAACTACATTCCTTAACTACGAAAAGTGATTAGAATAAGCCTTGGGATGCACAAAATGACGTTAATGTTCATCCGATGACACAAACGCGCTTATTGGATAAACTAGATTCCTTAGATATAAAAAGTGATTAGAATAAGCCTTGGGATCCACAAAATGACGTAAATTTTCATCCAATGACACAAATGCACTTATTGGATGAACTACATTCCTTAAGTACGAAAAGTGATTAGAATAAGCCTTGGGATTTACAAAATGCCAAAAATGTTTATCCAATGACACAAATGCACTAGTTGGATGAAATACATTCCTTAAGTACGAAAAGTGATTAGAATAAGCTTTGGGATGCATAAGATAACGTAAATGTTAAATTAATGACACAAACGCTCTTATTGGATGAACTGCATTCCTTAAGTACGAAAAGTGTTTTGAATAAGCCTTCGGATGCACAAAATAACTTAAATGTTAAATTAATGACACAAACACTCTTATTGGATGAACTACATTCCTTAAGTACGAAAAGTGATTAGAATAAGCCTTGGGATGCACAAAATGACGTAAATTTTCGTCCAATGACACAAATGCAGTTATTGGATAAACTAGATTCGATAAGTACGAAAAGTGATTAGAATAAGCCTTGGGATGCACAAAATGACGTAAATGTTCATCCAATGACACAAATGCACTTATTGGATGAACTACATTCTTTAAGTACGAAAAGTGATTAGTATAAGCCTTGGGATGCACAAAATGACCTAAATGTTAAATTAATGACACAAACGCGTTTATTGGATGAACTACATTCCTTAGTTACGAAAATTATTAGAATAAGCCTTGGGATGAACAAAATGACGTAAAGATTCATCCGATGACACAAACGCGCTTATTGGATGAACTACATTCCTTAAGTACGAAAAGTGATTAGAATAAGCCTTGGGATGCACAAAATGACGTAAATGTTCATCCAATGACACAAATTTACTTATTGGATGAACTACATTCCTTAACTACGAAAAGTGATTAGAATAAGCCTTGGGATGCACAAAATGACGTTAATGTTCATCCGATGACACAAACGCGCTTATTGGATAAACTAGATTCCTTAGATATGAAAAGTGATTAGAATAAGCCTTGGGATCCACAAAATGACGTAAATGTTCATCCAATGACACAAATGCACTTATTGGATGAACTACATTCCTTAAGTACGAAAAGTGATTAGAATAAGCCTTGGGATTTACAAAATGCCAAAAATGTTTATCCAATGACACAAATGCACTAGTTGGATGAAATACATTCCTTAAGTACGAAAAGTGATTAGAATAAGCTTTGGGATGCATAAGATAACGTAAATGTTAAATTAATGACACAAACGCTCTTATTGGATGAACTGAATTCCTTAAGTACGAAAAGTGTTTTGAATAAGCCTTCGGATGCACAAAATAACTTAAATGTTAAATTAATGACACAAACGCTCTTATTGGATGAACTACATTCCTTAAGTACGAAAAGTGATTAGAATAAGCCTTGGGATGCACAAAATGACGTAAATTTTCATCCAATGACACAAATGCAGTTATTGGATAAACTAGATTCGATAAGTACGAAAAGTGATTAGAATAAGCCTTGGGATGCACAAAATGACGTAAATGTTCATCCAATGACACAAATGCACTTATTGGATGAACTACATTCCTTAAGTACGAAAAGTGATTAGTATAAGCCTTGGGATGCACAAAATGACCTAAATGTTAAATTAATGACACAAACGCGTTTATTGGATGAACTACATTCCTTAAGTACGAAAAGTGATTAGAATAAGCCTTGGGATGCACAAAATAACGTTAATGTTCATCCGATGACACAAACGCGCTTATTGGATAAACTAGATTCCTTAAGTATGAAAAATGATTAGAATAAGCCTTGGGATTCACAAAATGACGTAAATGTTCATCCAATGACACAAATGCACTTATTGGATGAACTACATTCCTTAAGTACGAAAAGTGATTAGAATAAGCCTTGGGATTCACAAAATGTCAAAAATGTTTATCCAATGACACAAATGCACTAGTTGGATGAAATACATTCCTTAAGTACGAAAAGTGATTAGAATAAGCTTTGGGATGCATAAGATAACGTAAATGTTAAATTAATGACACAAACGCTCTTATTGGATGAACTACATCCTTAAGTACGAAAAGTGATCAGAATAAGCCTTGGGATGCACAAAATGACCTAAATGTTTAATCAATGACACAAACTTGCTTATTGAATGAACTACATTCCTTAAGTACGAAAAGTGATTAGAATAAGCCTCGGGATGCACAAAATGACGTAAATGTTCATCCAATGACCCAAATGCACTTATTGGATGAACTACATCCTTAAGTACGAAAAGTGATCAGAATAAGCCTTGGGATGCACAAAATGACCTAAATGTTTAATCAATGACACAAACACGCTTATTGAATGAACTACATTCCTTAAGTACGAAAAGTGATTAGAATAAGCCTTGGGATGCACAAAATGACGTAAATGTTCATCCAATGACACAAATTTACTTATTGGATGAACTACATTCCTTAACTACGAAAAGTGATTAGAATAAGCCTTGGGATGCACAAAATGACGTTAATGTTCATCCGATGACACAAACGCGCTTATTGGATAAACTAGATTCCTTAAGTATGAAAAGTGATTAGAATAAGCCTTGGGATCCACAAAATGACGTAAATGTTCATCCAATGACACAAATGCACTTATTGGATGAACTACATTCCTTAAGTTCAAAAAGTGATTAGAATAAGCCATGGGATTTACAAAATGCCAAAAATGTTTATCCAATGACACAAATGCACTAGTTGGATGAAATACATTCCTTAAGTACGAAAAGTGATTAGAATAAGCTTTGGGATGCATAAGATAACGTAAATGTTAAATTAATGACACAAACGCTCTTATTGGATGAACTGCATTCCTTAAGTACGAAAAGTGTTTTGAATAAGCCTTCGGATGCACAAAACAACTTAAATGTTAAATTAATGACACAAACGCTCTTATTGGATGAACTACATTCCTTAAGTACGAAAAGTGATTAGAATAAGCCTTGGGATGCACAAAATGACGTAAATTTTCATCCAATGAAACAAATGCAGTTATTGGATAAACTAGATTCGATAAGTACGAAAAGTGATTAGAATAAGCCTTGGGATGCACAAAATGACGTAAATGTTCATCCAATGACACAAATGCACTAATTGGATGAACCACATTCCTTAAGTACGAAAAGTGATTAGAATAAGCATTGAGATGCACAAAATTACGTAAATGTTCATCCAATGTCACAAATGCACTTATTGGATGTACTACATTCCTTAGGTACGTAAAGTGATTAGAATAAGCCTTGGGATGCACAAAATGACGTAAATGTTCATCCAATGACACAAATTTACTTATTGGATGAACTACATTCCTTAACTACGAAAAGTGATTAGAATAAGCCTTGGGATGCACAAAATGACGTTAATGTTCATCCGATGACACAAACGCGCTTATTGGATAAACTAGATTCCTTAAGTATGAAAAGTGATTAGAATAAGCCTTGGGATCCACAAAATGACGTAAATGTTCATCCAATGACACAAATGCACTTATTGGATGAACTACATTC
>JBBPBO010001985.1:45630371-45646151 GCA_037974295.1 Cicer cuneatum
GTAAATGTTCATCCAATGACACAAATGCACTAATTGGATGAACCACATTCCTTAAGTACGAAAAGTGATTAGAATAAGCATTGAGATGCACAAAATTACGTAAATGTTCATCCAATGTCACAAATGCACTTATTGGATGTACTACATTCCTTAGGTACGTAAAGTGATTAGAATAAGCCTTGGGAAGCACAAAATGACGTAAATGTTCATCCAATGACACAAATTTACTTATTGGATGAACTACATTCCTTAACTACGAAAAGTGATTAGAATAAGCCTTGGGATGCACAAAATGACGTTAATGTTCATCCGATGACACAAACGCGCTTATTGGATAAACTAGATTCCTTAAGTATGAAAAGTGATTAGAATAAGCCTTGGGATCCACAAAATGACGTAAATGTTCATCCAATGACACAAATGCACTTATTGGATGAACTACATTCCTTAAGTACGAAAAGTGATTAGAATAAGCCTTGGGATTTACAAAATGCCAAAAATGTTTATCCAATGACACAAATGCACTAGTTGGATGAAATACATTCCTTAAGTACGAAAAGTGATTAGAATAAGCTTTGGGATGCATAAGATAACGTAAATGTTAAATTAATGACACAAACGCTCTTATTGGATGAACTGCATTCCTTAAGTACGAAAAGTGTTTTGAATAAGCCTTCGGATGCACAAAATAACTTAAATGTTAAATTAATGACACAAACGCTCTTATTGGATGAACTACATTCCTTAAGTACGAAAAGTGATTAGAATAAGCCTTGGGATGCACAAAATGACGTTAATGTTCATCCGATGACACAAACGCGCTTATTGGATAAACTAGATTCCTTAAGTACGAAAAGTGATTAGAATAAGCCTTGGGATCCACAAAATGACGTAAATGTTCATCCAATGACACAAATGCACTTATTGGATGAACTACATTCCTTAAGTACGAAAAGTGATTAGAATAAGCCTTGGGATTTACAAAATGCCAAAAATGTTTATCCAATGACACAAATGCACTAGTTGGATGAAATACATTCCTTAAGTACGAAAAGTGATTAGAATAAGCTTTGGGATGCATAAGATAACGTAAATGTTAAATTAATGACACAAACGCTCTTATTGGATGAACTGCATTCCTTAAGTACGAAAAGTGTTTTGAATAAGCCTTCGGATGCACAAAATAACTTAAATGTTAAATTAATGACACAAACGCTCTTATTGGATGAACTACATTCCTTAAGTACGAAAAGTGATTAGAATAAGCCTTGGGATGCACAAAATGACGTAAATGTTCATCCAATGACACAAATGCAGTTATTGGATAAACTAGATTCGATAAGTACGAAAAGTGATTAGAATAAGCCTTGGGATGCACAAAATGACGTAAATGTTCATCCAATGACACAAATGCACTTATTGGATGAACTACATTCCTTAAGTACGAAAAGTGATTAGTATAAGCCTTGGGATGCACAAAATGACCTAAATGTTAAATTAATGACACAAACGCGTTTATTGGATGAACTACATTCCTTAGTTACGAAAATTATTAGAATAAGCCTTGGGATGAACAAAATGACGTAAAGATTCATCCGATGACACAAACGCGCTTATTGGATGAACTACATTCCTTAAGTACGAAATGTGATTAGAATAAGCCTTGGGATGCACAAAATGACGTAAATGTTCATCCAATGACACAAATTTACTTATTGGATGAACTACATTCCTTAACTACGAAAAGTGATTAGAATAAGCCTTGGGATGCACAAAATGACGTTAATGTTCATCCGATGACACAAACGCGCTTATTGGATAAACTAGATTCCTTAGATATGAAAAGTGATTAGAATAAGCCTTGGGATCCACAAAATGACGTAAATGTTCATCCAATGACACAAATGCACTTATTGGATGAACTACATTCTTTAAGTACGAAAAGTGATTAGTATAAGCCTTGGGATGCACAAAATGACCTAAATGTTAAATTAATGACACAAACGCGTTTATTGGATGAACTACATTCCTTAGTTACGAAAATTATTAGAATAAGCCTTGAGATGAACAAAATGACGTAAAGATTCATCCGATGACACAAACGCGCTTATTGGATGAACTACATTCCTTAAGTACGAAAAGTGATTAGAATAAGCCTTGGGATGCACAAAATGACGTAAATGTTCATCCAATGACACAAATTTACTTATTGGATGAACTACATTCCTTAACTACGAAAAGTGATTAGAATAAGCCTTGGGATGCACAAAATGACGTAAATGTTCATCCGATGACACAAACGCGCTTATTGGATAAACTAGATTCCTTAAGTATGAAAAGTGATTAGAATAAGCCTTGGGATCCACAAAATGACGTAAATGTTCATCCAATGACACAAATGCACTTATTGGATGAACTACATTCCTTAAGTACGAAAAGTGATTAGAATAAGCCTTGGGATTTACAAAATGCCAAAAATGTTTATCCAATGACACAAATGCACTAGTTGGATGAAATACATTCCTTAAGTACGAAAAGTGATTAGAATAAGCTTTGGGATGCATAAGATAACGTAAATGTTAAATTAATGACACAAACGCTCTTATTGGATGAACTGCATTCCTTAAGTACGAAAAGGGTTTTGAATAAGCCTTCGGATGCACAAAATAACTTAAATGTTAAATTAATGACACAAACGCTCTTATTGGATGAACTAAATTCCTTAAGTACGAAAAGTGATTAGAATAAGCCTTGGGATGCACAAAATGACGTAATTGTTCATCCAATGACACAAATGCACTTATTGGATGAACTACATTCCTTAAGTACGAAAAGTGATCAAAATAAGCCTTGGGATGCACAAAATGACGTAAATTTCATCTAATGACACAAACGTGCTTATTGGATGAACTACATTCCTTAAGTACGAAAAATGATTAGAAGCCATGGCATGCACAAAATGACGTAAATGTTCATCCAATGACACAAATGCACTTATTGGATGAACTACGTTCCTTAATTACGAAAAGTGATTAGAATAAGCCTTATGATGAATAAAATGACGTAAAGGTTAATCTGATGACACAAACGCGCTTATTGGATGAACTACGTTCCTTAATTACGAAAAGTGATTAGAATAAGCCTTATGATGAATAAAATGACGTAAAGGTTCATCCGATGACACAAACGCGCTTATTGGATGAACTACATTCCTTAAGTATGAAAAATGATTATAATAAGCCTTGGGATTTCCAAAATGACGTAAATATTCATCCAATGACACAAATGCACTTATTGGATGAACTACATTCCTTAATTAGGAAAAGTGATTAGAATAAGCCTTGGGATGCACAAAATGATGTAAATGTTCATCCAATGACACAAATGCACTAATTGGATGAACCACATTCCTTAAGTACGAAAAGTGATTAGAATAAGCATTGAGATGCACAAAATTACGTAAATGTTCATCCAATGTCACAAATGCACTTATTGGATGTACTACATTCCTTAGGTACGTAAAGTGATTAGAATAAGCCTTGGGATGCACAAAATGACGTAAATGTTCATCCAATGACACAAATTTACTTATTGGATGAACTACATTCCTTAACTACGAAAAGTGATTAGAATAAGCCTTGGGATGCACAAAATGACGTTAATGTTCATCCGATGACACAAACGCGCTTATTGGATAAACTAGATTCCTTAAGTATGAAAAGTGATTAGAATAAGCCTTGGGATCCACAAAATGACGTAAATGTTCATCCAATGACACAAATGCACTTATTGGATGAACTACATTCCTTAAGTACGAAAAGTGATTAGAATAAGCCTTGGGATTTACAAAATGCCAAAAATGTTTATCCAATGACACAAATGCACTAGTTGGATGAAATACCTTCCTTAAGTACGAAAAGTGATTAGAATAAGCTTTGGGATGCATAAGATAACGTAAATGTTAAATTAATGACACAAATGCTCTTATTGGATGAACTTCATTCCTTAAGTACGAAAAGTGTTTTGAATAAGCCTTCGGATGCACAAAATAACTTAAATGTTAAATTAATGACACAAACGCTCTTATTGGATGAACTAAATTCCTTAAGTACGAAAAGTGATTAGAATAAGCCCTGGGATGCACAAAATGACGTAATTGTTCATCCAATGACACAAATGCACTTATTGGATGAACTACATTCCTTAAGTACGAAAAGTGATCAATATAAGCCTTGGGATGCACAAAATGACGTAAATTTCATCTAATGACACAAACGTGCTTATTGGATGAACTACATTCCTTAAGTACGAAAAATGATTAGAAGCCATGGCATGCACAAAATGACGTAAATGTTCATCCAATGACACAAATGCACTTATTGGATGAACTACGTTCCTTAATTACGAAAAGTGATTAGAATAAGCCTTATGATGAATAAAATGACGTAAAGGTTAATCTGATGACACAAACGCGCTTATTGGATGAACTACATTCCTTAATTACGAAAAGTGATTAGAATAAGCCTTATGATGAATAAAATGACGTAAAGGTTCATCCGATGACACAAACGCGCTTATTGGATGAACTACATTCCTTAAGTATGAACAATGATTATAATAAGCCTTGGGATTTCCAAAATGACGTAAATATTCATCCAATGACACAAATGCACTTATTGGATGAACTACATTCCTTAATTAGGAAAAGTGATTAGAATAAGCCTTGGGATGCACAAAATGATATAAATGATCATCCAATGAGACAAATGCACTAATTGGATGAACCACATTCCTTAAGTACGAAAAGTGATTAGAATAAGCATTGAGATGCACAAAATTACGTAAATGTTCATCCAATGTCACAAATGCACTTATTGGATGTACTACATTCCTTAGGTACGTAAAGTGATTAGAATAAGCCTTGGGATGCACAAAATGACGTAAATGTTCATCCAATGACACAAATTTACTTATTGGATGAACTACATTCCTTAACTACGAAAAGTGATTAGAATAAGCCTTGGGATGCACAAAATGACGTTAATGTTCATCCGATGACACAAACGCGCTTATTGGATAAACTAGATTCCTTAAGTATGAAAAGTGATTAGAATAAGCCTTGGGATCCACAAAATGACGTAAATTTTCATCCAATGACACAAATGCACTTATTGGATGAACTACATTCCTTAAGTACGAAAAGTGATTAGAATAAGCCTTGGGATTTACAAAATGCCAAAAATGTTTATCCAATGACACAAATGCACTAGTTGGATGAAATACATTCCTTAAGTACGAAAAGTGATTAGAATAAGCTTTGGGATGCATAAGATAACGTAAATGTTAAATTAATGACACAAACGCTCTTATTGGATGAACTGCATTCCTTAAGTACGAAAAGTGTTTTGAATAAGCCTTCGGATGCACAAAATAACTTAAATGTTAAATTAATGACACAAACGCTCTTATTGGATGAACTACATTCCTTAAGTACGAAAAGTGATTAGAATAAGCCTTGGGATGCACAAAATGACGTAAATGTTCATCCAATGACACAAATGCAGTTATTGGATAAACTAGATTCGATAAGTACGAAAAGTGATTAGAATAAGCCTTGGGATGCACAAAATGACGTAAATGTTCATCCAATGACACAAATGCACTTATTGGATGAACTACATTCCTTAAGTACGAAAAGTGATTAGAATAAGCCTTGGGATGTACAAAATGCCAAAAATGTTTATCCAATGACACAAATGCACTAGTTGGATGAAATACATTCCTTAAGTACGAAAAGTGATTAGAATAAGCTTTGGGATGCATAAGATAACGTAAATGTTAAATTAATGACACAAACGCTCTTATTGGATGAACTGCATTCCTTAAGTACGAAAAGTGTTTTGAATAAGCCTTCGGATGCACAAAATAACTTAAATGTTAAATTAATGACACAAACGCTCTTATTGGATGAACTACATTCCTTAAGTACGAAAAGTGATTAGAATAAGCCTTGGGATGCACAAAATGACGTAAATGTTCGTCCAATGACACAAATGCAGTTATTGGATAAACTAGATTCGATAAGTACGAAAAGTGATTAGAATAAGCCTTGGGATGCACAAAATGACGTAAATGTTCATCCAATGACACAAATGCACTTATTGGATGAACTACATTCTTTAAGTACGAAAAGTGATTAGTATAAGCCTTGGGATGCACAAAATGACCTAAATGTTAAATTAATGACACAAACGCGTTTATTGGATGAACTACATTCCTTAGTTACGAAAATTATTAGAATAAGCCTTGAGATGAACAAAATGACGTAAAGATTCATCCGATGACACAAACGCGCTTATTGGATGAACTACATTCCTTAAGTACGAAATGTGATTAGAATAAGCCTTGGGATGCACAAAATGACGTAAATGTTAATCCAATGACACAAATTTACTTATTGGATGAACTACATTCCTTAACTACGAAAAGTGATTAGAATAAGCCTTGGGATGCACAAAATGACGTTAATGTTCATCCGATGACACAAACGCGCTTATTGGATAAACTAGATTCCTTAGATATGAAAAGTGATTAGAATAAGCCTTGGGATCCACAAAATGACGTAAATGTTCATCCAATGACACAAATGCACTTATTGGATGAACTACATTCCTTAAGTACGAAAAGTGATTAGAATAAGCCTTGGGATTTACAAAATGCCAAAAATGTTTATCCAATGACACAAATGCACTAGTTGGATGAAATACATTCCTTAAGTACGAAAAGTGATTAGAATAAGCTTTGGGATGCATAAGATAACGTAAATGTTAAATTAATGACACAAACGCTCTTATTGGATGAACTACATCCTTAAGTACGAAAAGTGATCAGAATAAGCCTTGGGATGCACAAAATGACCTAAATGTTTAATCAATGACACAAACTTGCTTATTGAATGAACTACATTCCTTAAGTACGAAAAGTGATTAGAATAAGCCTCGGGATGCACAAAATGACGTAAATGTTCATCCAATGACCCAAATGCACTTATTGGATGAACTACATCCTTAAGTACGAAAAGTGATCAGAATAAGCCTTGGGATGCACAAAATGACCTAAATGTTTAATCAATGACACAAACACGCTTATTGAATGAACTACATTCCTTAAGTACGAAAAGTGATTAGAATAAGCCTTGGGATGCACAAAATGACGTAAATGTTCATCCAATGACACAAATTTACTTATTGGATGAACTACATTCCTTAACTACGAAAAGTGATTAGAATAAGCCTTGGGATGCACAAAATGACGTTAATGTTCATCCGATGACACAAACGCGCTTATTGGATAAACTAGATTCCTTAAGTATGAAAAGTGATTAGAATAAGCCTTGGGATCCACAAAATGACGTAAATGTTCATCCAATGACACAAATGCACTTATTGGATGAACTACATTCCTTAAGTACGAAAAGTGATTAGAATAAGCCTTGGGATTTACAAAATGCCAAAAATGTTTATCCAATGACACAAATGCACTAGTTGGATGAAATACCTTCCTTAAGTACGAAAAGTGATTAGAATAAGCTTTGGGATGCATAAGATAACGTAAATGTTAAATTAATGACACAAACGCTCTTATTGGATGAACTTCATTCCTTAAGTACGAAAAGTGTTTTGAATAAGCCTTCGGATGCACAAAATAACTTAAATGTTAAATTAATGACACAAACGCTCTTATTGGATGAACTAAATTCCTTAAGTACGAAAAGTGATTAGAATAAGCCCTGGGATGCACAAAATGACGTAATTGTTCATCCAATGACACAAATGCACTTATTGGATGAACTACATTCCTTAAGTACGAAAAGTGATCAATATAAGCCTTGGGATGCACAAAATGACGTAAATTTCATCTAATGACACAAACGTGCTTATTGGATGAACTACATTCCTTAAGTACGAAAAATGATTAGAAGCCATGGCATGCACAAAATGACGTAAATGTTCATCCAATGACACAAATGCACTTATTGGATGAACTACATTCCTTAAGTACGAAAAGTGATCAGAATAAGCCTTGGGATGCACAAAATGACGTAAATGTTCATCTAATGACACAAACGTGCTTATTGGATGAACTACATTCCTTAAGTACGAAAAATGATTAGAAGCCATGGCATGCACAAAATGACGTAAATGTTCATCCAATGACACAAATGCACTTATTGGATGAACTACGTTCCTTAATTACGAAAAGTGATTAGAATAAGCCTTATGATGAATAAAATGACGTAAAGGTTAATCTGATGACACAAACGCGCTTATTGGATGAACTACATTCCTTAATTACGAAAAGTGATTAGAATAAGCCTTATGATGAATAAAATGACGTAAAGGTTCATCCGATGACACAAACGCGCTTATTGGATGAACTACATTCCTTAAGTATGAACAATGATTATAATAAGCCTTGGGATTTCCAAAATGACGTAAATATTCATCCAATGACACAAATGCACTTATTGGATGAACTACATTCCTTAATTAGGAAAAGTGATTAGAATAAGCCTTGGGATGCACAAAATGATATAAATGATCATCCAATGAGACAAATGCACTAATTGGATGAACCACATTCCTTAAGTACGAAAAGTGATTAGAATAAGCATTGAGATGCACAAAATTACGTAAATGTTCATCCAATGTCACAAATGCACTTATTGGATGTACTACATTCCTTAGGTACGTAAAGTGATTAGAATAAGCCTTGGGATGCACAAAATGACGTAAATGTTCATCCAATGACACAAATTTACTTATTGGATGAACTACATTCCTTAACTACGAAAAGTGATTAGAATAAGCCTTGGGATGCACAAAATGACGTTAATGTTCATCCGATGACACAAACGCGCTTATTGGATAAACTAGATTCCTTAAGTATGAAAAGTGATTAGAATAAGCCTTGGGATCCACAAAATGACGTAAATTTTCATCCAATGACACAAATGCACTTATTGGATGAACTACATTCCTTAAGTACGAAAAGTGATTAGAATAAGCCTTGGGATTTACAAAATGCCAAAAATGTTTATCCAATGACACAAATGCACTAGTTGGATGAAATACATTCCTTAAGTACGAAAAGTGATTAGAATAAGCTTTGGGATGCATAAGATAACGTAAATGTTAAATTAATGACACAAACGCTCTTATTGGATGAACTGCATTCCTTAAGTACGAAAAGTGTTTTGAATAAGCCTTCGGATGCACAAAATAACTTAAATGTTAAATTAATGACACAAACGCTCTTATTGGATGAACTACATTCCTTAAGTACGAAAAGTGATTAGAATAAGCCTTGGGATGCACAAAATGACGTAAATTTTCGTCCAATGACACAAATGCAGTTATTGGATAAACTAGATTCGATAAGTACGAAAAGTGATTAGAATAAGCCTTGGGATGCACAAAATGACGTAAATGTTCATCCAATGACACAAATGCACTTATTGGATGAACTACATTCCTTAAGTATGAAAAGTGATTAGTATAAGCCTTGGGATGCACAAAATGACCTAAATGTTAAATTAATGACACAAACGCGTTTATTGGATGAACTACATTCCTTAATTACGAAAATTATTAGAATAAACCTTGGGATGAACAAAATGACGTAAAGATTCATCCGATGACACAAACGCGCTTATTGGATGAACTACATTCCTTAAGTATGAAAAGTGATTATAATAAGCCTTGGATGCACAAAATGACGTAAATGTTCATCCAATGACACAAATGCACTTATTGGATGAACTACATTCCTTAAGTAGGAAAAGTGATTAGAATAAGCCTTGGGATCCACAAAATGACGTAAATGTTCATCCAATGACACAAATGCACTTATTGGATGAACTACATTCCTTAAGTACGAAAAGTGATTAGAATAAGCCTTGGGATTTACAAAATGCAAAAAATGTTTTTCCAATGACACAAATGCACTAGTTGGATGAAATACATTCCTTAAGTACGAAAAGTGATTAGAATAAGCTTTGGGATGCATAAGATAACGTAAAAGTTAAATTAATGACACAAACGCTCTTATTGGATGAATTGCATTCCTTAAGTACGAAAAGTGTTTTGAATAAGCCTTGGGATGCACAAAATAACTTAAATGTTAAATTAATGACACAAACGCTCTTATTGGATGAACTACATTCCTTAAGTACGAAAAGTGATTAGAATAAGCCTTGGGATGCACAAAATGACGTAAATGTTCATCCAATGACACAAATGCACTTATTGGATGATCTACATCCTTAAGTACGAAAAGTGATTAGAATAAGCCTTGGGATTCACAAAATGACGTAAATGTTCATCCAATGACACAAATGCACTTATTGGATGAACTACATTCCTTAAGTACGAAAAGTGATCAAAATAAGCCTTGGGATGCACAAAATGACGTAAATTTCATCTAATGACACAAACGTGCTTATTGGATGAACTACATTCCTTAAGTACGAAAAATGATTAGAAGCCATGGCATGCACAAAATGACGTAAATGTTCATCCAATGACACAAATGCACTTATTGGATGAACTACATTCCTTAATTACGAAAAGTGATTAGAATAAGCCTTATGATGAATAAAATGACGTAAAGGTTCATCCGATGACACAAACGCGCTTATTGGATGAACTACATTCCTTAAGTATGAAAAATGATTATAATAAGCCTTGGGATTCCCAAAATGACGTAAATATTCATCCAATGACCCAAATGCACTTATTGGATGAACTACATTCCTTAATTAGGAAAAGTGATTAGAATAAGCCTTGGGATGCACAAAATGATGTAAATGTTCATCCAATGACACAAATGCACTAATTGGATGAACCACATTCCTTAAGTACGAAAAGTGATTAGAATAAGCCTTGAGATGCACAAAATTACGTAAATGTTCATCCAATGTCACAAATGCACTTATTTGATGTACTACATTCCTTACGTACGAAAAGTGATTAGAATAAGCCTTGGGATGCACAAAATGACGTAAATGTTCATCCAATGACACAAATGCACTTATTGAATGAACTACATTCCTTAAGTACGAAAAATGATCAGAATAAGCCTTGGGATGCACAAAATGATGTAAATGTTCATCTAATGACACAAACGTGCTTATTGGATGAACTGCATTCCTTAAGTACGAAAATTGAGTAGAATAAGCCTTGGGATGCACAAAATTACGTAAATGTTCATCCAATGACAAAAATGCACTTATTGGATGAACTACATTCCTTATGTACGAAAAGTGATTAGAATAAGCCTTGGGATGCACAAAATGACGTAAATATTCATCCAATGACACAAATGCACTTATTGGATGAACTACATTCCTTAACTACGAAAAGTGATAAGAATAAGCATTGGCATGCACAAAATGACGTAAATGTTCATCCAATGACACAAATGCACTTATTGGATGATCTACATCCTTAAGTACGAAAAGTGATTAGAATAAGCCTTGGGATTCACAAAATCACCTAAATGTTAAATGAATGACACAAACACGCTTATTGGATGAACTACATTCCTTAATTACGAAAAGTGATTAGAATAAGCCTTGGCATGCACAAAATGACGTAAATGTTCATCTAATGACACAAACGCGCTTATTGGATGAACTACATTCCTTAAGTATGAAAACTGATTAGAATAAGCCTTGGCATGCACAAAATGACGTAAATGTTCATCCAATGACAAAAATGCACTTATTGGATGAACTACATTCCTTATGTACGAAAAGTGATTAGAATTAGCCTTGAGATGCAGAAAATGACGTAAATGTTCATCTAATGACACAAATGCACTTATTGGATGAACTACATTCCTTAAGTATCAAAAGTGATTAGAATAAGCCTTGGCATGCCCAAACTGACGTAAATGTTCATCCAATGACAGAATTGAACTTATTGGAAGAACTACATCCTTACGTACGAAAAGTGATAAGAATAAGCCTTTGGAAGTCACAAAATGACCTAAATGTTAAATTAATGACACAAACGCGCTTATTGGATGAACTACATTCCTTAATTACGAAAAGTGATTAGAATAAGCCTGGGGATGAACAAAATGACGTAAAGGTTCATCCGATGACACAATAGCGCTTATTGGATGAACTACATTCCTTAAGTATGAAAAGTGATTAGAATAAGTATTGGGATGCACAAAATGACGTAAATGTTCCTCCAATGACACAAATGCACTTATTGGATGAACTACATTCCTTAATTACGAAAAGTTATTAGAATAAGCCTTAGGATGAACAAAATGACGTAAAGGTTCATCCGATGACACGAACGCGCTTATTGGATGAACTACATTCGTTAAGTACGAAAAGTGATTAGAATAAGCCTTGGGATGCAAAAAATGACGTAAATGTTCATCCAATGACAAAAATGCACTTATAGGATGTACTACATTCCTTATGTACGAAAAGAGATTAGAACAAGCCTAGGGACGCACAAAATGATGTAAAGGTTCATCCGATGACACTAACACGCTTATTGGATGAACTACATTCCTTAAGTACAAAAAGTGATTAGAATAACCCTTGGGATGCACAAAAGGATGTAAATGTTCATCCAACGACACAAATGCACTTATTGGATGAACTACATTCCTTAATTACGAAAAGTGATTAGAATAAGCCTTGGGATGAACAAAATGACGTAAAGGTTCATCCGATGAAACAAACGCGCATATTGGATTAACTACATTCCTTAAGTACGAAAAGTGATTAGAATAAGCCTTGGAATGCAAAAAATAACGTAAATGATCATCTAATGACAATAATGCACTTATCGGATGAACTACATTCCTTATGTACGAAAAGTGATTAGAATAAGCCTTGATGCACAAAATGACGTAAAGGTTCATCCGATGACACAAACACGCTTATTGGATGAACTACATTTCTTAAGTGCAAAAAGTGATTAGAATAAGCCTTGGGATGCACAAAATGACGTAAATGTTCATCGAACGACACAAATGCACTTATTAGATGAACTACATTCCTTAATTACGAAAAGTGATTAGAATAAGCCTTGGGATCCACAAAATGACGTAAATGTTCATCCAATGACACAAATGCACTTATTGGATGAACTACATCCTTAAGTACGAAAAGTGATTAGAATAAGCCTTGGGATGGACAAAATGACCTAAATGTTAAATAAATGACACATACGCGCTTATTGGATTAACTACATTCCTTAAGTACGAAAAGTGATTAGAATAAGCCTTGGGATGCACAAAATGACGTAAATGTTCATCCAATGATGTAAATGTTCATCCAATGACACAAATGCACTTATTTGATGAAATACATTCCTTAATTACGAAAAGATATTAGAATAAGCCTTGGGATGCTCAAAATGACGTAAATGTTCATCCAATGACAAAAATGCACCTATTGGATGAACTACATTCCTTCATTACGAAAAGTGATTAGAATAAGCCTTGGGATGAACAAAATTACGTAAAGGTTCATCCGATGACACAATATCGCTTGTTGGATGAACTACATTCCTTAACTACGAACAATGATTAGAATAAGCCTTGGGATGCACAAAATGACCAAAATGTTAAATTAATGACACAAACGCGCTTATTGGATGAACTACATTCCTTAATTACGAAAAGTTATTAGAATAAGCCTTATGATGAATAAAATGACGTAAAGGTTCATCCGATGACACAAACGCGCTTATTGGATGAACTTCATTCCTTAAGTATAAAAAGTGATTATAATAAGCCTTGGGATTCCCAAAATGACGTAAATATTAATCCAATGACACAAATGCACTTATTCGATGAACTACATTCCTTAATTACGAAAAGTGATTAGAATAAGCCTTGGGATGCACAAAATGATGTAAATGTTCATCCAATGACACAAATGCACTAATTGGATGAACCACATTCCTTAAGTACGAAAAGTGATTAGAATAAGCCTTGAGATGCACAAAATTACGTAAATGTTAATGTCACAGATGCACTTATTGGATGTACTACATTCCTTAGGTACGTAAAGTGATTAGAATAAGCATTGGGATGCACAAAATGACGTAAATGTTCATCCAATGACACAAATGCACTCATTGGATGAACTACATTTCTTAAGTATGAAAAGTGATTAGAATAAACCTTGGCATGCACAAAATGACGTAAATGTTCATCCAATGACACAAATGCACTAATTGGATGAACCACATTCCTTAAGTACGAAAAGTGATTAGAATAAGCCTTGAGATGCACAAAATTACGTAAATGTTAATGTCACAGATGCACTTATTGGAGGTACTACATTCCTTAGGTACGTAAAGTGATTAGAATAAGCATTGCGATGCACAAAATGACGTAAATGTTCATCCAATGACACAAATGCACTCATTGGATGAACTACATTTCTTAAGTATGAAAAGTGATTAGAATAAACCTTGGCATGCACAAAATGACGTAAATGTTCATCCAATGACACAAATGCACTTATTGGATGATCTACATCCTTAAGTACGAAAAGTGATTAGAATAAGCCTTGGGATTCACAAAATCACCTAAATGTTAAATGAATGACACAAACACGCTTATTGGATGAACTACATTCCTTAATTACGAAAAGTGATTAGAATAAGCCTTGGCATGCACAAAATGACGTAAATGTTCATCTAATGACACAAACGCGCTTATTGGATGAACTACATTCCTTAAGTACGAAAACTGATTAGAATAAGCCTTGGCATGCACAAAATGACGTAAATGTTCATCCAATGACAAAAATGCACTTATTGGATGAACTACATTCCTTATGTACGAAAAGTGATTAGAATTAGCCTTGGGATGCAGAAAATGACGTAAATGTTCATCTGATGACACAAATGCACTTATTGGATGAACTACATTCCTTAAGTATGAAAAGTGATTAGAATAAGCCTTGGCATGCCCAAACTGACGTAAATGTTCATCCAATGACAGAATTGAACTTATTGGAAGAACTACATCCTTACGTACGAAAAGTGATAAGAATAAGCCTTTGGATGCACAAAATGACCTAAATGTTAAATTAATGACACAAACGCGCTTATTGGATGAACTACATTCCTTAATTACGAAAAGTGATTAGAATAAGCCTGGGGATGAACAAAATGACGTAAAGGTTCATCCGATGACACAATAGCGCTTATTGGATGAACTACATTCCTTAAGTATGAAAAGTGATTAGAATAAGTATTGGGATGCACAAAATGACGTAAATGTTCCTCCAATGACACAAATGCACTTATTGGATGAACTACATTCCTTAATTACGAAAAGTTATTAGAATAAGCCTTAGGATGAACAAAATGACGTAAAGGTTCATCCGATGACACGAACGCGCTTATTGGATGAACTACATTCGTTAAGTACGAAAAGTGATTAGAATAAGCCTTGGGATGCAAAAAATGACGTAAATGTTCATCCAATGACAAAAATGCACTTATAGGATGTACTACATTCCTTATGTACGAAAAGAGATTAGAACAAGCCTAGGGACGCACAAAATGATGTAAAGGTTCATCCGATGACACTAACACGCTTATTGGATGAACTACATTCCTTAAGTACAAAAAGTGATTAGAATAACCCTTGGGATGCACAAAAGGATGTAAATGTTCATCCAACGACACAAATGCACTTATTGGATGAACTACATTCCTTAATTACGAA